>OU753583.1:11599007-12056714 GCA_916701695.1 Agrochola macilenta | reverse complement strand
ATATATGAATTTACTTGATTTTAATATTTTTTTTGAATTTGTATGTTGGCTAGGCGCACGTGCGAGGTGTCAAAAGACGCGTCTCCGCGCGGGCTAGCGTTTTGTGGGGTTATTGGAATTAATGCAGAATAAAAAATTTGACTTTTGGTCAAAAAACGGGATTTTCGACCGAAAAGTATGTAAAAACCGGGAATAACGACTACCAAACGGGACTCGAGCTCGCGGAACGCGAACCAGAATACAGGTAAGGCAGGCAAGTATCTATTTAAGCTAATAACAAATGTGGTTTGGAGAGAAAATTTCGAGATAAAAATTAATTTAGTAATTCGTAAAGAAAATATTGAAGAAAAATTCTAAGTCCTGAAATGAAAAATATTTTTCGCGTAAATGTCAATTAAAATTAGTCAGATAGTAGGACGGAACCTATTTAAAATCAATTTGGCTGAAAACAGCTTCAAAATGCGTCACCTGGATGCAAAGTTATAACGATTTGCTGTAAATACTGTATTCCTTAGGTGGATTACGTCTGGGGGTCTATATATGAATTTACTTGATTTTAATATTTTTTTTGAATTTGTATGTTGGCTAGGCGCACGTGCGAGGTGTCAAAAGACGCGTCTCCGCGCGGGCTAGCGTTTTGTGGGGTTATTGGAATTAATGCAGAATAAAAAATTTGACTTTTGGTCAAAAAACGGGATTTTCGACCGAAAAGTATGTAAAAACCGGGAATAACGACTACCAAACGGGACTCGAGCTCGCGGAACGCGAACCAGAATACAGGTAAGGCAGGCAAGTATCTATTTAAGCTAATAACAAATGTGGTTTGGAGAGAAAATTTCGAGATAAAAATTAATTTAGTAATTCGTAAAGAAAATATTGAAGAAAAATTCTAAGTCCTGAAATGAAAAATATTTTTCGCGTAAATGTCAATTAAAATTAGTCAGATAGTAGGACGGAACCTATTTAAAATCAATTTGGCTGAAAACAGCTTCAAAATGCGTCACCTGGATGCAAAGTTATAACGATTTGCTGTAAATACTGTATTCCTTAGGTGGATTACGTCTGGGGGTCTATATATGAATTTACTTGATTTTAATATTTTTTTTGAATTTGTATGTTGGCTAGGCGCACGTGCGAGGTGTCAAAAGACGCGTCTCCGCGCGGGCTAGCGTTTTGTGGGGTTATTGGAATTAATGCAGAATAAAAAATTTGACTTTTGGTCAAAAAACGGGATTTTCGACCGAAAAGTATGTAAAAACCGGGAATAACGACTACCAAACGGGACTCGAGCTCGCGGAACGCGAACCAGAATACAGGTAAGGCAGGCAAGTATCTATTTAAGCTAATAACAAATGTGGTTTGGAGAGAAAATTTCGAGATAAAAATTAATTTAGTAATTCGTAAAGAAAATATTGAAGAAAAATTCTAAGTCCTGAAATGAAAAATATTTTTCGCGTAAATGTCAATTAAAATTAGTCAGATAGTAGGACGGAACCTATTTAAAATCAATTTGGCTGAAAACAGCTTCAAAATGCGTCACCTGGATGCAAAGTTATAACGATTTGCTGTAAATACTGTATTCCTTAGGTGGATTACGTCTGGGGGTCTATATATGAATTTACTTGATTTTAATATTTTTTTTGAATTTGTATGTTGGCTAGGCGCACGTGCGAGGTGTCAAAAGACGCGTCTCCGCGCGGGCTAGCGTTTTGTGGGGTTATTGGAATTAATGCAGAATAAAAAATTTGACTTTTGGTCAAAAAACGGGATTTTCGACCGAAAAGTATGTAAAAACCGGGAATAACGACTACCAAACGGGACTCGAGCTCGCGGAACGCGAACCAGAATACAGGTAAGGCAGGCAAGTATCTATTTAAGCTAATAACAAATGTGGTTTGGAGAGAAAATTTCGAGATAAAAATTAATTTAGTAATTCGTAAAGAAAATATTGAAGAAAAATTCTAAGTCCTGAAATGAAAAATATTTTTCGCGTAAATGTCAATTAAAATTAGTCAGATAGTAGGACGGAACCTATTTAAAATCAATTTGGCTGAAAACAGCTTCAAAATGCGTCACCTGGATGCAAAGTTATAACGATTTGCTGTAAATACTGTATTCCTTAGGTGGATTACGTCTGGGGGTCTATATATGAATTTACTTGATTTTAATATTTTTTTTGAATTTGTATGTTGGCTAGGCGCACGTGCGAGGTGTCAAAAGACGCGTCTCCGCGCGGGCTAGCGTTTTGTGGGGTTATTGGAATTAATGCAGAATAAAAAATTTGACTTTTGGTCAAAAAACGGGATTTTCGACCGAAAAGTATGTAAAAACCGGGAATAACGACTACCAAACGGGACTCGAGCTCGCGGAACGCGAACCAGAATACAGGTAAGGCAGGCAAGTATCTATTTAAGCTAATAACAAATGTGGTTTGGAGAGAAAATTTCGAGATAAAAATTAATTTAGTAATTCGTAAAGAAAATATTGAAGAAAAATTCTAAGTCCTGAAATGAAAAATATTTTTCGCGTAAATGTCAATTAAAATTAGTCAGATAGTAGGACGGAACCTATTTAAAATCAATTTGGCTGAAAACAGCTTCAAAATGCGTCACCTGGATGCAAAGTTATAACGATTTGCTGTAAATACTGTATTCCTTAGGTGGATTACGTCTGGGGGTCTATATATGAATTTACTTGATTTTAATATTTTTTTTGAATTTGTATGTTGGCTAGGCGCACGTGCGAGGTGTCAAAAGACGCGTCTCCGCGCGGGCTAGCGTTTTGTGGGGTTATTGGAATTAATGCAGAATAAAAAATTTGACTTTTGGTCAAAAAACGGGATTTTCGACCGAAAAGTATGTAAAAACCGGGAATAACGACTACCAAACGGGACTCGAGCTCGCGGAACGCGAACCAGAATACAGGTAAGGCAGGCAAGTATCTATTTAAGCTAATAACAAATGTGGTTTGGAGAGAAAATTTCGAGATAAAAATTAATTTAGTAATTCGTAAAGAAAATATTGAAGAAAAATTCTAAGTCCTGAAATGAAAAATATTTTTCGCGTAAATGTCAATTAAAATTAGTCAGATAGTAGGACGGAACCTATTTAAAATCAATTTGGCTGAAAACAGCTTCAAAATGCGTCACCTGGATGCAAAGTTATAACGATTTGCTGTAAATACTGTATTCCTTAGGTGGATTACGTCTGGGGGTCTATATATGAATTTACTTGATTTTAATATTTTTTTTGAATTTGTATGTTGGCTAGGCGCACGTGCGAGGTGTCAAAAGACGCGTCTCCGCGCGGGCTAGCGTTTTGTGGGGTTATTGGAATTAATGCAGAATAAAAAATTTGACTTTTGGTCAAAAAACGGGATTTTCGACCGAAAAGTATGTAAAAACCGGGAATAACGACTACCAAACGGGACTCGAGCTCGCGGAACGCGAACCAGAATACAGGTAAGGCAGGCAAGTATCTATTTAAGCTAATAACAAATGTGGTTTGGAGAGAAAATTTCGAGATAAAAATTAATTTAGTAATTCGTAAAGAAAATATTGAAGAAAAATTCTAAGTCCTGAAATGAAAAATATTTTTCGCGTAAATGTCAATTAAAATTAGTCAGATAGTAGGACGGAACCTATTTAAAATCAATTTGGCTGAAAACAGCTTCAAAATGCGTCACCTGGATGCAAAGTTATAACGATTTGCTGTAAATACTGTATTCCTTAGGTGGATTACGTCTGGGGGTCTATATATGAATTTACTTGATTTTAATATTTTTTTTGAATTTGTATGTTGGCTAGGCGCACGTGCGAGGTGTCAAAAGACGCGTCTCCGCGCGGGCTAGCGTTTTGTGGGGTTATTGGAATTAATGCAGAATAAAAAATTTGACTTTTGGTCAAAAAACGGGATTTTCGACCGAAAAGTATGTAAAAACCGGGAATAACGACTACCAAACGGGACTCGAGCTCGCGGAACGCGAACCAGAATACAGGTAAGGCAGGCAAGTATCTATTTAAGCTAATAACAAATGTGGTTTGGAGAGAAAATTTCGAGATAAAAATTAATTTAGTAATTCGTAAAGAAAATATTGAAGAAAAATTCTAAGTCCTGAAATGAAAAATATTTTTCGCGTAAATGTCAATTAAAATTAGTCAGATAGTAGGACGGAACCTATTTAAAATCAATTTGGCTGAAAACAGCTTCAAAATGCGTCACCTGGATGCAAAGTTATAACGATTTGCTGTAAATACTGTATTCCTTAGGTGGATTACGTCTGGGGGTCTATATATGAATTTACTTGATTTTAATATTTTTTTTGAATTTGTATGTTGGCTAGGCGCACGTGCGAGGTGTCAAAAGACGCGTCTCCGCGCGGGCTAGCGTTTTGTGGGGTTATTGGAATTAATGCAGAATAAAAAATTTGACTTTTGGTCAAAAAACGGGATTTTCGACCGAAAAGTATGTAAAAACCGGGAATAACGACTACCAAACGGGACTCGAGCTCGCGGAACGCGAACCAGAATACAGGTAAGGCAGGCAAGTATCTATTTAAGCTAATAACAAATGTGGTTTGGAGAGAAAATTTCGAGATAAAAATTAATTTAGTAATTCGTAAAGAAAATATTGAAGAAAAATTCTAAGTCCTGAAATGAAAAATATTTTTCGCGTAAATGTCAATTAAAATTAGTCAGATAGTAGGACGGAACCTATTTAAAATCAATTTGGCTGAAAACAGCTTCAAAATGCGTCACCTGGATGCAAAGTTATAACGATTTGCTGTAAATACTGTATTCCTTAGGTGGATTACGTCTGGGGGTCTATATATGAATTTACTTGATTTTAATATTTTTTTTGAATTTGTATGTTGGCTAGGCGCACGTGCGAGGTGTCAAAAGACGCGTCTCCGCGCGGGCTAGCGTTTTGTGGGGTTATTGGAATTAATGCAGAATAAAAAATTTGACTTTTGGTCAAAAAACGGGATTTTCGACCGAAAAGTATGTAAAAACCGGGAATAACGACTACCAAACGGGACTCGAGCTCGCGGAACGCGAACCAGAATACAGGTAAGGCAGGCAAGTATCTATTTAAGCTAATAACAAATGTGGTTTGGAGAGAAAATTTCGAGATAAAAATTAATTTAGTAATTCGTAAAGAAAATATTGAAGAAAAATTCTAAGTCCTGAAATGAAAAATATTTTTCGCGTAAATGTCAATTAAAATTAGTCAGATAGTAGGACGGAACCTATTTAAAATCAATTTGGCTGAAAACAGCTTCAAAATGCGTCACCTGGATGCAAAGTTATAACGATTTGCTGTAAATACTGTATTCCTTAGGTGGATTACGTCTGGGGGTCTATATATGAATTTACTTGATTTTAATATTTTTTTTGAATTTGTATGTTGGCTAGGCGCACGTGCGAGGTGTCAAAAGACGCGTCTCCGCGCGGGCTAGCGTTTTGTGGGGTTATTGGAATTAATGCAGAATAAAAAATTTGACTTTTGGTCAAAAAACGGGATTTTCGACCGAAAAGTATGTAAAAACCGGGAATAACGACTACCAAACGGGACTCGAGCTCGCGGAACGCGAACCAGAATACAGGTAAGGCAGGCAAGTATCTATTTAAGCTAATAACAAATGTGGTTTGGAGAGAAAATTTCGAGATAAAAATTAATTTAGTAATTCGTAAAGAAAATATTGAAGAAAAATTCTAAGTCCTGAAATGAAAAATATTTTTCGCGTAAATGTCAATTAAAATTAGTCAGATAGTAGGACGGAACCTATTTAAAATCAATTTGGCTGAAAACAGCTTCAAAATGCGTCACCTGGATGCAAAGTTATAACGATTTGCTGTAAATACTGTATTCCTTAGGTGGATTACGTCTGGGGGTCTATATATGAATTTACTTGATTTTAATATTTTTTTTGAATTTGTATGTTGGCTAGGCGCACGTGCGAGGTGTCAAAAGACGCGTCTCCGCGCGGGCTAGCGTTTTGTGGGGTTATTGGAATTAATGCAGAATAAAAAATTTGACTTTTGGTCAAAAAACGGGATTTTCGACCGAAAAGTATGTAAAAACCGGGAATAACGACTACCAAACGGGACTCGAGCTCGCGGAACGCGAACCAGAATACAGGTAAGGCAGGCAAGTATCTATTTAAGCTAATAACAAATGTGGTTTGGAGAGAAAATTTCGAGATAAAAATTAATTTAGTAATTCGTAAAGAAAATATTGAAGAAAAATTCTAAGTCCTGAAATGAAAAATATTTTTCGCGTAAATGTCAATTAAAATTAGTCAGATAGTAGGACGGAACCTATTTAAAATCAATTTGGCTGAAAACAGCTTCAAAATGCGTCACCTGGATGCAAAGTTATAACGATTTGCTGTAAATACTGTATTCCTTAGGTGGATTACGTCTGGGGGTCTATATATGAATTTACTTGATTTTAATATTTTTTTTGAATTTGTATGTTGGCTAGGCGCACGTGCGAGGTGTCAAAAGACGCGTCTCCGCGCGGGCTAGCGTTTTGTGGGGTTATTGGAATTAATGCAGAATAAAAAATTTGACTTTTGGTCAAAAAACGGGATTTTCGACCGAAAAGTATGTAAAAACCGGGAATAACGACTACCAAACGGGACTCGAGCTCGCGGAACGCGAACCAGAATACAGGTAAGGCAGGCAAGTATCTATTTAAGCTAATAACAAATGTGGTTTGGAGAGAAAATTTCGAGATAAAAATTAATTTAGTAATTCGTAAAGAAAATATTGAAGAAAAATTCTAAGTCCTGAAATGAAAAATATTTTTCGCGTAAATGTCAATTAAAATTAGTCAGATAGTAGGACGGAACCTATTTAAAATCAATTTGGCTGAAAACAGCTTCAAAATGCGTCACCTGGATGCAAAGTTATAACGATTTGCTGTAAATACTGTATTCCTTAGGTGGATTACGTCTTTTTTTTTTTTTTTTTTTTGGGTGGGAAATCATCAAATGACTCCTCCCGCTCTGGGCAGAGCGAGAGGGAGTGTCAGACTTTTACTGACTAAAACCCACCCGTGTTCCTTCCGTTGCCTATGTGCTGGGGCCGCGATATCCCTCTCAGACAAACCCGCAACCCCAGCAGGCATTGGTCCTTCCGGACCCCGTCAGTTGTTGCTGACATCCCTTTGAGGCGCGCGTGGAACACGACGCGCCGTCGACCCGGGCCTGGTCCTTATCGGACGGCGAGCTGCCCATCGCTCACCGTCCGCAGGCCCGCGCCTACGGTGGCCGGAAGTCAGCTTGTGACTCCCGACGCCCGGGGCGTCTCCTGCGGCGACTAGGGGCGCGAGGGCGTGCAGCTTCAATCTCCCTCGCGCGCTCCGCCTCCTCCTTCGCGAGCATAACTGCTTCGCAGAAGGAGGTGACGGCCTCCCATGCACTCTCGCTCCGGACCATGGCCTGAACCAGGGCCGGACGCGAGAGATCGCCGCCGCCGATCGCCTCCGTGAGGACACGGCGGTGCTCCGCCCAAGCCGGGCAGACCTCCACCGTATGCTCCACCGTGTCCTCCGGGCGATAGGTGGATTACGTCTGGGGGTCTATATATGAATTTACTTGATTTTAATATTTTTTTTTTTTTTTTTGAATTTGTATGTTGGCTAGGCGCACGTGCGAGGTGTCAAAAGACGCGTCTCCGCGCGGGCTAGCGTTTTGTGGGGTTATTGGAATTAATGCAGAATAAAAAATTTGACTTTTGGTCAAAAAACGGGATTTTCGACCGAAAAGTATGTAAAAACCGGGAATAACGACTACCAAACGGGACTCGAGCTCGCGGAACGCGAACCAGAATACAGGTAAGGCAGGCAAGTATCTATTTAAGCTAATAACAAATGTGGTTTGGAGAGAAAATTTCGAGATAAAAATTAATTTAGTAATTCGTAAAGAAAATATTGAAGAAAAATTCTAAGTCCTGAAATGAAAAATATTTTTCGCGTAAATGTCAATTAAAATTAGTCAGATAGTAGGACGGAACCTATTTAAAATCAATTTGGCTGAAAACAGCTTCAAAATGCGTCACCTGGATGCAAAGTTATAACGATTTGCTGTAAATACTGTATTCCTTAGGTGGATTACGTCTGGGGGTCTATATATGAATTTACTTGATTTTAATATTTTTTTTGAATTTGTATGTTGGCTAGGCGCACGTGCGAGGTGTCAAAAGACGCGTCTCCGCGCGGGCTAGCGTTTTGTGGGGTTATTGGAATTAATGCAGAATAAAAAATTTGACTTTTGGTCAAAAAACGGGATTTTCGACCGAAAAGTATGTAAAAACCGGGAATAACGACTACCAAACGGGACTCGAGCTCGCGGAACGCGAACCAGAATACAGGTAAGGCAGGCAAGTATCTATTTAAGCTAATAACAAATGTGGTTTGGAGAGAAAATTTCGAGATAAAAATTAATTTTGTAATTCGTAAAGAAAATATTGAAGAAAAATTCTAAGTCCTGAAATGAAAAATATTTTTCGCGTAAATGTCAATTAAAATTAGTCAGATAGTAGGACGGAACCTATTTAAAATCAATTTGGCTGAAAACAGCTTCAAAATGCGTCACCTGGATGCAAAGTTATAACGATTTGCTGTAAATACTGTATTCCTTAGGTGGATTACGTCTGGGGGTCTATATATGAATTTACTTGATTTTAATATTTTTTTTGAATTTGTATGTTGGCTAGGCGCACGTGCGAGGTGTCAAAAGACGCGTCTCCGCGCGGGCTAGCGTTTTGTGGGGTTATTGGAATTAATGCAGAATAAAAAATTTGACTTTTGGTCAAAAAACGGGATTTTCGACCGAAAAGTATGTAAAAACCGGGAATAACGACTACCAAACGGGACTCGAGCTCGCGGAACGCGAACCAGAATACAGGTAAGGCAGGCAAGTATCTATTTAAGCTAATAACAAATGTGGTTTGGAGAGAAAATTTCGAGATAAAAATTAATTTAGTAATTCGTAAAGAAAATATTGAAGAAAAATTCTAAGTCCTGAAATGAAAAATATTTTTCGCGTAAATGTCAATTAAAATTAGTCAGATAGTAGGACGGAACCTATTTAAAATCAATTTGGCTGAAAACAGCTTCAAAATGCGTCACCTGGATGCAAAGTTATAACGATTTGCTGTAAATACTGTATTCCTTAGGTGGATTACGTCTGGGGGTCTATATATGAATTTACTTGATTTTAATATTTTTTTTGAATTTGTATGTTGGCTAGGCGCACGTGCGAGGTGTCAAAAGACGCGTCTCCGCGCGGGCTAGCGTTTTGTGGGGTTATTGGAATTAATGCAGAATAAAAAATTTGACTTTTGGTCAAAAAACGGGATTTTCGACCGAAAAGTATGTAAAAACCGGGAATAACGACTACCAAACGGGACTCGAGCTCGCGGAACGCGAACCAGAATACAGGTAAGGCAGGCAAGTATCTATTTAAGCTAATAACAAATGTGGTTTGGAGAGAAAATTTCGAGATAAAAATTAATTTAGTAATTCGTAAAGAAAATATTGAAGAAAAATTCTAAGTCCTGAAATGAAAAATATTTTTCGCGTAAATGTCAATTAAAATTAGTCAGATAGTAGGACGGAACCTATTTAAAATCAATTTGGCTGAAAACAGCTTCAAAATGCGTCACCTGGATGCAAAGTTATAACGATTTGCTGTAAATACTGTATTCCTTAGGTGGATTACGTCTGGGGGTCTATATATGAATTTACTTGATTTTAATATTTTTTTTGAATTTGTATGTTGGCTAGGCGCACGTGCGAGGTGTCAAAAGACGCGTCTCCGCGCGGGCTAGCGTTTTGTGGGGTTATTGGAATTAATGCAGAATAAAAAATTTGACTTTTGGTCAAAAAACGGGATTTTCGACCGAAAAGTATGTAAAAACCGGGAATAACGACTACCAAACGGGACTCGAGCTCGCGGAACGCGAACCAGAATACAGGTAAGGCAGGCAAGTATCTATTTAAGCTAATAACAAATGTGGTTTGGAGAGAAAATTTCGAGATAAAAATTAATTTAGTAATTCGTAAAGAAAATATTGAAGAAAAATTCTAAGTCCTGAAATGAAAAATATTTTTCGCGTAAATGTCAATTAAAATTAGTCAGATAGTAGGACGGAACCTATTTAAAATCAATTTGGCTGAAAACAGCTTCAAAATGCGTCACCTGGATGCAAAGTTATAACGATTTGCTGTAAATACTGTATTCCTTAGGTGGATTACGTCTGGGGGTCTATATATGAATTTACTTGATTTTAATATTTTTTTTGAATTTGTATGTTGGCTAGGCGCACGTGCGAGGTGTCAAAAGACGCGTCTCCGCGCGGGCTAGCGTTTTGTGGGGTTATTGGAATTAATGCAGAATAAAAAATTTGACTTTTGGTCAAAAAACGGGATTTTCGACCGAAAAGTATGTAAAAACCGGGAATAACGACTACCAAACGGGACTCGAGCTCGCGGAACGCGAACCAGAATACAGGTAAGGCAGGCAAGTATCTATTTAAGCTAATAACAAATGTGGTTTGGAGAGAAAATTTCGAGATAAAAATTAATTTAGTAATTCGTAAAGAAAATATTGAAGAAAAATTCTAAGTCCTGAAATGAAAAATATTTTTCGCGTAAATGTCAATTAAAATTAGTCAGATAGTAGGACGGAACCTATTTAAAATCAATTTGGCTGAAAACAGCTTCAAAATGCGTCACCTGGATGCAAAGTTATAACGATTTGCTGTAAATACTGTATTCCTTAGGTGGATTACGTCTGGGGGTCTATATATGAATTTACTTGATTTTAATATTTTTTTTGAATTTGTATGTTGGCTAGGCGCACGTGCGAGGTGTCAAAAGACGCGTCTCCGCGCGGGCTAGCGTTTTGTGGGGTTATTGGAATTAATGCAGAATAAAAAATTTGACTTTTGGTCAAAAAACGGGATTTTCGACCGAAAAGTATGTAAAAACCGGGAATAACGACTACCAAACGGGACTCGAGCTCGCGGAACGCGAACCAGAATACAGGTAAGGCAGGCAAGTATCTATTTAAGCTAATAACAAATGTGGTTTGGAGAGAAAATTTCGAGATAAAAATTAATTTAGTAATTCGTAAAGAAAATATTGAAGAAAAATTCTAAGTCCTGAAATGAAAAATATTTTTCGCGTAAATGTCAATTAAAATTAGTCAGATAGTAGGACGGAACCTATTTAAAATCAATTTGGCTGAAAACAGCTTCAAAATGCGTCACCTGGATGCAAAGTTATAACGATTTGCTGTAAATACTGTATTCCTTAGGTGGATTACGTCTGGGGGTCTATATATGAATTTACTTGATTTTAATATTTTTTTTGAATTTGTATGTTGGCTAGGCGCACGTGCGAGGTGTCAAAAGACGCGTCTCCGCGCGGGCTAGCGTTTTGTGGGGTTATTGGAATTAATGCAGAATAAAAAATTTGACTTTTGGTCAAAAAACGGGATTTTCGACCGAAAAGTATGTAAAAACCGGGAATAACGACTACCAAACGGGACTCGAGCTCGCGGAACGCGAACCAGAATACAGGTAAGGCAGGCAAGTATCTATTTAAGCTAATAACAAATGTGGTTTGGAGAGAAAATTTCGAGATAAAAATTAATTTAGTAATTCGTAAAGAAAATATTGAAGAAAAATTCTAAGTCCTGAAATGAAAAATATTTTTCGCGTAAATGTCAATTAAAATTAGTCAGATAGTAGGACGGAACCTATTTAAAATCAATTTGGCTGAAAACAGCTTCAAAATGCGTCACCTGGATGCAAAGTTATAACGATTTGCTGTAAATACTGTATTCCTTAGGTGGATTACGTCTGGGGGTCTATATATGAATTTACTTGATTTTAATATTTTTTTTGAATTTGTATGTTGGCTAGGCGCACGTGCGAGGTGTCAAAAGACGCGTCTCCGCGCGGGCTAGCGTTTTGTGGGGTTATTGGAATTAATGCAGAATAAAAAATTTGACTTTTGGTCAAAAAACGGGATTTTCGACCGAAAAGTATGTAAAAACCGGGAATAACGACTACCAAACGGGACTCGAGCTCGCGGAACGCGAACCAGAATACAGGTAAGGCAGGCAAGTATCTATTTAAGCTAATAACAAATGTGGTTTGGAGAGAAAATTTCGAGATAAAAATTAATTTTGTAATTCGTAAAGAAAATATTGAAGAAAAATTCTAAGTCCTGAAATGAAAAATATTTTTCGCGTAAATGTCAATTAAAATTAGTCAGATAGTAGGACGGAACCTATTTAAAATCAATTTGGCTGAAAACAGCTTCAAAATGCGTCACCTGGATGCAAAGTTATAACGATTTGCTGTAAATACTGTATTCCTTAGGTGGATTACGTCTGGGGGTCTATATATGAATTTACTTGATTTTAATATTTTTTTTGAATTTGTATGTTGGCTAGGCGCACGTGCGAGGTGTCAAAAGACGCGTCTCCGCGCGGGCTAGCGTTTTGTGGGGTTATTGGAATTAATGCAGAATAAAAAATTTGACTTTTGGTCAAAAAACGGGATTTTCGACCGAAAAGTATGTAAAAACCGGGAATAACGACTACCAAACGGGACTCGAGCTCGCGGAACGCGAACCAGAATACAGGTAAGGCAGGCAAGTATCTATTTAAGCTAATAACAAATGTGGTTTGGAGAGAAAATTTCGAGATAAAAATTAATTTAGTAATTCGTAAAGAAAATATTGAAGAAAAATTCTAAGTCCTGAAATGAAAAATATTTTTCGCGTAAATGTCAATTAAAATTAGTCAGATAGTAGGACGGAACCTATTTAAAATCAATTTGGCTGAAAACAGCTTCAAAATGCGTCACCTGGATGCAAAGTTATAACGATTTGCTGTAAATACTGTATTCCTTAGGTGGATTACGTCTGGGGGTCTATATATGAATTTACTTGATTTTAATATTTTTTTTGAATTTGTATGTTGGCTAGGCGCACGTGCGAGGTGTCAAAAGACGCGTCTCCGCGCGGGCTAGCGTTTTGTGGGGTTATTGGAATTAATGCAGAATAAAAAATTTGACTTTTGGTCAAAAAACGGGATTTTCGACCGAAAAGTATGTAAAAACCGGGAATAACGACTACCAAACGGGACTCGAGCTCGCGGAACGCGAACCAGAATACAGGTAAGGCAGGCAAGTATCTATTTAAGCTAATAACAAATGTGGTTTGGAGAGAAAATTTCGAGATAAAAATTAATTTAGTAATTCGTAAAGAAAATATTGAAGAAAAATTCTAAGTCCTGAAATGAAAAATATTTTTCGCGTAAATGTCAATTAAAATTAGTCAGATAGTAGGACGGAACCTATTTAAAATCAATTTGGCTGAAAACAGCTTCAAAATGCGTCACCTGGATGCAAAGTTATAACGATTTGCTGTAAATACTGTATTCCTTAGGTGGATTACGTCTGGGGGTCTATATATGAATTTACTTGATTTTAATATTTTTTTTGAATTTGTATGTTGGCTAGGCGCACGTGCGAGGTGTCAAAAGACGCGTCTCCGCGCGGGCTAGCGTTTTGTGGGGTTATTGGAATTAATGCAGAATAAAAAATTTGACTTTTGGTCAAAAAACGGGATTTTCGACCGAAAAGTATGTAAAAACCGGGAATAACGACTACCAAACGGGACTCGAGCTCGCGGAACGCGAACCAGAATACAGGTAAGGCAGGCAAGTATCTATTTAAGCTAATAACAAATGTGGTTTGGAGAGAAAATTTCGAGATAAAAATTAATTTAGTAATTCGTAAAGAAAATATTGAAGAAAAATTCTAAGTCCTGAAATGAAAAATATTTTTCGCGTAAATGTCAATTAAAATTAGTCAGATAGTAGGACGGAACCTATTTAAAATCAATTTGGCTGAAAACAGCTTCAAAATGCGTCACCTGGATGCAAAGTTATAACGATTTGCTGTAAATACTGTATTCCTTAGGTGGATTACGTCTTTTTTTTTTTTTTTTTTTTTTGGGTGGGAAATCATCAAATGACTCCTCCCGCTCTGGGCAGAGCGAGAGGGAGTGTCAGACTTTTACTGACTAAAACCCACCCGTGTTCCTTCCGTTGCCTATGTGCTGGGGCCGCGATATCCCTCTCAGACAAACCCGCAACCCCAGCAGGCATTGGTCCTTCCGGACCCCGTCAGTTGTTGCTGACATCCCTTTGAGGCGCGCGTGGAACACGACGCGCCGTCGACCCGGGCCTGGTCCTTATCGGACGGCGAGCTGCCCATCGCTCACCGTCCGCAGGCCCGCGCCTACGGTGGCCGGAAGTCAGCTTGTGACTCCCGACGCCCGGGGCGTCTCCTGCGGCGACTAGGGGCGCGAGGGCGTGCAGCTTCAATCTCCCTCGCGCGCTCCGCCTCCTCCTTCGCGAGCATAACTGCTTCGCAGAAGGAGGTGACGGCCTCCCATGCACTCTCGCTCCGGACCATGGCCTGAACCAGGGCCGGACGCGAGAGATCGCCGCCGCCGATCGCCTCCGTGAGGACACGGCGGTGCTCCGCCCAAGCCGGGCAGACCTCCACCGTATGCTCCACCGTGTCCTCCGGGCGATAGGTGGATTACGTCTGGGGGTCTATATATGAATTTACTTGATTTTAATATTTTTTTTTTTTTTTTTTGAATTTGTATGTTGGCTAGGCGCACGTGCGAGGTGTCAAAAGACGCGTCTCCGCGCGGGCTAGCGTTTTGTGGGGTTATTGGAATTAATGCAGAATAAAAAATTTGACTTTTGGTCAAAAAACGGGATTTTCGACCGAAAAGTATGTAAAAACCGGGAATAACGACTACCAAACGGGACTCGAGCTCGCGGAACGCGAACCAGAATACAGGTAAGGCAGGCAAGTATCTATTTAAGCTAATAACAAATGTGGTTTGGAGAGAAAATTTCGAGATAAAAATTAATTTAGTAATTCGTAAAGAAAATATTGAAGAAAAATTCTAAGTCCTGAAATGAAAAATATTTTTCGCGTAAATGTCAATTAAAATTAGTCAGATAGTAGGACGGAACCTATTTAAAATCAATTTGGCTGAAAACAGCTTCAAAATGCGTCACCTGGATGCAAAGTTATAACGATTTGCTGTAAATACTGTATTCCTTAGGTGGATTACGTCTGGGGGTCTATATATGAATTTACTTGATTTTAATATTTTTTTTGAATTTGTATGTTGGCTAGGCGCACGTGCGAGGTGTCAAAAGACGCGTCTCCGCGCGGGCTAGCGTTTTGTGGGGTTATTGGAATTAATGCAGAATAAAAAATTTGACTTTTGGTCAAAAAACGGGATTTTCGACCGAAAAGTATGTAAAAACCGGGAATAACGACTACCAAACGGGACTCGAGCTCGCGGAACGCGAACCAGAATACAGGTAAGGCAGGCAAGTATCTATTTAAGCTAATAACAAATGTGGTTTGGAGAGAAAATTTCGAGATAAAAATTAATTTTGTAATTCGTAAAGAAAATATTGAAGAAAAATTCTAAGTCCTGAAATGAAAAATATTTTTCGCGTAAATGTCAATTAAAATTAGTCAGATAGTAGGACGGAACCTATTTAAAATCAATTTGGCTGAAAACAGCTTCAAAATGCGTCACCTGGATGCAAAGTTATAACGATTTGCTGTAAATACTGTATTCCTTAGGTGGATTACGTCTGGGGGTCTATATATGAATTTACTTGATTTTAATATTTTTTTTGAATTTGTATGTTGGCTAGGCGCACGTGCGAGGTGTCAAAAGACGCGTCTCCGCGCGGGCTAGCGTTTTGTGGGGTTATTGGAATTAATGCAGAATAAAAAATTTGACTTTTGGTCAAAAAACGGGATTTTCGACCGAAAAGTATGTAAAAACCGGGAATAACGACTACCAAACGGGACTCGAGCTCGCGGAACGCGAACCAGAATACAGGTAAGGCAGGCAAGTATCTATTTAAGCTAATAACAAATGTGGTTTGGAGAGAAAATTTCGAGATAAAAATTAATTTAGTAATTCGTAAAGAAAATATTGAAGAAAAATTCTAAGTCCTGAAATGAAAAATATTTTTCGCGTAAATGTCAATTAAAATTAGTCAGATAGTAGGACGGAACCTATTTAAAATCAATTTGGCTGAAAACAGCTTCAAAATGCGTCACCTGGATGCAAAGTTATAACGATTTGCTGTAAATACTGTATTCCTTAGGTGGATTACGTCTGGGGGTCTATATATGAATTTACTTGATTTTAATATTTTTTTTGAATTTGTATGTTGGCTAGGCGCACGTGCGAGGTGTCAAAAGACGCGTCTCCGCGCGGGCTAGCGTTTTGTGGGGTTATTGGAATTAATGCAGAATAAAAAATTTGACTTTTGGTCAAAAAACGGGATTTTCGACCGAAAAGTATGTAAAAACCGGGAATAACGACTACCAAACGGGACTCGAGCTCGCGGAACGCGAACCAGAATACAGGTAAGGCAGGCAAGTATCTATTTAAGCTAATAACAAATGTGGTTTGGAGAGAAAATTTCGAGATAAAAATTAATTTTGTAATTCGTAAAGAAAATATTGAAGAAAAATTCTAAGTCCTGAAATGAAAAATATTTTTCGCGTAAATGTCAATTAAAATTAGTCAGATAGTAGGACGGAACCTATTTAAAATCAATTTGGCTGAAAACAGCTTCAAAATGCGTCACCTGGATGCAAAGTTATAACGATTTGCTGTAAATACTGTATTCCTTAGGTGGATTACGTCTGGGGGTCTATATATGAATTTACTTGATTTTAATATTTTTTTTGAATTTGTATGTTGGCTAGGCGCACGTGCGAGGTGTCAAAAGACGCGTCTCCGCGCGGGCTAGCGTTTTGTGGGGTTATTGGAATTAATGCAGAATAAAAAATTTGACTTTTGGTCAAAAAACGGGATTTTCGACCGAAAAGTATGTAAAAACCGGGAATAACGACTACCAAACGGGACTCGAGCTCGCGGAACGCGAACCAGAATACAGGTAAGGCAGGCAAGTATCTATTTAAGCTAATAACAAATGTGGTTTGGAGAGAAAATTTCGAGATAAAAATTAATTTAGTAATTCGTAAAGAAAATATTGAAGAAAAATTCTAAGTCCTGAAATGAAAAATATTTTTCGCGTAAATGTCAATTAAAATTAGTCAGATAGTAGGACGGAACCTATTTAAAATCAATTTGGCTGAAAACAGCTTCAAAATGCGTCACCTGGATGCAAAGTTATAACGATTTGCTGTAAATACTGTATTCCTTAGGTGGATTACGTCTGGGGGTCTATATATGAATTTACTTGATTTTAATATTTTTTTTGAATTTGTATGTTGGCTAGGCGCACGTGCGAGGTGTCAAAAGACTGGGGTGCTAGGACAGGAAACCTCCCCGTGTGCCTGGGGGCTGGAGTTCCCTTACGGATGCGTCCGTGGGGAAGGCCAGTCTCCGGGACGGTGCACCCTGGGGTGCGGGCAATGTCTCCCCATTAGGTACTGCGTGCCTAAGGGGTCCCGTTGCCCGTATGCCAATATCCTGTCAGAGGAGTGAACGCTCTAACGTGTACTCGTAGAGAGTACATGTTGAGCAGCGTTCCAGTGGGAGCGGGCTCGGCGTGCACTTACCCTGCCGTCGGGCAGGCGGGAGGAAGTCTTTTCCCCTGCCACCGTTGGTCTCGTAGCCCCGAAGAGTGTCAAGGTCATGTCTCTGGCATTTGACGGGGGTCGAGGGTCTTGGCTTAACCGCCCGGGCCGCGAGGTAGAAAACCTCTATAAAAAATCACCCCAAACCTCCAAGCGGCGGCGCACCGTGAGGGAGGTTGATAGCTTGACTAATGGGTAGCTTAATTAGTCACTAGTGCGAACCACTATTTTTTGGTTGGTTGGTTGGAATTTTTTTGTACTCGTGGGATCAATTATGGAAAATTTATTATGGAAAAAAAACCCAGACGACGTGCCAATAGTATTGGCGGAGGAACCACTTGTCGGCGACGGCAACAAGAGTCGAGGAGACTCCTGTCCCTCCGGGGACCAAGCTAGGTCCGACCGGGACAGTGGACGGGGGCGTTTCTGGGGGAAACGCCCGCGTGATGAAAAGACGGACCGCGCGGGATCGGCGGGACGGTCCTCAAGCGAGGAAAACCTGCCGGTCGCTAAGGCGCCTACGGGTAGGAGAGGCCGAGGTCGTGCGGCGGTGACCCCGAAGCCAGGGCGTGGCAATCGGGGTCGCATCAAGCGGCCCGATACCCCCCCAGGAATCGGCGGGGAGAGTGACCCTGAGGTCTCATCCGAGGCCTCAACCGAGTCGGAAGGGGTCATCGTCCCACAGGGGGGCACGAAAATAAGCCCCCAGGCCGCCAAAGTGGCCGCTGGGGGCTCCAATACGGAGCGAGCGGACAGGTTTGCGGAGGTCGTAGTGGCCGCAATCAGGACTGTGGCCTTAAAAAAGCTGCAGTCCTCGAAAGACAAGGCCATACCTGCGGCCACGGCCTCCATTATGGCGGCAGCGGAGGCCCTTCTTCATCTCGGGCCTCCGTCGGACGGTATGTCCGAAATGCGGGCGGAGGTCGCCCGCTTGACAGCCGCCACGGAGCTTCTCCAAAAGGAGAACAAGGAGCTCCGAGCAGACCTGGCCGGGCTCCGTGGAGCCGGTGCTCGCGTTGTCCTACAACGTGGAGCGGTGCAGGGGCAGGGCCCGCCCTTGCCGGCGGAGGACCGAGTTTTGGCTCTGGTGCGGAAGGAGCTGGCTGCCTTCAACAGCCGGTTCTCCGCACTGGAGGCCGTGGTCCTGCGCCCTCCGTTAGCGGCGAGCCAGCCGGCCTCAGGCCAGCGGAAGGCGGCATCGTATGCCGCCGCCGCCACCGCAGCTGCCACGGCGGCCAAACCAGGCCCGTCAGGGCAGACCAGGGGTGGGGCTGCTACACAGGCAGCGAGGGCCCCGGCCAAAGCGGTGGGGGCCCCGGCCCTGGCCCTGGCCCTGGCAGCGGGGGCTCCGCCCCTGGTGACGAAACGGCCGCCCATGCCTCCTAAATCTCCCCAGGCTGACGCCGAGTGGCAAATAGCCGGGGAGAAGAAAAAGGCGGGCAAGGCCAAAAGGGTGGCCAAAAAGAAGGCGAGGCGGCAGCGGCGCAAGGAGCAAAGCGTCGCGGCTAGGCTCCGCGCCCCGAAGTCCGCAGCTGTAGTGATAACACTACAGCCGGAAGCGGAGAAGAAGGGCGTGTCCTACCGCGACGTGCTCTCCAAGATTGGGGCGGCGGTGGACCTAAAGGAGATAGGTGCCGCTCAGGGCATCCGGGTTAGGGTCACTGCGACTGGGGCCCGGATGCTGGAGCTCCCCGGAGCGGCTAGTGGCCCGGCCGCTGACGCCCTAGCTGAAAAGCTCAGGGCGTCCTTAAATGCGGACGAGGCCCGAGTGTCCAGGCCCACCAAGTGCGTAGAAATGCGCATCTCGGGCCTGGACGACTCAGTGGCGGAGGATCAGGTGGTGGCCGCTGTCGTCAGGACTGGGGGGTGCTCTGCCGAGCAGGTTAGGGCGGGCACCATCCGTCCTGACTTCACGGGGATGCGAGCCGTAACGGTGAGCTGCCCCGTGTCGGCGGCCAGGAAAATCGCCGGGGAGGGCCAAAGGTTATTGGTGGGCTGGGTATCCGCGCAGGTCAAACTGCTCGAACCCAGACCTCTGAGGTGCTTCCGCTGCCTTGTGGGCAACCACGTGGGAGCTAAATGCACCTCGGAGGTGGACCGCAGCGATCACTGCTATCGCTGCGGTCAGCCCGGTCACAAGGCCGGCTCGTGCGAAGCCACGCCGCACTGCGCCGTGTGTGCGGCGGCTGGCAAGCCGGCCGAGCACCGGATTGGGAGTAAGGCCTGCGCCCAACCCGCCAAAGCCAGGAGCAAGTCCTCCGCCACCGCCGTCACTGCCGCCGCCGCTGCCGCCACCACCGTCGTTGCCGCCGCGGCCGTTGCCGCCGTGGCGGGGCCCTCACGAGGGGCTCGGGGGGGGGGGCTAAAATGGACTGCCAATAGGTCCATTACGCCTCCTCCAGGCGAATATCAACCACTGCGCCGCAGCTCAGGATCTGTTGCTCCAGAGCATGGCGCAGTGGTCGATTAACATCGCCGTGGTCGCTGAGCCGTACTTTGTCCCGCCCAGGGATTACTGGGTGGAGGACCTGAGCGGCTCAGTGGCCATTATTTCGTCGGCCGCCGCCGGTACCCCCGTCCCTCGAGGCCGTCAAGAAGGGACGGGGTTGCGTAGCAGCACGGTTCGGGGAGATTGTCGTGGTGGGAGCGTACTTTTCCCCGAGCCGAACTCTCGCCGAGTTCCACAACTCCCTTGGGGAGTTGAGAGTCGTCGTCGTCGGGTACCATCCCCTCCCCGTGATCGTCCTCGGGGACTTCAATGCCAAGAACGTGGCTTGGGGTTCCCGGTTAACGGACACACGGGGCAGGATGGTGGAGGACTGGGCTCTGGAGTCGGGTCTGGTCGTCCTAAACCGGGGTTCTGTTCCCACGTGCGTGCGGATGCGGGGCGAGTCAGTGGTGGACATTTCGTTCGCCAGCCCCGCTCTGTCGCCACGTGTCATCGACTGGCGCGTCATGGAGGGGGTGGAGACCTATTCCGATCACCGGTACATCCGGTTTGACATCTCCGCCCAGACCTCGGGCACGCCGGTCAGACAGACCCCGAGTGGTCCGCGGTGGGCGCTGAAGCAGCTGGACCGGGAGCTCCTCCTGGAAGCCTCGATCGTGCAGGCCTGGGTGACATCACCGGACAGGCCTGCCGACATCAACGACGAGGCGGAGTGGTTCCGGGAGGCCATGTCCGAAATATGTGACGTGGCAATGCCCCGGGTCCAGCCCAGACGTGCTCAGCGCCAGGTGTACTGGTGGTCGCGTGAGCTGACCGCTTTACGCGCGGCGTGCGTTGCTGCGCGCCACCTGTACGCCAGGCACCGCAGGCTTCGTATCCGCCCGCCGGATACGGAAGCCATTGAGGCGGAGCTGTACGCCGGGTACAGAGCGGCGAAGACCGCCCTCCAAGCCGGGATCGAGCGGGCCAGAGGACTGGCCCGCGAGGAGTCGCTGGAGACTCTGAACAGAGACCCGTGGGGACGCCCATATAAATGGGTGCGAGACAAGCTCCGCCCATGGGCTCCCCCGCTGACGCAGAGTCTCCGGCCCCAGCTCGTGGAGGACGTGGTGAGCGCTCTGTTCCCTTCGCGAGGGGAACATACTCCCCCGCCCATGGCTCCGCCTCCTGCGGTGCCCGATGCGGACCACACAGGAAACGACGACGACGACGAATCTCCGGAGGTGACCGGGGTAGATTTGAGAGCGGCGGTACGTAGGCTGAATGCCAAAAATACCGCCCCAGGACCCGACGGCTTACCTGGAAAAGCCTGGGTTCTGGCCTTAGAGGCTCTCGGGCCTCGACTTCGGGGGCTCTTTAGCGCATGCTTGGAGAGGGGCCAGTTCCCACTTCGTTGGAAGACGGGGAAACTGGTCCTCATCAAGAAACCGGGGCGCCCGGCGGACTCTCCGTCCGCTTACCGGCCCATCGTGCTGCTCGACGAGGTGGGCAAGCTCTTTGAAAGAGTAATTGCAGACCGCCTTGTCGGGCAGCTGGTGCGAGTGGGGCCGGATTTGGCGGACAGCCAGTTTGGTTTCCGCAAGGGGCGCTCTACGGTGGATGCCGTCATGCGCGTTCGAGCCCTCACGACGGGGGATGCTGTTGCCCGGGGTGGGGTGGTCTTGGCGGTGTCTCTTGACATCGCCAATGCGTTCAATACCCTGCCCTGGAGTTGCATTAGGGAGGCACTCCGGTATCACCGGATGCCGACCTACCTCTGTCGAGTGGTCGAGGCCTATTTGACGGACAGGGCCGTCATCTACCCCGGTCACCACGGAGAGTGGAACCGGCGAGAGATGTCGTGCGGTGTCCCGCAGGGATCGGTCCTGGGGCCGCATCTGTGGGACATCGGCTACGACTGGGTGCTGCGCGCCGACCTCCCTAGCGGCGTCAGCGTAGTCTGCTACGCTGACGACACGCTGGTCCTGGTGCAGGGGAGGTCGCATGAGGCGGCGGCCGAACTAGCGACACGTTGGGTTGCGACAATCGTCGATAGGATCCGGCAACTGGGACTCGAGGTGGCCTTGCACAAGTCCGAGGCCATGTGTTTCTATGGTCCTCGGAACGCGCCGCTGTCGGGTTCCCAGATAACGGCGGGAGGGGTTCACATCGGTGTCGAGTCGACGATGAAGTACCTGGGACTCGTCCTCGACAGCCGGTGGAACTTCGTGGAGCACTTCCGACGTTTGGCTCCCAAACTGCAGAGGGCTGGGGCTGCTTTGAAGCGGCTTCTGCCCAATCTAGGGGGTCCAAACGCCTCCTGCCGGAGGCTCTACGCGGGGATCGTGCGGTCCATGGCCCTTTACGGGGCACCGGTGTGGGCGCGTTCATTAAGGCTGCGACCAGCCCAGCGATTGAACGCGTCCCAAAGGGTCATGGCCATTAGGCTGGTCAGAGGATACCGCACGGTCTCCCGTGAGGCGGCGAGCCTCCTTGCCGGACTACCGCCATGGGATCTGGAGGCAAAAGTCCTCGCGCACATGTGGGAGTTGCGCGAGGAGGCGAAACGCCGGGGTGTAACTCCGCTGCCGCGAGAAATCACGGCACAGCGGACAGAGCTCCGGCGGGATCTCATGGCGGCATGGAGAGTGCGATTGTCGCAACCCAGCGCTGGGCACGCCACAATTGCGGCGGTAAGGCCCCTCTTTGAGGAGTGGCTAGAGAGGCGCCACGGCGTCCTCACCTTCCGCCTGACGCAGGTCCTCACCGGACACGGTTGTTTCGGGAGGTTCCTGTTCAGGATAAAGCGGGAGGAAACGCCCGGGTGTTACCATTGTGTGGATCGCCCGGAGGACACGGTGGAGCATACGGTGGAGGTCTGCCCGGCTTGGGCGGGGCACCGCCGTGTCCTCACGGAGGCGATCGGCAGCGGCGATCTCTCGCGTCCGGCCCTGGTTCAGGCCATGGTCCGGAGCGAGAGTGCATGGGAAGCCGTCACTTCCTTCTGCGAAGCAGTAATGCTCGCGAAGGAGGAGGCGGAGCGCGCGAGGGAAATGCAAGATGCGCGCCCTCGCGCCCCTAGTCGCCGCAGGAGACGCCCCGGGCGTCGGGAGTCGCGAGCCGACTTCCGGCCACCGTAGGCGCGGGCTTGCGGACGGTGGGCAATGGGTAGCTCGCCGTCCGATTAGGACCAGGCCCGGGTCGACGGCGCGTTGTGTTCCACGCGCGCCTCAAAGAGATGTCAGCACCAACTGACGGGGTCCGTAAGGGCCAATGCCTGCCAGGGTTGCGAGTTGGTCCGAAAGGGATATCGCGGCCCCGGCACACAGGCAACGGAAGGAACACGGGTGGGTTTTAGTCAGTAAAAGTCTGACACTCCCTCTCGCTCCGCCCAGAGCGGGAGGAGTCATTTGATGATTTCCCACCCAAAAAAAAAAAAAAAAAAAAAAAAAAGGTGTCAAAAGACGCGTCTCCGCGCGGGCTAGCGTTTTGTGGGGTTATTGGAATTAATGCAGAATAAAAAATTTGACTTTTGGTCAAAAAACGGGATTTTCGACCGAAAAGTATGTAAAAACCGGGAATAACGACTACCAAACGGGACTCGAGCTCGCGGAACGCGAACCAGAATACAGGTAAGGCAGGCAAGTATCTATTTAAGCTAATAACAAATGTGGTTTGGAGAGAAAATTTCGAGATAAAAATTAATTTAGTAATTCGTAAAGAAAATATTGAAGAAAAATTCTAAGTCCTGAAATGAAAAATATTTTTCGCGTAAATGTCAATTAAAATTAGTCAGATAGTAGGACGGAACCTATTTAAAATCAATTTGGCTGAAAACAGCTTCAAAATGCGTCACCTGGATGCAAAGTTATAACGATTTGCTGTAAATACTGTATTCCTTAGGTGGATTACGTCTGGGGGTCTATATATGAATTTACTTGATTTTAATATTTTTTTTGAATTTGTATGTTGGCTAGGCGCACGTGCGAGGTGTCAAAAGACGCGTCTCCGCGCGGGCTAGCGTTTTGTGGGGTTATTGGAATTAATGCAGAATAAAAAATTTGACTTTTGGTCAAAAAACGGGATTTTCGACCGAAAAGTATGTAAAAACCGGGAATAACGACTACCAAACGGGACTCGAGCTCGCGGAACGCGAACCAGAATACAGGTAAGGCAGGCAAGTATCTATTTAAGCTAATAACAAATGTGGTTTGGAGAGAAAATTTCGAGATAAAAATTAATTTAGTAATTCGTAAAGAAAATATTGAAGAAAAATTCTAAGTCCTGAAATGAAAAATATTTTTCGCGTAAATGTCAATTAAAATTAGTCAGATAGTAGGACGGAACCTATTTAAAATCAATTTGGCTGAAAACAGCTTCAAAATGCGTCACCTGGATGCAAAGTTATAACGATTTGCTGTAAATACTGTATTCCTTAGGTGGATTACGTCTGGGGGTCTATATATGAATTTACTTGATTTTAATATTTTTTTTGAATTTGTATGTTGGCTAGGCGCACGTGCGAGGTGTCAAAAGACGCGTCTCCGCGCGGGCTAGCGTTTTGTGGGGTTATTGGAATTAATGCAGAATAAAAAATTTGACTTTTGGTCAAAAAACGGGATTTTCGACCGAAAAGTATGTAAAAACCGGGAATAACGACTACCAAACGGGACTCGAGCTCGCGGAACGCGAACCAGAATACAGGTAAGGCAGGCAAGTATCTATTTAAGCTAATAACAAATGTGGTTTGGAGAGAAAATTTCGAGATAAAAATTAATTTAGTAATTCGTAAAGAAAATATTGAAGAAAAATTCTAAGTCCTGAAATGAAAAATATTTTTCGCGTAAATGTCAATTAAAATTAGTCAGATAGTAGGACGGAACCTATTTAAAATCAATTTGGCTGAAAACAGCTTCAAAATGCGTCACCTGGATGCAAAGTTATAACGATTTGCTGTAAATACTGTATTCCTTAGGTGGATTACGTCTGGGGGTCTATATATGAATTTACTTGATTTTAATATTTTTTTTGAATTTGTATGTTGGCTAGGCGCACGTGCGAGGTGTCAAAAGACGCGTCTCCGCGCGGGCTAGCGTTTTGTGGGGTTATTGGAATTAATGCAGAATAAAAAATTTGACTTTTGGTCAAAAAACGGGATTTTCGACCGAAAAGTATGTAAAAACCGGGAATAACGACTACCAAACGGGACTCGAGCTCGCGGAACGCGAACCAGAATACAGGTAAGGCAGGCAAGTATCTATTTAAGCTAATAACAAATGTGGTTTGGAGAGAAAATTTCGAGATAAAAATTAATTTAGTAATTCGTAAAGAAAATATTGAAGAAAAATTCTAAGTCCTGAAATGAAAAATATTTTTCGCGTAAATGTCAATTAAAATTAGTCAGATAGTAGGACGGAACCTATTTAAAATCAATTTGGCTGAAAACAGCTTCAAAATGCGTCACCTGGATGCAAAGTTATAACGATTTGCTGTAAATACTGTATTCCTTAGGTGGATTACGTCTGGGGGTCTATATATGAATTTACTTGATTTTAATATTTTTTTTGAATTTGTATGTTGGCTAGGCGCACGTGCGAGGTGTCAAAAGACGCGTCTCCGCGCGGGCTAGCGTTTTGTGGGGTTATTGGAATTAATGCAGAATAAAAAATTTGACTTTTGGTCAAAAAACGGGATTTTCGACCGAAAAGTATGTAAAAACCGGGAATAACGACTACCAAACGGGACTCGAGCTCGCGGAACGCGAACCAGAATACAGGTAAGGCAGGCAAGTATCTATTTAAGCTAATAACAAATGTGGTTTGGAGAGAAAATTTCGAGATAAAAATTAATTTAGTAATTCGTAAAGAAAATATTGAAGAAAAATTCTAAGTCCTGAAATGAAAAATATTTTTCGCGTAAATGTCAATTAAAATTAGTCAGATAGTAGGACGGAACCTATTTAAAATCAATTTGGCTGAAAACAGCTTCAAAATGCGTCACCTGGATGCAAAGTTATAACGATTTGCTGTAAATACTGTATTCCTTAGGTGGATTACGTCTGGGGGTCTATATATGAATTTACTTGATTTTAATTTTTTTTTTGAATTTGTATGTTGGCTAGGCGCACGTGCGAGGTGTCAAAAGACGCGTCTCCGCGCGGGCTAGCGTTTTGTGGGGTTATTGGAATTAATGCAGAATAAAAAATTTGACTTTTGGTCAAAAAACGGGATTTTCGACCGAAAAGTATGTAAAAACCGGGAATAACGACTACCAAACGGGACTCGAGCTCGCGGAACGCGAACCAGAATACAGGTAAGGCAGGCAAGTATCTATTTAAGCTAATAACAAATGTGGTTTGGAGAGAAAATTTCGAGATAAAAATTAATTTAGTAATTCGTAAAGAAAATATTGAAGAAAAATTCTAAGTCCTGAAATGAAAAATATTTTTCGCGTAAATGTCAATTAAAATTAGTCAGATAGTAGGACGGAACCTATTTAAAATCAATTTGGCTGAAAACAGCTTCAAAATGCGTCACCTGGATGCAAAGTTATAACGATTTGCTGTAAATACTGTATTCCTTAGGTGGATTACGTCTGGGGGTCTATATATGAATTTACTTGATTTTAATATTTTTTTTGAATTTGTATGTTGGCTAGGCGCACGTGCGAGGTGTCAAAAGACGCGTCTCCGCGCGGGCTAGCGTTTTGTGGGGTTATTGGAATTAATGCAGAATAAAAAATTTGACTTTTGGTCAAAAAACGGGATTTTCGACCGAAAAGTATGTAAAAACCGGGAATAACGACTACCAAACGGGACTCGAGCTCGCGGAACGCGAACCAGAATACAGGTAAGGCAGGCAAGTATCTATTTAAGCTAATAACAAATGTGGTTTGGAGAGAAAATTTCGAGATAAAAATTAATTTAGTAATTCGTAAAGAAAATATTGAAGAAAAATTCTAAGTCCTGAAATGAAAAATATTTTTCGCGTAAATGTCAATTAAAATTAGTCAGATAGTAGGACGGAACCTATTTAAAATCAATTTGGCTGAAAACAGCTTCAAAATGCGTCACCTGGATGCAAAGTTATAACGATTTGCTGTAAATACTGTATTCCTTAGGTGGATTACGTCTGGGGGTCTATATATGAATTTACTTGATTTTAATATTTTTTTTGAATTTGTATGTTGGCTAGGCGCACGTGCGAGGTGTCAAAAGACGCGTCTCCGCGCGGGCTAGCGTTTTGTGGGGTTATTGGAATTAATGCAGAATAAAAAATTTGACTTTTGGTCAAAAAACGGGATTTTCGACCGAAAAGTATGTAAAAACCGGGAATAACGACTACCAAACGGGACTCGAGCTCGCGGAACGCGAACCAGAATACAGGTAAGGCAGGCAAGTATCTATTTAAGCTAATAACAAATGTGGTTTGGAGAGAAAATTTCGAGATAAAAATTAATTTAGTAATTCGTAAAGAAAATATTGAAGAAAAATTCTAAGTCCTGAAATGAAAAATATTTTTCGCGTAAATGTCAATTAAAATTAGTCAGATAGTAGGACGGAACCTATTTAAAATCAATTTGGCTGAAAACAGCTTCAAAATGCGTCACCTGGATGCAAAGTTATAACGATTTGCTGTAAATACTGTATTCCTTAGGTGGATTACGTCTGGGGGTCTATATATGAATTTACTTGATTTTAATATTTTTTTTGAATTTGTATGTTGGCTAGGCGCACGTGCGAGGTGTCAAAAGACGCGTCTCCGCGCGGGCTAGCGTTTTGTGGGGTTATTGGAATTAATGCAGAATAAAAAATTTGACTTTTGGTCAAAAAACGGGATTTTCGACCGAAAAGTATGTAAAAACCGGGAATAACGACTACCAAACGGGACTCGAGCTCGCGGAACGCGAACCAGAATACAGGTAAGGCAGGCAAGTATCTATTTAAGCTAATAACAAATGTGGTTTGGAGAGAAAATTTCGAGATAAAAATTAATTTAGTAATTCGTAAAGAAAATATTGAAGAAAAATTCTAAGTCCTGAAATGAAAAATATTTTTCGCGTAAATGTCAATTAAAATTAGTCAGATAGTAGGACGGAACCTATTTAAAATCAATTTGGCTGAAAACAGCTTCAAAATGCGTCACCTGGATGCAAAGTTATAACGATTTGCTGTAAATACTGTATTCCTTAGGTGGATTACGTCTGGGGGTCTATATATGAATTTACTTGATTTTAATATTTTTTTTGAATTTGTATGTTGGCTAGGCGCACGTGCGAGGTGTCAAAAGACGCGTCTCCGCGCGGGCTAGCGTTTTGTGGGGTTATTGGAATTAATGCAGAATAAAAAATTTGACTTTTGGTCAAAAAACGGGATTTTCGACCGAAAAGTATGTAAAAACCGGGAATAACGACTACCAAACGGGACTCGAGCTCGCGGAACGCGAACCAGAATACAGGTAAGGCAGGCAAGTATCTATTTAAGCTAATAACAAATGTGGTTTGGAGAGAAAATTTCGAGATAAAAATTAATTTAGTAATTCGTAAAGAAAATATTGAAGAAAAATTCTAAGTCCTGAAATGAAAAATATTTTTCGCGTAAATGTCAATTAAAATTAGTCAGATAGTAGGACGGAACCTATTTAAAATCAATTTGGCTGAAAACAGCTTCAAAATGCGTCACCTGGATGCAAAGTTATAACGATTTGCTGTAAATACTGTATTCCTTAGGTGGATTACGTCTGGGGGTCTATATATGAATTTACTTGATTTTAATATTTTTTTTGAATTTGTATGTTGGCTAGGCGCACGTGCGAGGTGTCAAAAGACGCGTCTCCGCGCGGGCTAGCGTTTTGTGGGGTTATTGGAATTAATGCAGAATAAAAAATTTGACTTTTGGTCAAAAAACGGGATTTTCGACCGAAAAGTATGTAAAAACCGGGAATAACGACTACCAAACGGGACTCGAGCTCGCGGAACGCGAACCAGAATACAGGTAAGGCAGGCAAGTATCTATTTAAGCTAATAACAAATGTGGTTTGGAGAGAAAATTTCGAGATAAAAATTAATTTAGTAATTCGTAAAGAAAATATTGAAGAAAAATTCTAAGTCCTGAAATGAAAAATATTTTTCGCGTAAATGTCAATTAAAATTAGTCAGATAGTAGGACGGAACCTATTTAAAATCAATTTGGCTGAAAACAGCTTCAAAATGCGTCACCTGGATGCAAAGTTATAACGATTTGCTGTAAATACTGTATTCCTTAGGTGGATTACGTCTGGGGGTCTATATATGAATTTACTTGATTTTAATATTTTTTTTGAATTTGTATGTTGGCTAGGCGCACGTGCGAGGTGTCAAAAGACGCGTCTCCGCGCGGGCTAGCGTTTTGTGGGGTTATTGGAATTAATGCAGAATAAAAAATTTGACTTTTGGTCAAAAAACGGGATTTTCGACCGAAAAGTATGTAAAAACCGGGAATAACGACTACCAAACGGGACTCGAGCTCGCGGAACGCGAACCAGAATACAGGTAAGGCAGGCAAGTATCTATTTAAGCTAATAACAAATGTGGTTTGGAGAGAAAATTTCGAGATAAAAATTAATTTAGTAATTCGTAAAGAAAATATTGAAGAAAAATTCTAAGTCCTGAAATGAAAAATATTTTTCGCGTAAATGTCAATTAAAATTAGTCAGATAGTAGGACGGAACCTATTTAAAATCAATTTGGCTGAAAACAGCTTCAAAATGCGTCACCTGGATGCAAAGTTATAACGATTTGCTGTAAATACTGTATTCCTTAGGTGGATTACGTCTGGGGGTCTATATATGAATTTACTTGATTTTAATATTTTTTTTGAATTTGTATGTTGGCTAGGCGCACGTGCGAGGTGTCAAAAGACGCGTCTCCGCGCGGGCTAGCGTTTTGTGGGGTTATTGGAATTTGGAATTAATGCAGAATAAAAAATTTGACTTTTGGTCAAAAAACGGGATTTTCGACCGAAAAGTATGTAAAAACCGGGAATAACGACTACCAAACGGGACTCGAGCTCGCGGAACGCGAACCAGAATACAGGTAAGGCAGGCAAGTATCTATTTAAGCTAATAACAAATGTGGTTTGGAGAGAAAATTTCGAGATAAAAATTAATTTAGTAATTCGTAAAGAAAATATTGAAGAAAAATTCTAAGTCCTGAAATGAAAAATATTTTTCGCGTAAATGTCAATTAAAATTAGTCAGATAGTAGGACGGAACCTATTTAAAATCAATTTGGCTGAAAACAGCTTCAAAATGCGTCACCTGGATGCAAAGTTATAACGATTTGCTGTAAATACTGTATTCCTTAGGTGGATTACGTCTGGGGGTCTATATATGAATTTACTTGATTTTAATATTTTTTTTGAATTTGTATGTTGGCTAGGCGCACGTGCGAGGTGTCAAAAGACGCGTCTCCGCGCGGGCTAGCGTTTTGTGGGGTTATTGGAATTAATGCAGAATAAAAAATTTGACTTTTGGTCAAAAAACGGGATTTTCGACCGAAAAGTATGTAAAAACCGGGAATAACGACTACCAAACGGGACTCGAGCTCGCGGAACGCGAACCAGAATACAGGTAAGGCAGGCAAGTATCTATTTAAGCTAATAACAAATGTGGTTTGGAGAGAAAATTTCGAGATAAAAATTAATTTAGTAATTCGTAAAGAAAATATTGAAGAAAAATTCTAAGTCCTGAAATGAAAAATATTTTTCGCGTAAATGTCAATTAAAATTAGTCAGATAGTAGGACGGAACCTATTTAAAATCAATTTGGCTGAAAACAGCTTCAAAATGCGTCACCTGGATGCAAAGTTATAACGATTTGCTGTAAATACTGTATTCCTTAGGTGGATTACGTCTGGGGGTCTATATATGAATTTACTTGATTTTAATATTTTTTTTGAATTTGTATGTTGGCTAGGCGCACGTGCGAGGTGTCAAAAGACGCGTCTCCGCGCGGGCTAGCGTTTTGTGGGGTTATTGGAATTAATGCAGAATAAAAAATTTGACTTTTGGTCAAAAAACGGGATTTTCGACCGAAAAGTATGTAAAAACCGGGAATAACGACTACCAAACGGGACTCGAGCTCGCGGAACGCGAACCAGAATACAGGTAAGGCAGGCAAGTATCTATTTAAGCTAATAACAAATGTGGTTTGGAGAGAAAATTTCGAGATAAAAATTAATTTAGTAATTCGTAAAGAAAATATTGAAGAAAAATTCTAAGTCCTGAAATGAAAAATATTTTTCGCGTAAATGTCAATTAAAATTAGTCAGATAGTAGGACGGAACCTATTTAAAATCAATTTGGCTGAAAACAGCTTCAAAATGCGTCACCTGGATGCAAAGTTATAACGATTTGCTGTAAATACTGTATTCCTTAGGTGGATTACGTCTGGGGGTCTATATATGAATTTACTTGATTTTAATATTTTTTTTGAATTTGTATGTTGGCTAGGCGCACGTGCGAGGTGTCAAAAGACGCGTCTCCGCGCGGGCTAGCGTTTTGTGGGGTTATTGGAATTAATGCAGAATAAAAAATTTGACTTTTGGTCAAAAAACGGGATTTTCGACCGAAAAGTATGTAAAAACCGGGAATAACGACTACCAAACGGGACTCAAGCTCGCGGAACGCGAACCAGAATACAGGTAAGGCAGGCAAGTATCTATTTAAGCTAATAACAAATGTGGTTTGGAGAGAAAATTTCGAGATAAAAATTAATTTAGTAATTCGTAAAGAAAATATTGAAGAAAAATTCTAAGTCCTGAAATGAAAAATATTTTTCGCGTAAATGTCAATTAAAATTAGTCAGATAGTAGGACGGAACCTATTTAAAATCAATTTGGCTGAAAACAGCTTCAAAATGCGTCACCTGGATGCAAAGTTATAACGATTTGCTGTAAATACTGTATTCCTTTTTTTTTTTTTTTTTTTTTTTTTTTTTTTTTTGGGTGGGAAATCATCAAATGACTCCTCCCGCTCTGGGCGGAGCGAGAGGGAGTGTCAGACTTTTACTGACTAAAACCCACCCGTGTTCCTTCCGTTGCCTGTGTGCCGGGGCCGCGATATCCCTTTCGGACCAACTCGCAACCCTGGCAGGCATTGGCCCTTACGGACCCCGTCAGTTGGTGCTGACATCTCTTTGAGGCGCGCGTGGAACACAACGCGCCGTCGACCCGGGCCTGGTCCTAATCGGACGGCGAGCTACCCATTGCCCACCGTCCGCAAGCCCGCGCCTACGGTGGCCGGAAGTCGGCTCGCGACTCCCGACGCCCGGGGCGTCTCCTGCGGCGACTAGGGGCGCGAGGGCGCGCATCTTGCATTTCCCTCGCGCGCTCCGCCTCCTCCTTCGCGAGCATTACTGCTTCGCAGAAGGAAGTGACGGCTTCCCATGCACTCTCGCTCCGGACCATGGCCTGAACCAGGGCCGGACGCGAGAGATCGCCGCTGCCGATCGCCTCCGTGAGGACACGGCGGTGCCCCGCCCAAGCCGGGCAGACCTCCACCGTATGCTCCACCGTGTCCTCCGGGCGATCCACACAATGGTAACACCCGGGCGTTTCCTCCCGCTTTATCCTGAACAGGAACCTCCCGAAACAACCGTGTCCGGTGAGGACCTGCGTCAGGCGGAAGGTGAGGACGCCGTGGCGCCTCTCTAGCCACTCCTCAAAGAGGGGCCTTACCGCCGCAATTGTGGCGTGCCCAGCGCTGGGTTGCGACAATCGCACTCTCCATGCCGCCATGAGATCCCGCCGGAGCTCTGTCCGCTGTGCCGTGATTTCTCGCGGCAGCGGAGTTACACCCCGGCGTTTCGCCTCCTCGCGCAACTCCCACATGTGCGCGAGGACTTTTGCCTCCAGATCCCATGGCGGTAGTCCGGCAAGGAGGCTCGCCGCCTCACGGGAGACCGTGCGGTATCCTCTGACCAGCCTAATGGCCATGACCCTTTGGGACGCGTTCAATCGCTGGGCTGGTCGCAGCCTTAATGAACGCGCCCACACCGGTGCCCCGTAAAGGGCCATGGACCGCACGATCCCCGCGTAGAGCCTCCGGCAGGAGGCGTTTGGACCCCCTAGATTGGGCAGAAGCCGCTTCAAAGCAGCCCCAGCCCTCTGCAGTTTGGGAGCCAAACGTCGGAAGTGCTCCACGAAGTTCCACCGGCTGTCGAGGACGAGTCCCAGGTACTTCATCGTCGACTCGACACCGATGTGAACCCCTCCCGCCGTTATCTGGGAACCCGACAGCGGCGCGTTCCGAGGACCATAGAAACACATGGCCTCGGACTTGTGCAAGGCCACCTCGAGTCCCAGTTGCCGGATCCTATCGACGATTGTCGCAACCCAACGTGTCGCTAGTTCGGCCGCCGCCTCATGCGACCTCCCCTGCACCAGGACCAGCGTGTCGTCAGCGTAGCAGACTACGCTGACGCCGCTAGGGAGGTCGGCGCGCAGCACCCAGTCGTAGCCGATGTCCCACAGATGCGGCCCCAGGACCGATCCCTGCGGGACACCGCACGACATCTCTCGCCGGTTCCACTCTCCGTGGTGACCGGGGTAGATGACGGCCCTGTCCGTCAAATAGGCCTCGACCACTCGACAGAGGTAGGTCGGCATCCGGTGATACCGGAGTGCCTCCCTAATGCAACTCCAGGGCAGGGTATTGAACGCATTGGCGATGTCAAGAGACACCGCCAAGACCACCCCACCCCGGGCAACAGCATCCCCCGTCGTGAGGGCTCGAACGCGCATGACGGCATCCACCGTAGAGCGCCCCTTGCGGAAACCAAACTGGCTGTCCGCCAAATCCGGCCCCACTCGCACCAGCTGCCCGACAAGGCGGTCTGCAATTACTCTTTCAAAGAGCTTGCCCACCTCGTCGAGCAGCACGATGGGCCGGTAAGCGGACGGAGAGTCCGCCGGGCGCCCCGGTTTCTTGATGAGGACCAGTTTCCCCGTCTTCCAACGAAGTGGGAACTGGCCCCTCTCCAAGCATGCGCTAAAGAGCCCCCGAAGTCGAGGCCCGAGAGCCTCTAAGGCCAGAACCCAGGCTTTTCCAGGTAAGCCGTCGGGTCCTGGGGCGGTATTTTTGGCATTCAGCCTACGTACCGCCGCTCTCAAATCTACCCCGGTCACCTCCGGAGATTCGTCGTCGTCGTCGTTTCCTGTGTGGTCCGCATCGGGCACCGCAGGAGGCGGAGCCATGGGCGGGGGAGTATGTTCCCCTCGCGAAGGGAACAGAGCGCTCACCACGTCCTCCACGAGCTGGGGCCGGAGACTCTGCGTCAGCGGGGGAGCCCATGGGCGGAGCTTGTCTCGCACCCATTTATATGGGCGTCCCCACGGGTCTCTGTTCAGAGTCTCCAGCGACTCCTCGCGGGCCAGTCCTCTGGCCCGCTCGATCCCGGCTTGGAGGGCGGTCTTCGCCGCTCTGTACCCGGCGTACAGCTCCGCCTCAATGGCTTCCGTATCCGGCGGGCGGATACGAAGCCTGCGGTGCCTGGCGTACAGGTGGCGCGCAGCAACGCACGCCGCGCGTAAAGCGGTCAGCTCACGCGACCACCAGTACACCTGGCGCTGAGCACGTCTGGGCTGGACCCGGGGCATTGCCACGTCACATATTTCGGACATGGCCTCCCGGAACCACTCCGCCTCGTCGTTGATGTCGGCAGGCCTGTCCGGTGATGTCACCCAGGCCTGCACGATCGAGGCTTCCAGGAGGAGCTCCCGGTCCAGCTGCTTCAGCGCCCACCGCGGACCACTCGGGGTCTGTCTGACCGGCGTGCCCGAGGTCTGGGCGGAGATGTCAAACCGGATGTACCGGTGATCGGAATAGGTCTCCACCCCCTCCATGACGCGCCAGTCGATGACACGTGGCGACAGAGCGGGGCTGGCGAACGAAATGTCCACCACTGACTCGCCCCGCATCCGCACGCACGTGGGAACAGAACCCCGGTTTAGGACGACCAGACCCGACTCCAGAGCCCAGTCCTCCACCATCCTGCCCCGTGTGTCCGTTAACCGGGAACCCCAAGCCACGTTCTTGGCATTGAAGTCCCCGAGGACGATCACGGGGAGGGGATGGTACCCGACGACGACGACTCTCAACTCCCCAAGGGAGTTGTGGAACTTGGCGAGAGTTCGGCTCGGGGAAAAGTACGCTCCCACCACGACAATCTCCCCGAACCGTGCTGCTACGCAACCCCGTCCCTTCTTGACGGCCTCGAGGGACGGGGTACCGGCGGCGGCCGACGAAATAATGGCCACTGAGCCGCTCAGGTCCTCCACCCAGTAATCCCTGGGCGGGACAAAGTACGGCTCAGCGACCACGGCGATGTTAATCGACCACTGCGCCATGCTCTGGAGCAACAGATCCTGAGCTGCGGCGCAGTGGTTGATATTCGCCTGGAGGAGGCGTAATGGACCTATTGGCAGTCCATTTTAGCCCCCCCCCCGAGCCCCTCGTGAGGGCCCCGCCACGGCGGCAACGGCCGCGGCGGCAACGACGGTGGTGGCGGCAGCGGCGGCGGCAGTGACGGCGGTGGCGGAGGACTTGCTCCTGGCTTTGGCGGGTTAGGCGCAGGCCTTACTCCCAATCCGGTGCTCGGCCGGCTTGCCAGCCGCCGCACACACGGCGCAGTGCGGCGTGGCTTCGCACGAGCCGGCCTTGTGACCGGGCTGACCGCAGCGATAGCAGTGATCGCTGCGGTCCACCTCCGAGGTGCATTTAGCTCCCACGTGGTTGCCCACAAGGCAGCGGAAGCACCTCAGAGGTCTGGGTTCGAGCAGTTTGACCTGCGCGGATACCCAGCCCACCAATAACCTTTGGCCCTCCCCGGCGATTTTCCTGGCCGCCGACACGGGGCAGCTCACCGTTACGGCTCGCATCCCCGTGAAGTCAGGACGGATGGTGCCCGCCCTAACCTGCTCGGCAGAGCACCCCCCAGTCCTGACGACAGCGGCCACCACCTGATCCTCCGCCACTGAGTCGTCCAGGCCCGAGATGCGCATTTCTACGCACTTGGTGGGCCTGGACACTCGGGCCTCGTCCGCATTTAAGGACGCCCTGAGCTTTTCAGCTAGGGCGTCAGCGGCCGGGCCACTAGCCGCTCCGGGGAGCTCCAGCATCCGGGCCCCAGTCGCAGTGACCCTAACCCGGATGCCCTGAGCGGCACCTATCTCCTTTAGGTCCACCGCCGCCCCAATCTTGGAGAGCACGTCGCGGTAGGACACGCCCTTCTTCTCCGCTTCCGGCTGTAGTGTTATCACTACAGCTGCGGACTTCGGGGCGCGGAGCCTAGCCGCGACGCTTTGCTCCTTGCGCCGCTGCCGCCTCGCCTTCTTTTTGGCCGCCCTTTTGGCCTTGCCCGCCTTTTTCTTCTCCCCGGCTATTTGCCACTCGGCGTCAGCCTGGGGAGATTTAGGAGGCATGGGCGGCCGTTTCGTCACCAGGGGCGGAGCCCCCGCTGCCAGGGCCAGGGCCAGGGCCGGGGCCCCCACCGCTTTGGCCGGGGCCCTCGCTGCCTGTGTAGCAGCCCCACCCCTGGTCTGCCCTGACGGGCCTGGTTTGGCCGCCGTGGCAGCTGCGGTGGCGGCGGCGGCATACGATGCCGCCTTCCGCTGGCCTGAGGCCGGCTGGCTCGCCGCTAACGGAGGGCGCAGGACCACGGCCTCCAGTGCGGAGAACCGGCTGTTGAAGGCAGCCAGCTCCTTCCGCACCAGAGCCAAAACTCGGTCCTCCGCCGGCAAGGGCGGGCCCTGCCCCTGCACCGCTCCACGTTGTAGGACAACGCGAGCACCGGCTCCACGGAGCCCGGCCAGGTCTGCTCGGAGCTCCTTGTTCTCCTTTTGGAGAAGCTCCGTGGCGGCTGTCAAGCGGGCGACCTCCGCCCGCATTTCGGACATACCGTCCGACGGAGGCCCGAGATGAAGAAGGGCCTCCGCTGCCGCCATAATGGAGGCCGTGGCCGCAGGTATGGCCTTGTCTTTCGAGGACTGCAGCTTTTTTAAGGCCACAGTCCTGATTGCGGCCACTACGACCTCCGCAAACCTGTCCGCTCGCTCCGTATTGGAGCCCCCAGCGGCCACTTTGGCGGCCTGGGGGCTTATTTTCGTGCCCCCCTGTGGGACGATGACCCCTTCCGACTCGGTTGAGGCCTCGGATGAGACCTCAGGGTCACTCTCCCCGCCGATTCCTGGGGGGGTATCGGGCCGCTTGATGCGACCCCGATTGCCACGCCCTGGCTTCGGGGTCACCGCCGCACGACCTCGGCCTCTCCTACCCGTAGGCGCCTTAGCGACCGGCAGGTTTTCCTCGCTTGAGGACCGTCCCGCCGATCCCGCGCGGTCCGTCTTTTCATCACGCGGGCGTTTCCCCCAGAAACGCCCCCGTCCACTGTCCCGGTCGGACCTAGCTTGGTCCCCGGAGGGACAGGAGTCTCCTCGACTCTTGTTGCCGTCGCCGACAAGTGGTTCCTCCGCCAATACTATTGGCACGTCGTCTGGGTTTTTTTTCCATAATAAATTTTCCATAATTGATCCCACGAGTACAAAAAATTTCCAACCAACCAACCAAAAAATAGTGGTTCGCACTAGTGACTAATTAAGCTACCCATTAGTCAAGCTATCAACCTCCCTCACGGTGCGCCGCCGCTTGGAGGTTTGGGGTGATTTTTTATAGAGGTTTTCTACCTCGCGGCCCGGGCGGTTAAGCCAAGACCCTCGACCCCCGTCAAATGCCAGAGACATGACCTTGACACTCTTCGGGGCTACGAGACTAACGGTGGCAGGGGAAAAGACTTCCTCCCGCCTGCCCGACGGCAGGGTAAGTGCACGCCGAGCCCGCTCCCACTGGAACGCTGCTCAACATGTACTCTCTACGAGTACACGTTAGAGCGTTCACTCCTCTGACAGGATATTGGCATACGGGCAACGGGACCCCTTAGGCACGCAGTACCTAATGGGGAGACATTGCCCGCACCCCAGGGTGCACCGTCCCGGAGACTGGCCTTCCCCACGGACGCATCCGTAAGGGAACTCCAGCCCCCAGGCACAGGCACGGGGAGGTTTCCTGTCCTAGCACCCCAAATACTGTATTCCTTAGGTGGATTACGTCTGGGGGTCTATATATGAATTTACTTGATTTTAATATTTTTTTTGAATTTGTATGTTGGCTAGGCGCACGTGCGAGGTGTCAAAAGACGCGTCTCCGCGCGGGCTAGCGTTTTGTGGGGTTATTGGAATTAATGCAGAATAAAAAATTTGACTTTTGGTCAAAAAACGGGATTTTCGACCGAAAAGTATGTAAAAACCGGGAATAACGACTACCAAACGGGACTCGAGCTCGCGGAACGCGAACCAGAATACAGGTAAGGCAGGCAAGTATCTATTTAAGCTAATAACAAATGTGGTTTGGAGAGAAAATTTCGAGATAAAAATTAATTTAGTAATTCGTAAAGAAAATATTGAAGAAAAATTCTAAGTCCTGAAATGAAAAATATTTTTCGCGTAAATGTCAATTAAAATTAGTCAGATAGTAGGACGGAACCTATTTAAAATCAATTTGGCTGAAAACAGCTTCAAAATGCGTCACCTGGATGCAAAGTTATAACGATTTGCTGTAAATACTGTATTCCTTAGGTGGATTACGTCTGGGGGTCTATATATGAATTTACTTGATTTTAATATTTTTTTTGAATTTGTATGTTGGCTAGGCGCACGTGCGAGGTGTCAAAAGACGCGTCTCCGCGCGGGCTAGCGTTTTGTGGGGTTATTGGAATTAATGCAGAATAAAAAATTTGACTTTTGGTCAAAAAACGGGATTTTCGACCGAAAAGTATGTAAAAACCGGGAATAACGACTACCAAACGGGACTCGAGCTCGCGGAACGCGAACCAGAATACAGGTAAGGCAGGCAAGTATCTATTTAAGCTAATAACAAATGTGGTTTGGAGAGAAAATTTCGAGATAAAAATTAATTTAGTAATTCGTAAAGAAAATATTGAAGAAAAATTCTAAGTCCTGAAATGAAAAATATTTTTCGCGTAAATGTCAATTAAAATTAGTCAGATAGTAGGACGGAACCTATTTAAAATCAATTTGGCTGAAAACAGCTTCAAAATGCGTCACCTGGATGCAAAGTTATAACGATTTGCTGTAAATACTGTATTCCTTAGGTGGATTACGTCTGGGGGTCTATATATGAATTTACTTGATTTTAATATTTTTTTTGAATTTGTATGTTGGCTAGGCGCACGTGCGAGGTGTCAAAAGACGCGTCTCCGCGCGGGCTAGCGTTTTGTGGGGTTATTGGAATTAATGCAGAATAAAAAATTTGACTTTTGGTCAAAAAACGGGATTTTCGACCGAAAAGTATGTAAAAACCGGGAATAACGACTACCAAACGGGACTCGAGCTCGCGGAACGCGAACCAGAATACAGGTAAGGCAGGCAAGTATCTATTTAAGCTAATAACAAATGTGGTTTGGAGAGAAAATTTCGAGATAAAAATTAATTTAGTAATTCGTAAAGAAAATATTGAAGAAAAATTCTAAGTCCTGAAATGAAAAATATTTTTCGCGTAAATGTCAATTAAAATTAGTCAGATAGTAGGACGGAACCTATTTAAAATCAATTTGGCTGAAAACAGCTTCAAAATGCGTCACCTGGATGCAAAGTTATAACGATTTGCTGTAAATACTGTATTCCTTAGGTGGATTACGTCTGGGGGTCTATATATGAATTTACTTGATTTTAATATTTTTTTTGAATTTGTATGTTGGCTAGGCGCACGTGCGAGGTGTCAAAAGACGCGTCTCCGCGCGGGCTAGCGTTTTGTGGGGTTATTGGAATTAATGCAGAATAAAAAATTTGACTTTTGGTCAAAAAACGGGATTTTCGACCGAAAAGTATGTAAAAACCGGGAATAACGACTACCAAACGGGACTCAAGCTCGCGGAACGCGAACCAGAATACAGGTAAGGCAGGCAAGTATCTATTTAAGCTAATAACAAATGTGGTTTGGAGAGAAAATTTCGAGATAAAAATTAATTTAGTAATTCGTAAAGAAAATATTGAAGAAAAATTCTAAGTCCTGAAATGAAAAATATTTTTCGCGTAAATGTCAATTAAAATTAGTCAGATAGTAGGACGGAACCTATTTAAAATCAATTTGGCTGAAAACAGCTTCAAAATGCGTCACCTGGATGCAAAGTTATAACGATTTGCTGTAAATACTGTATTCCTTTTTTTTTTTTTTTTTTTTTGGGTGGGAAATCATCAAATGACTCCTCCCGCTCTGGGCGGAGCGAGAGGGAGTGTCAGACTTTTACTGACTAAAACCCACCCGTGTTCCTTCCGTTGCCTGTGTGCCGGGGCCGCGATATCCCTTTCGGACCAACTCGCAACCCTGGCAGGCATTGGCCCTTACGGACCCCGTCAGTTGGTGCTGACATCTCTTTGAGGCGCGCGTGGAACACAACGCGCCGTCGACCCGGGCCTGGTCCTAATCGGACGGCGAGCTACCCATTGCCCACCGTCCGCAAGCCCGCGCCTACGGTGGCCGGAAGTCGGCTCGCGACTCCCGACGCCCGGGGCGTCTCCTGCGGCGACTAGGGGCGCGAGGGCGCGCATCTTGCATTTCCCTCGCGCGCTCCGCCTCCTCCTTCGCGAGCATTACTGCTTCGCAGAAGGAAGTGACGGCTTCCCATGCACTCTCGCTCCGGACCATGGCCTGAACCAGGGCCGGACGCGAGAGATCGCCGCTGCCGATCGCCTCCGTGAGGACACGGCGGTGCCCCGCCCAAGCCGGGCAGACCTCCACCGTATGCTCCACCGTGTCCTCCGGGCGATCCACACAATGGTAACACCCGGGCGTTTCCTCCCGCTTTATCCTGAACAGGAACCTCCCGAAACAACCGTGTCCGGTGAGGACCTGCGTCAGGCGGAAGGTGAGGACGCCGTGGCGCCTCTCTAGCCACTCCTCAAAGAGGGGCCTTACCGCCGCAATTGTGGCGTGCCCAGCGCTGGGTTGCGACAATCGCACTCTCCATGCCGCCATGAGATCCCGCCGGAGCTCTGTCCGCTGTGCCGTGATTTCTCGCGGCAGCGGAGTTACACCCCGGCGTTTCGCCTCCTCGCGCAACTCCCACATGTGCGCGAGGACTTTTGCCTCCAGATCCCATGGCGGTAGTCCGGCAAGGAGGCTCGCCGCCTCACGGGAGACCGTGCGGTATCCTCTGACCAGCCTAATGGCCATGACCCTTTGGGACGCGTTCAATCGCTGGGCTGGTCGCAGCCTTAATGAACGCGCCCACACCGGTGCCCCGTAAAGGGCCATGGACCGCACGATCCCCGCGTAGAGCCTCCGGCAGGAGGCGTTTGGACCCCCTAGATTGGGCAGAAGCCGCTTCAAAGCAGCCCCAGCCCTCTGCAGTTTGGGAGCCAAACGTCGGAAGTGCTCCACGAAGTTCCACCGGCTGTCGAGGACGAGTCCCAGGTACTTCATCGTCGACTCGACACCGATGTGAACCCCTCCCGCCGTTATCTGGGAACCCGACAGCGGCGCGTTCCGAGGACCATAGAAACACATGGCCTCGGACTTGTGCAAGGCCACCTCGAGTCCCAGTTGCCGGATCCTATCGACGATTGTCGCAACCCAACGTGTCGCTAGTTCGGCCGCCGCCTCATGCGACCTCCCCTGCACCAGGACCAGCGTGTCGTCAGCGTAGCAGACTACGCTGACGCCGCTAGGGAGGTCGGCGCGCAGCACCCAGTCGTAGCCGATGTCCCACAGATGCGGCCCCAGGACCGATCCCTGCGGGACACCGCACGACATCTCTCGCCGGTTCCACTCTCCGTGGTGACCGGGGTAGATGACGGCCCTGTCCGTCAAATAGGCCTCGACCACTCGACAGAGGTAGGTCGGCATCCGGTGATACCGGAGTGCCTCCCTAATGCAACTCCAGGGCAGGGTATTGAACGCATTGGCGATGTCAAGAGACACCGCCAAGACCACCCCACCCCGGGCAACAGCATCCCCCCGTCGTGAGGGCTCGAACGCGCATGACGGCATCCACCGTAGAGCGCCCCTTGCGGAAACCAAACTGGCTGTCCGCCAAATCCGGCCCCACTCGCACCAGCTGCCCGACAAGGCGGTCTGCAATTACTCTTTCAAAGAGCTTGCCCACCTCGTCGAGCAGCACGATGGGCCGGTAAGCGGACGGAGAGTCCGCCGGGCGCCCCGGTTTCTTGATGAGGACCAGTTTCCCCGTCTTCCAACGAAGTGGGAACTGGCCCCTCTCCAAGCATGCGCTAAAGAGCCCCCGAAGTCGAGGCCCGAGAGCCTCTAAGGCCAGAACCCAGGCTTTTCCAGGTAAGCCGTCGGGTCCTGGGGCGGTATTTTTGGCATTCAGCCTACGTACCGCCGCTCTCAAATCTACCCCGGTCACCTCCGGAGATTCGTCGTCGTCGTCGTTTCCTGTGTGGTCCGCATCGGGCACCGCAGGAGGCGGAGCCATGGGCGGGGGAGTATGTTCCCCTCGCGAAGGGAACAGAGCGCTCACCACGTCCTCCACGAGCTGGGGCCGGAGACTCTGCGTCAGCGGGGGAGCCCATGGGCGGAGCTTGTCTCGCACCCATTTATATGGGCGTCCCCACGGGTCTCTGTTCAGAGTCTCCAGCGACTCCTCGCGGGCCAGTCCTCTGGCCCGCTCGATCCCGGCGTGGAGGGCGGTCTTCGCCGCTCTGTACCCGGCGTACAGCTCCGCCTCAATGGCTTCCGTATCCGGCGGGCGGATACGAAGCCTGCGGTGCCTGGCGTACAGGTGGCGCGCAGCAACGCACGCCGCGCGTAAAGCGGTCAGCTCACGCGACCACCAGCACACCTGGCGCTGAGCACGTCTGGGCTGGACCCGGGGCATTGCCACGTCACATATTTCGGACATGGCCTCCCGGAACCACTCCGCCTCGTCGTTGATGTCGGCAGGCCTGTCCGGTGATGTCACCCAGGCCTGCACGATCGAGGCTTCCAGGAGGAGCTCCCGGTCCAGCTGCTTCAGCGCCCACCGCGGACCACTCGGGGTCTGTCTGACCGGCGTGCCCGAGGTCTGGGCGGAGACGTCAAACCGGATGTACCGGTGATCGGAATAGGTCTCCACCCCCTCCATGACGCGCCAGTCGATGACACGTGGCGACAGAGCGGGGCTGGCGAACGAAATGTCCACCACTGACTCGCCCCGCATCCGCACGCACGTGGGAACAGAACCCCGGTTTAGGACGACTAGACCCGACTCCAGAGCCCAGTCCTCCACCATCCTGCCCCGTGTGTCCGTTAACCGGGAACCCCAAGCCACGTTCTTGGCATTGAAGTCCCCGAGGACGATCACGGGGAGGGGATGGTACCCGACGACGACGACTCTCAACTCCCCAAGGGAGTTGTGGAACTCGGCGAGAGTTCGGCTCGGGGAAAAGTACGCTCCCACCACGACAATCTCCCCGAACCGTGCTGCTACGCAACCCCGTCCCTTCTTGACGGCCTCGAGGGACGGGGTACCGGCGGCGGCCGACCAAATAATGGCCACTGAGCCGCTCAGGTCCTCCACCCAGTAATCCCTGGGCGGGACAAAGTACGGCTCAGCGACCACGGCGATGTTAATCGACCACTGCGCCATGCTCTGGAGCAACAGATCCTGAGCTGCGGCGCAGTGGTTGATATTCGCCTGGAGGAGGCGTAATGGACCTATTGGCAGTCCATTTTAGCCCCCCCCCGAGCCCCTCGTGAGGGCCCCGCCACGGCGGCAACGGCCGCGGCGGCAACGACGGTGGTGGCGGCAGCGGCGGCGGCAGTGACGGCGGTGGCGGAGGACTTGCTCCTGGCTTTGGCGGGTTGGGCGCAGGCCTTACTCCCAATCCGGTGCTCGGCCGGCTTGCCAGCCGCCGCACACACGGCGCAGTGCGGCGTGGCTTCGCACGAGCCGGCCTTGTGACCGGGCTGACCGCAGCGATAGCAGTGATCGCTGCGGTCCACCTCCGAGGTGCATTTAGCTCCCACGTGGTTGCCCACAAGGCAGCGGAAGCACCTCAGAGGTCTGGGTTCGAGCAGTTTGACCTGCGCGGATACCCAGCCCACCAATAACCTTTGGCCCTCCCCGGCGATTTTCCTGGCCGCCGACACGGGGCAGCTCACCGTTACGGCTCGCATCCCCGTGAAGTCAGGACGGATGGTGCCCGCCCTAACCTGCTCGGCAGAGCACCCCCCAGTCCTGACGACAGCGGCCACCACCTGATCCTCCGCCACTGAGTCGTCCAGGCCCGAGATGCGCATTTCTACGCACTTGGTGGGCCTGGACACTCGGGCCTCGTCCGCATTTAAGGACGCCCTGAGCTTTTCAGCTAGGGCGTCAGCGGCCGGGCCACTAGCCGCTCCGGGGAGCTCCAGCATCCGGGCCCCAGTCGCAGTGACCCTAACCCGGATGCCCTGAGCGGCACCTATCTCCTTTAGGTCCACCGCCGCCCCAATCTTGGAGAGCACGTCGCGGTAGGACACGCCCTTCTTCTCCGCTTCCGGCTGTAGTGTTATCACTACAGCTGCGGACTTCGGGGCGCGGAGCCTAGCCGCGACGCTTTGCTCCTTGCGCCGCTGCCGCCTCGCCTTCTTTTTGGCCGCCCTTTTGGCCTTGCCCGCCTTTTTCTTCTCCCCGGCTATTTGCCACTCGGCGTCAGCCTGGGGAGATTTAGGAGGCATGGGCGGCCGTTTCGTCACCAGGGGCGGAGCCCCCGCTGCCAGGGCCAGGGCCAGGGCCGGGGCCCCCACCGCTTTGGCCGGGGCCCTCGCTGCCTGTGTAGCAGCCCCACCCCTGGTCTGCCCTGACGGGCCTGGTTTGGCCGCCGTGGCAGCTGCGGTGGCGGCGGCGGCATACGATGCCGCCTTCCGCTGGCCTGAGGCCGGCTGGCTCGCCGCTAACGGAGGGCGCAGGACCACGGCCTCCAGTGCGGAGAACCGGCTGTTGAAGGCAGCCAGCTCCTTCCGCACCAGAGCCAAAACTCGGTCCTCCGCCGGCAAGGGCGGGCCCTGCCCCTGCACCGCTCCACGTTGTAGGACAACGCGAGCACCGGCTCCACGGAGCCCGGCCAGGTCTGCTCGGAGCTCCTTGTTCTCCTTTTGGAGAAGCTCCGTGGCGGCTGTCAAGCGGGCGACCTCCGCCCGCATTTCGGACATACCGTCCGACGGAGGCCCGAGATGAAGAAGGGCCTCCGCTGCCGCCATAATGGAGGCCGTGGCCGCAGGTATGGCCTTGTCTTTCGAGGACTGCAGCTTTTTTAAGGCCACAGTCCTGATTGCGGCCACTACGACCTCCGCAAACCTGTCCGCTCGCTCCGTATTGGAGCCCCCAGCGGCCACTTTGGCGGCCTGGGGGCTTATTTTCGTGCCCCCCTGTGGGACGATGACCCCTTCCGACTCGGTTGAGGCCTCGGATGAGACCTCAGGGTCACTCTCCCCGCCGATTCCTGGGGGGGTATCGGGCCGCTTGATGCGACCCCGATTGCCACGCCCTGGCTTCGGGGTCACCGCCGCACGACCTCGGCCTCTCCTACCCGTAGGCGCCTTAGCGACCGGCAGGTTTTCCTCGCTTGAGGACCGTCCCGCCGATCCCGCGCGGTCCGTCTTTTCATCACGCGGGCGTTTCCCCCAGAAACGCCCCCGTCCACTGTCCCGGTCGGACCTAGCTTGGTCCCCGGAGGGACAGGAGTCTCCTCGACTCTTGTTGCCGTCGCCGACAAGTGGTTCCTCCGCCAATACTATTGGCACGTCGTCTGGGTTTTTTTTCCATAATAAATTTTCCATAATTGATCCCACGAGTACAAAAAATTTCCAACCAACCAACCAAAAAATAGTGGTTCGCACTAGTGACTAATTAAGCTACCCATTAGTCAAGCTATCAACCTCCCTCACGGTGCGCCGCCGCTTGGAGGTTTGGGGTGATTTTTTATAGAGGTTTTCTACCTCGCGGCCCGGGCGGTTAAGCCAAGACCCTCGACCCCCGTCAAATGCCAGAGACATGACCTTGACACTCTTCGGGGCTACGAGACTAACGGTGGCAGGGGAAAAGACTTCCTCCCGCCTGCCCGACGGCAGGGTAAGTGCACGCCGAGCCCGCTCCCACTGGAACGCTGCTCAACATGTACTCTCTACGAGTACACGTTAGAGCGTTCACTCCTCTGACAGGATATTGGCATACGGGCAACGGGACCCCTTAGGCACGCAGTACCTAATGGGGAGACATTGCCCGCACCCCAGGGTGCACCGTCCCGGAGACTGGCCTTCCCCACGGACGCATCCGTAAGGGAACTCCAGCCCCCAGGCACACGGGGAGGTTTCCTGTCCTAGCACCCCAAATACTGTATTCCTTAGGTGGATTACGTCTGGGGGTCTATATATGAATTTACTTGATTTTAATATTTTTTTTGAATTTGTATGTTGGCTAGGCGCACGTGCGAGGTGTCAAAAGACGCGTCTCCGCGCGGGCTAGCGTTTTGTGGGGTTATTGGAATTAATGCAGAATAAAAAATTTGACTTTTGGTCAAAAAACGGGATTTTCGACCGAAAAGTATGTAAAAACCGGGAATAACGACTACCAAACGGGACTCGAGCTCGCGGAACGCGAACCAGAATACAGGTAAGGCAGGCAAGTATCTATTTAAGCTAATAACAAATGTGGTTTGGAGAGAAAATTTCGAGATAAAAATTAATTTAGTAATTCGTAAAGAAAATATTGAAGAAAAATTCTAAGTCCTGAAATGAAAAATATTTTTCGCGTAAATGTCAATTAAAATTAGTCAGATAGTAGGACGGAACCTATTTAAAATCAATTTGGCTGAAAACAGCTTCAAAATGCGTCACCTGGATGCAAAGTTATAACGATTTGCTGTAAATACTGTATTCCTTAGGTGGATTACGTCTGGGGGTCTATATATGAATTTACTTGATTTTAATATTTTTTTTGAATTTGTATGTTGGCTAGGCGCACGTGCGAGGTGTCAAAAGACGCGTCTCCGCGCGGGCTAGCGTTTTGTGGGGTTATTGGAATTAATGCAGAATAAAAAATTTGACTTTTGGTCAAAAAACGGGATTTTCGACCGAAAAGTATGTAAAAACCGGGAATAACGACTACCAAACGGGACTCGAGCTCGCGGAACGCGAACCAGAATACAGGTAAGGCAGGCAAGTATCTATTTAAGCTAATAACAAATGTGGTTTGGAGAGAAAATTTCGAGATAAAAATTAATTTAGTAATTCGTAAAGAAAATATTGAAGAAAAATTCTAAGTCCTGAAATGAAAAATATTTTTCGCGTAAATGTCAATTAAAATTAGTCAGATAGTAGGACGGAACCTATTTAAAATCAATTTGGCTGAAAACAGCTTCAAAATGCGTCACCTGGATGCAAAGTTATAACGATTTGCTGTAAATACTGTATTCCTTAGGTGGATTACGTCTGGGGGTCTATATATGAATTTACTTGATTTTAATATTTTTTTTGAATTTGTATGTTGGCTAGGCGCACGTGCGAGGTGTCAAAAGACGCGTCTCCGCGCGGGCTAGCGTTTTGTGGGGTTATTGGAATTAATGCAGAATAAAAAATTTGACTTTTGGTCAAAAAACGGGATTTTCGACCGAAAAGTATGTAAAAACCGGGAATAACGACTACCAAACGGGACTCGAGCTCGCGGAACGCGAACCAGAATACAGGTAAGGCAGGCAAGTATCTATTTAAGCTAATAACAAATGTGGTTTGGAGAGAAAATTTCGAGATAAAAATTAATTTAGTAATTCGTAAAGAAAATATTGAAGAAAAATTCTAAGTCCTGAAATGAAAAATATTTTTCGCGTAAATGTCAATTAAAATTAGTCAGATAGTAGGACGGAACCTATTTAAAATCAATTTGGCTGAAAACAGCTTCAAAATGCGTCACCTGGATGCAAAGTTATAACGATTTGCTGTAAATACTGTATTCCTTAGGTGGATTACGTCTGGGGGTCTATATATGAATTTACTTGATTTTAATATTTTTTTTGAATTTGTATGTTGGCTAGGCGCACGTGCGAGGTGTCAAAAGACGCGTCTCCGCGCGGGCTAGCGTTTTGTGGGGTTATTGGAATTAATGCAGAATAAAAAATTTGACTTTTGGTCAAAAAACGGGATTTTCGACCGAAAAGTATGTAAAAACCGGGAATAACGACTACCAAACGGGACTCAAGCTCGCGGAACGCGAACCAGAATACAGGTAAGGCAGGCAAGTATCTATTTAAGCTAATAACAAATGTGGTTTGGAGAGAAAATTTCGAGATAAAAATTAATTTAGTAATTCGTAAAGAAAATATTGAAGAAAAATTCTAAGTCCTGAAATGAAAAATATTTTTCGCGTAAATGTCAATTAAAATTAGTCAGATAGTAGGACGGAACCTATTTAAAATCAATTTGGCTGAAAACAGCTTCAAAATGCGTCACCTGGATGCAAAGTTATAACGATTTGCTGTAAATACTGTATTCCTTAGGTGAATTACGTCTGGGGGTCTATATATGAATTTACTTGATTTTAATATTTTTTTTGAATTTGTATGTTGGCTAGGCGCACGTGCGAGGTGTCAAAAGACGCGTCTCCGCGCGGGCTAGCGTTTTGTGGGGTTATTGGAATTAATGCAGAATAAAAAATTTGACTTTTGGTCAAAAAACGGGATTTTCGACCGAAAAGTATGTAAAAACCGGGAATAACGACTACCAAACGGGACTCGAGCTCGCGGAACGCGAACCAGAATACAGGTAAGGCAGGCAAGTATCTATTTAAGCTAATAACAAATGTGGTTTGGAGAGAAAATTTCGAGATAAAAATTAATTTAGTAATTCGTAAAGAAAATATTGAAGAAAAATTCTAAGTCCTGAAATGAAAAATATTTTTCGCGTAAATGTCAATTAAAATTAGTCAGATAGTAGGACGGAACCTATTTAAAATCAATTTGGCTGAAAACAGCTTCAAAATGCGTCACCTGGATGCAAAGTTATAACGATTTGCTGTAAATACTGTATTCCTTAGGTGGATTACGTCTGGGGGTCTATATATGAATTTACTTGATTTTAATATTTTTTTTGAATTTGTATGTTGGCTAGGCGCACGTGCGAGGTGTCAAAAGACGCGTCTCCGCGCGGGCTAGCGTTTTGTGGGGTTATTGGAATTAATGCAGAATAAAAAATTTGACTTTTGGTCAAAAAACGGGATTTTCGACCGAAAAGTATGTAAAAACCGGGAATAACGACTACCAAACGGGACTCAAGCTCGCGGAACGCGAACCAGAATACAGGTAAGGCAGGCAAGTATCTATTTAAGCTAATAACAAATGTGGTTTGGAGAGAAAATTTCGAGATAAAAATTAATTTAGTAATTCGTAAAGAAAATATTGAAGAAAAATTCTAAGTCCTGAAATGAAAAATATTTTTCGCGTAAATGTCAATTAAAATTAGTCAGATAGTAGGACGGAACCTATTTAAAATCAATTTGGCTGAAAACAGCTTCAAAATGCGTCACCTGGATGCAAAGTTATAACGATTTGCTGTAAATACTGTATTCCTTAGGTGGATTACGTCTGGGGGTCTATATATGAATTTACTTGATTTTAATATTTTTTTTGAATTTGTATGTTGGCTAGGCGCACGTGCGAGGTGTCAAAAGACGCGTCTCCGCGCGGGCTAGCGTTTTGTGGGGTTATTGGAATTAATGCAGAATAAAAAATTTGACTTTTGGTCAAAAAACGGGATTTTCGACCGAAAAGTATGTAAAAACCGGGAATAACGACTACCAAACGGGACTCGAGCTCGCGGAACGCGAACCAGAATACAGGTAAGGCAGGCAAGTATCTATTTAAGCTAATAACAAATGTGGTTTCGAGAGAAAATTTCGAGATAAAAATTAATTTAGTAATTCGTAAAGAAAATATTGAAGAAAAATTCTAAGTCCTGAAATGAAAAATATTTTTCGCGTAAATGTCAATTAAAATTAGTCAGATAGTAGGACGGAACCTATTTAAAATCAATTTGGCTGAAAACAGCTTCAAAATGCGTCACCTGGATGCAAAGTTATAACGATTTGCTGTAAATACTGTATTCCTTAGGTGGATTACGTCTGGGGGTCTATATATGAATTTACTTGATTTTAATATTTTTTTTGAATTTGTATGTTGGCTAGGCGCACGTGCGAGGTGTCAAAAGACGCGTCTCCGCGCGGGCTAGCGTTTTGTGGGGTTATTGGAATTAATGCAGAATAAAAAATTTGACTTTTGGTCAAAAAACGGGATTTTCGACCGAAAAGTATGTAAAAACCGGGAATAACGACTACCAAACGGGACTCGAGCTCGCGGAACGCGAACCAGAATACAGGTAAGGCAGGCAAGTATCTATTTAAGCTAATAACAAATGTGGTTTGGAGAGAAAATTTCGAGATAAAAATTAATTTAGTAATTCGTAAAGAAAATATTGAAGAAAAATTCTAAGTCCTGAAATGAAAAATATTTTTCGCGTAAATGTCAATTAAAATTAGTCAGATAGTAGGACGGAACCTATTTAAAATCAATTTGGCTGAAAACAGCTTCAAAATGCGTCACCTGGATGCAAAGTTATAACGATTTGCTGTAAATACTGTATTCCTTAGGTGGATTACGTCTGGGGGTCTATATATGAATTTACTTGATTTTAATATTTTTTTTGAATTTGTATGTTGGCTAGGCGCACGTGCGAGGTGTCAAAAGACGCGTCTCCGCGCGGGCTAGCGTTTTGTGGGGTTATTGGAATTAATGCAGAATAAAAAATTTGACTTTTGGTCAAAAAACGGGATTTTCGACCGAAAAGTATGTAAAAACCGGGAATAACGACTACCAAACGGGACTCGAGCTCGCGGAACGCGAACCAGAATACAGGTAAGGCAGGCAAGTATCTATTTAAGCTAATAACAAATGTGGTTTGGAGAGAAAATTTCGAGATAAAAATTAATTTAGTAATTCGTAAAGAAAATATTGAAGAAAAATTCTAAGTCCTGAAATGAAAAATATTTTTCGCGTAAATGTCAATTAAAATTAGTCAGATAGTAGGACGGAACCTATTTAAAATCAATTTGGCTGAAAACAGCTTCAAAATGCGTCACCTGGATGCAAAGTTATAACGATTTGCTGTAAATACTGTATTCCTTTTTTTTTTTTTTTTTTTTTGGGTGGGAAATCATCAAATGACTCCTCCCGCTCTGGGCGGAGCGAGAGGGAGTGTCAGACTTTTACTGACTAAAACCCACCCGTGTTCCTTCCGTTGCCTGTGTGCCGGGGCCGTGATATCCCTTTCGGACCAACTCGCAACCCTGGCAGGCATTGGCCCTTACGGACCCCGTCAGTTGGTGCTGACATCTCTTTGAGGCGCGCGTGGAACACAACGCGCCGTCGACCCGGGCCTGGTCCTAATCGGACGGCGAGCTACCCATTGCCCACCGTCCGCAAGCCCGCGCCTACGGTGGCCGGAAGTCGGCTCGCGACTCCCGACGCCCGGGGCGTCTCCTGCGGCGACTAGGGGCGCGAGGGCGCGCATCTTGCATTTCCCTCGCGCGCTCCGCCTCCTCCTTCGCGAGCATTACTGCTTCGCAGAAGGAAGTGACGGCTTCCCATGCACTCTCGCTCCGGACCATGGCCTGAACCAGGGCCGGACGCGAGAGATCGCCGCTGCCGATCGCCTCCGTGAGGACACGGCGGTGCCCCGCCCAAGCCGGGCAGACCTCCACCGTATGCTCCACCGTGTCCTCCGGGCGATCCACACAATGGTAACACCCGGGCGTTTCCTCCCGCTTTATCCTGAACAGGAACCTCCCGAAACAACCGTGTCCGGTGAGGACCTGCGTCAGGCGGAAGGTGAGGACGCCGTGGCGCCTCTCTAGCCACTCCTCAAAGAGGGGCCTTACCGCCGCAATTGTGGCGTGCCCAGCGCTGGGTTGCGACAATCGCACTCTCCATGCCGCCATGAGATCCCGCCGGAGCTCTGTCCGCTGTGCCGTGATTTCTCGCGGCAGCGGAGTTACACCCCGGCGTTTCGCCTCCTCGCGCAACTCCCACATGTGCGCGAGGACTTTTGCCTCCAGATCCCATGGCGGTAGTCCGGCAAGGAGGCTCGCCGCCTCACGGGAGACCGTGCGGTATCCTCTGACCAGCCTAATGGCCATGACCCTTTGGGACGCGTTCAATCGCTGGGCTGGTCGCAGCCTTAATGAACGCGCCCACACCGGTGCCCCGTAAAGGGCCATGGACCGCACGATCCCCGCGTAGAGACTCCGGCAGGAGGCGTTTGGACCCCCTAGATTGGGCAGAAGCCGCTTCAAAGCAGCCCCAGCCCTCTGCAGTTTGGGAGCCAAACGTCGGAAGTGCTCCACGAAGTTCCACCGGCTGTCGAGGACGAGTCCCAGGTACTTCATCGTCGACTCGACACCGATGTGAACCCCTCCCGCCGTTATCTGGGAACCCGACAGCGGCGCGTTCCGAGGACCATAGAAACACATGGCCTCGGACTTGTGCAAGGCCACCTCGAGTCCCAGTTGCCGGATCCTATCGACGATTGTCGCAACCCAACGTGTCGCTAGTTCGGCCGCCGCCTCATGCGACCTCCCCTGCACCAGGACCAGCGTGTCGTCAGCGTAGCAGACTACGCTGACGCCGCTAGGGAGGTCGGCGCGCAGCACCCAGTCGTAGCCGATGTCCCACAGATGCGGCCCCAGGACCGATCCCTGCGGGACACCGCACGACATCTCTCGCCGGTTCCACTCTCCGTGGTGACCGGGGTAGATGACGGCCCTGTCCGTCAAATAGGCCTCGACCACTCGACAGAGGTAGGTCGGCATCCGGTGATACCGGAGTGCCTCCCTAATGCAACTCCAGGGCAGGGTATTGAACGCATTGGCGATGTCAAGAGACACCGCCAAGACCACCCCACCCCGGGCAACAGCATCCCCCGTCGTGAGGGCTCGAACGCGCATGACGGCATCCACCGTAGAGCGCCCCTTGCGGAAACCAAACTGGCTGTCCGCCAAATCCGGCCCCACTCGCACCAGCTGCCCGACAAGGCGGTCTGCAATTACTCTTTCAAAGAGCTTGCCCACCTCGTCGAGCAGCACGATGGGCCGGTAAGCGGACGGAGAGTCCGCCGGGCGCCCCGGTTTCTTGATGAGGACCAGTTTCCCCGTCTTCCAACGAAGTGGGAACTGGCCCCTCTCCAAGCATGCGCTAAAGAGCCCCCGAAGTCGAGGCCCGAGAGCCTCTAAGGCCAGAACCCAGGCTTTTCCAGGTAAGCCGTCGGGTCCTGGGGCGGTATTTTTGGCATTCAGCCTACGTACCGCCGCTCTCAAATCTACCCCGGTCACCTCCGGAGATTCGTCGTCGTCGTCGTTTCCTGTGTGGTCCGCATCGGGCACCGCAGGAGGCGGAGCCATGGGCGGGGGAGTATGTTCCCCTCGCGAAGGGAACAGAGCGCTCACCACGTCCTCCACGAGCTGGGGCCGGAGACTCTGCGTCAGCGGGGGAGCCCATGGGCGGAGCTTGTCTCGCACCCATTTATATGGGCGTCCCCACGGGTCTCTGTTCAGAGTCTCCAGCGACTCCTCGCGGGCCAGTCCTCTGGCCCGCTCGATCCCGGCTTGGAGGGCGGTCTTCGCCGCTCTGTACCCGGCGTACAGCTCCGCCTCAATGGCTTCCGTATCCGGCGGGCGGATACGAAGCCTGCGGTGCCTGGCGTACAGGTGGCGCGCAGCAACGCACGCCGCGCGTAAAGCGGTCAGCTCACGCGACCACCAGCACACCTGGCGCTGAGCACGTCTGGGCTGGACCCGGGGCATTGCCACGTCACATATTTCGGACATGGCCTCCCGGAACCACTCCGCCTCGTCGTTGATGTCGGCAGGCCTGTCCGGTGATGTCACCCAGGCCTGCACGATCGAGGCTTCCAGGAGGAGCTCCCGGTCCAGCTGCTTCAGCGCCCACCGCGGACCACTCGGGGTCTGTCTGACCGGCGTGCCCGAGGTCTGGGCGGAGACGTCAAACCGGATGTACCGGTGATCGGAATAGGTCTCCACCCCCTCCATGACGCGCCAGTCGATGACACGTGGCGACAGAGCGGGGCTGGCGAACGAAATGTCCACCACTGACTCGCCCCGCATCCGCACGCACGTGGGAACAGAACCCCGGTTTAGGACGACCAGACCCGACTCCAGAGCCCAGTCCTCCACCATCCTGCCCCGTGTGTCCGTTAACCGGGAACCCCAAGCCACGTTCTTGGCATTGAAGTCCCCGAGGACGATCACGGGGAGGGGATGGTACCCGACGACGACGACTCTCAACTCCCCAAGGGAGTTGTGGAACTCGGCGAGAGTTCGGCTCGGGGAAAAGTACGCTCCCACCACGACAATCTCCCCGAACCGTGCTGCTACGCAACCCCGTCCCTTCTTGACGGCCTCGAGGGACGGGGGTACCGGCGGCGGCCGACCAAATAATGGCCACTGAGCCGCTCAGGTCCTCCACCCAGTAATCCCTGGGCGGGACAAAGTACGGCTCAGCGACCACGGCGATGTTAATCGACCACTGCGCCATGCTCTGGAGCAACAGATCCTGAGCTGCGGCGCAGTGGTTGATATTCGCCTGGAGGAGGCGTAATGGACCTATTGGCAGTCCATTTTAGCCCCCCCCCGAGCCCCTCGTGAGGGCCCCGCCACGGCGGCAACGGCCGCGGCGGCAACGACGGTGGTGGCGGCAGCGGCGGCGGCAGTGACGGCGGTGGCGGAGGACTTGCTCCTGGCTTTGGCGGGTTGGGCGCAGGCCTTACTCCCAATCCGGTGCTCGGCCGGCTTGCCAGCCGCCGCACACACGGCGCAGTGCGGCGTGGCTTCGCACGAGCCGGCCTTGTGACCGGGCTGACCGCAGCGATAGCAGTGATCGCTGCGGTCCACCTCCGAGGTGCATTTAGCTCCCACGTGGTTGCCCACAAGGCAGCGGAAGCACCTCAGAGGTCTGGGTTCGAGCAGTTTGACCTGCGCGGATACCCAGCCCACCAATAACCTTTGGCCCTCCCCGGCGATTTTCCTGGCCGCCGACACGGGGCAGCTCACCGTTACGGCTCGCATCCCCGTGAAGTCAGGACGGATGGTGCCCGCCCTAACCTGCTCGGCAGAGCACCCCCCAGTCCTGACGACAGCGGCCACCACCTGATCCTCCGCCACTGAGTCGTCCAGGCCCGAGATGCGCATTTCTACGCACTTGGTGGGCCTGGACACTCGGGCCTCGTCCGCATTTAAGGACGCCCTGAGCTTTTCAGCTAGGGCGTCAGCGGCCGGGCCACTAGCCGCTCCGGGGAGCTCCAGCATCCGGGCCCCAGTCGCAGTGACCCTAACCCGGATGCCCTGAGCGGCACCTATCTCCTTTAGGTCCACCGCCGCCCCAATCTTGGAGAGCACGTCGCGGTAGGACACGCCCTTCTTCTCCGCTTCCGGCTGTAGTGTTATCACTACAGCTGCGGACTTCGGGGCGCGGAGCCTAGCCGCGACGCTTTGCTCCTTGCGCCGCTGCCGCCTCGCCTTCTTTTTGGCCGCCCTTTTGGCCTTGCCCGCCTTTTTCTTCTCCCCGGCTATTTGCCACTCGGCGTCAGCCTGGGGAGATTTAGGAGGCATGGGCGGCCGTTTCGTCACCAGGGGCGGAGCCCCCGCTGCCAGGGCCAGGGCCAGGGCCGGGGCCCCCACCGCTTTGGCCGGGGCCCTCGCTGCCTGTGTAGCAGCCCCACCCCTGGTCTGCCCTGACGGGCCTGGTTTGGCCGCCGTGGCAGCTGCGGTGGCGGCGGCGGCATACGATGCCGCCTTCCGCTGGCCTGAGGCCGGCTGGCTCGCCGCTAACGGAGGGCGCAGGACCACGGCCTCCAGTGCGGAGAACCGGCTGTTGAAGGCAGCCAGCTCCTTCCGCACCAGAGCCAAAACTCGGTCCTCCGCCGGCAAGGGCGGGCCCTGCCCCTGCACCGCTCCACGTTGTAGGACAACGCGAGCACCGGCTCCACGGAGCCCGGCCAGGTCTGCTCGGAGCTCCTTGTTCTCCTTTTGGAGAAGCTCCGTGGCGGCTGTCAAGCGGGCGACCTCCGCCCGCATTTCGGACATACCGTCCGACGGAGGCCCGAGATGAAGAAGGGCCTCCGCTGCCGCCATAATGGAGGCCGTGGCCGCAGGTATGGCCTTGTCTTTCGAGGACTGCAGCTTTTTTAAGGCCACAGTCCTGATTGCGGCCACTACGACCTCCGCAAACCTGTCCGCTCGCTCCGTATTGGAGCCCCCAGCGGCCACTTTGGCGGCCTGGGGGCTTATTTTCGTGCCCCCCTGTGGGACGATGACCCCTTCCGACTCGGTTGAGGCCTCGGATGAGACCTCAGGGTCACTCTCCCCGCCGATTCCTGGGGGGGTATCGGGCCGCTTGATGCGACCCCGATTGCCACGCCCTGGCTTCGGGGTCACCGCCGCACGACCTCGGCCTCTCCTACCCGTAGGCGCCTTAGCGACCGGCAGGTTTTCCTCGCTTGAGGACCGTCCCGCCGATCCCGCGCGGTCCGTCTTTTCATCACGCGGGCGTTTCCCCCAGAAACGCCCCCGTCCACTGTCCCGGTCGGACCTAGCTTGGTCCCCGGAGGGACAGGAGTCTCCTCGACTCTTGTTGCCGTCGCCGACAAGTGGTTCCTCCGCCAATACTATTGGCACGTCGTCTGGGTTTTTTTTCCATAATAAATTTTCCATAATTGATCCCACGAGTACAAAAAATTTCCAACCAACCAACCAAAAAATAGTGGTTCGCACTAGTGACTAATTAAGCTACCCATTAGTCAAGCTATCAACCTCCCTCACGGTGCGCCGCCGCTTGGAGGTTTGGGGTGATTTTTTATAGAGGTTTTCTACCTCGCGGCCCGGGCGGTTAAGCCAAGACCCTCGACCCCCGTCAAATGCCAGAGACATGACCTTGACACTCTTCGGGGCTACGAGACTAACGGTGGCAGGGGAAAAGACTTCCTCCCGCCTGCCCGACGGCAGGGTAAGTGCACGCCGAGCCCGCTCCCACTGGAACGCTGCTCAACATGTACTCTCTACGAGTACACGTTAGAGCGTTCACTCCTCTGACAGGATATTGGCATACGGGCAACGGGACCCCTTAGGCACGCAGTACCTAATGGGGAGACATTGCCCGCACCCCAGGGTGCACCGTCCCGGAGACTGGCCTTCCCCACGGACGCATCCGTAAGGGAACTCCAGCCCCCAGGCACACGGGGAGGTTTCCTGTCCTAGCACCCCAAATACTGTATTCCTTAGGTGGATTACGTCTGGGGGTCTATATATGAATTTACTTGATTTTAATATTTTTTTTGAATTTGTATGTTGGCTAGGCGCACGTGCGAGGTGTCAAAAGACGCGTCTCCGCGCGGGCTAGCGTTTTGTGGGGTTATTGGAATTAATGCAGAATAAAAAATTTGACTTTTGGTCAAAAAACGGGATTTTCGACCGAAAAGTATGTAAAAACCGGGAATAACGACTACCAAACGGGACTCGAGCTCGCGGAACGCGAACCAGAATACAGGTAAGGCAGGCAAGTATCTATTTAAGCTAATAACAAATGTGGTTTGGAGAGAAAATTTCGAGATAAAAATTAATTTAGTAATTCGTAAAGAAAATATTGAAGAAAAATTCTAAGTCCTGAAATGAAAAATATTTTTCGCGTAAATGTCAATTAAAATTAGTCAGATAGTAGGACGGAACCTATTTAAAATCAATTTGGCTGAAAACAGCTTCAAAATGCGTCACCTGGATGCAAAGTTATAACGATTTGCTGTAAATACTGTATTCCTTAGGTGGATTACGTCTGGGGGTCTATATATGAATTTACTTGATTTTAATATTTTTTTTGAATTTGTATGTTGGCTAGGCGCACGTGCGAGGTGTCAAAAGACGCGTCTCCGCGCGGGCTAGCGTTTTGTGGGGTTATTGGAATTAATGCAGAATAAAAAATTTGACTTTTGGTCAAAAAACGGGATTTTCGACCGAAAAGTATGTAAAAACCGGGAATAACGACTACCAAACGGGACTCGAGCTCGCGGAACGCGAACCAGAATACAGGTAAGGCAGGCAAGTATCTATTTAAGCTAATAACAAATGTGGTTTGGAGAGAAAATTTCGAGATAAAAATTAATTTAGTAATTCGTAAAGAAAATATTGAAGAAAAATTCTAAGTCCTGAAATGAAAAATATTTTTCGCGTAAATGTCAATTAAAATTAGTCAGATAGTAGGACGGAACCTATTTAAAATCAATTTGGCTGAAAACAGCTTCAAAATGCGTCACCTGGATGCAAAGTTATAACGATTTGCTGTAAATACTGTATTCCTTAGGTGAATTACGTCTGGGGGTCTATATATGAATTTACTTGATTTTAATATTTTTTTTGAATTTGTATGTTGGCTAGGCGCACGTGCGAGGTGTCAAAAGACGCGTCTCCGCGCGGGCTAGCGTTTTGTGGGGTTATTGGAATTAATGCAGAATAAAAAATTTGACTTTTGGTCAAAAAACGGGATTTTCGACCGAAAAGTATGTAAAAACCGGGAATAACGACTACCAAACGGGACTCGAGCTCGCGGAACGCGAACCAGAATACAGGTAAGGCAGGCAAGTATCTATTTAAGCTAATAACAAATGTGGTTTGGAGAGAAAATTTCGAGATAAAAATTAATTTAGTAATTCGTAAAGAAAATATTGAAGAAAAATTCTAAGTCCTGAAATGAAAAATATTTTTCGCGTAAATGTCAATTAAAATTAGTCAGATAGTAGGACGGAACCTATTTAAAATCAATTTGGCTGAAAACAGCTTCAAAATGCGTCACCTGGATGCAAAGTTATAACGATTTGCTGTAAATACTGTATTCCTTAGGTGGATTACGTCTGGGGGTCTATATATGAATTTACTTGATTTTAATATTTTTTTTGAATTTGTATGTTGGCTAGGCGCACGTGCGAGGTGTCAAAAGACGCGTCTCCGCGCGGGCTAGCGTTTTGTGGGGTTATTGGAATTAATGCAGAATAAAAAATTTGACTTTTGGTCAAAAAACGGGATTTTCGACCGAAAAGTATGTAAAAACCGGGAATAACGACTACCAAACGGGACTCGAGCTCGCGGAACGCGAACCAGAATACAGGTAAGGCAGGCAAGTATCTATTTAAGCTAATAACAAATGTGGTTTGGAGAGAAAATTTCGAGATAAAAATTAATTTAGTAATTCGTAAAGAAAATATTGAAGAAAAATTCTAAGTCCTGAAATGAAAAATATTTTTCGCGTAAATGTCAATTAAAATTAGTCAGATAGTAGGACGGAACCTATTTAAAATCAATTTGGCTGAAAACAGCTTCAAAATGCGTCACCTGGATGCAAAGTTATAACGATTTGCTGTAAATACTGTATTCCTTAGGTGGATTACGTCTGGGGGTCTATATATGAATTTACTTGATTTTAATATTTTTTTTGAATTTGTATGTTGGCTAGGCGCACGTGCGAGGTGTCAAAAGACGCGTCTCCGCGCGGGCTAGCGTTTTGTGGGGTTATTGGAATTAATGCAGAATAAAAAATTTGACTTTTGGTCAAAAAACGGGATTTTCGACCGAAAAGTATGTAAAAACCGGGAATAACGACTACCAAACGGGACTCGAGCTCGCGGAACGCGAACCAGAATACAGGTAAGGCAGGCAAGTATCTATTTAAGCTAATAACAAATGTGGTTTGGAGAGAAAATTTCGAGATAAAAATTAATTTAGTAATTCGTAAAGAAAATATTGAAGAAAAATTCTAAGTCCTGAAATGAAAAATATTTTTCGCGTAAATGTCAATTAAAATTAGTCAGATAGTAGGACGGAACCTATTTAAAATCAATTTGGCTGAAAACAGCTTCAAAATGCGTCACCTGGATGCAAAGTTATAACGATTTGCTGTAAATACTGTATTCCTTAGGTGAATTACGTCTGGGGGTCTATATATGAATTTACTTGATTTTAATATTTTTTTTGAATTTGTATGTTGGCTAGGCGCACGTGCGAGGTGTCAAAAGACGCGTCTCCGCGCGGGCTAGCGTTTTGTGGGGTTATTGGAATTAATGCAGAATAAAAAATTTGACTTTTGGTCAAAAAACGGGATTTTCGACCGAAAAGTATGTAAAAACCGGGAATAACGACTACCAAACGGGACTCGAGCTCGCGGAACGCGAACCAGAATACAGGTAAGGCAGGCAAGTATCTATTTAAGCTAATAACAAATGTGGTTTGGAGAGAAAATTTCGAGATAAAAATTAATTTAGTAATTCGTAAAGAAAATATTGAAGAAAAATTCTAAGTCCTGAAATGAAAAATATTTTTCGCGTAAATGTCAATTAAAATTAGTCAGATAGTAGGACGGAACCTATTTAAAATCAATTTGGCTGAAAACAGCTTCAAAATGCGTCACCTGGATGCAAAGTTATAACGATTTGCTGTAAATACTGTATTCCTTAGGTGGATTACGTCTGGGGGTCTATATATGAATTTACTTGATTTTAATATTTTTTTTGAATTTGTATGTTGGCTAGGCGCACGTGCGAGGTGTCAAAAGACGCGTCTCCGCGCGGGCTAGCGTTTTGTGGGGTTATTGGAATTAATGCAGAATAAAAAATTTGACTTTTGGTCAAAAAACGGGATTTTCGACCGAAAAGTATGTAAAAACCGGGAATAACGACTACCAAACGGGACTCGAGCTCGCGGAACGCGAACCAGAATACAGGTAAGGCAGGCAAGTATCTATTTAAGCTAATAACAAATGTGGTTTGGAGAGAAAATTTCGAGATAAAAATTAATTTAGTAATTCGTAAAGAAAATATTGAAGAAAAATTCTAAGTCCTGAAATGAAAAATATTTTTCGCGTAAATGTCAATTAAAATTAGTCAGATAGTAGGACGGAACCTATTTAAAATCAATTTGGCTGAAAACAGCTTCAAAATGCGTCACCTGGATGCAAAGTTATAACGATTTGCTGTAAATACTGTATTCCTTAGGTGGATTACGTCTGGGGGTCTATATATGAATTTACTTGATTTTAATATTTTTTTTGAATTTGTATGTTGGCTAGGCGCACGTGCGAGGTGTCAAAAGACGCGTCTCCGCGCGGGCTAGCGTTTTGTGGGGTTATTGGAATTAATGCAGAATAAAAAATTTGACTTTTGGTCAAAAAACGGGATTTTCGACCGAAAAGTATGTAAAAACCGGGAATAACGACTACCAAACGGGACTCGAGCTCGCGGAACGCGAACCAGAATACAGGTAAGGCAGGCAAGTATCTATTTAAGCTAATAACAAATGTGGTTTGGAGAGAAAATTTCGAGATAAAAATTAATTTAGTAATTCGTAAAGAAAATATTGAAGAAAAATTCTAAGTCCTGAAATGAAAAATATTTTTCGCGTAAATGTCAATTAAAATTAGTCAGATAGTAGGACGGAACCTATTTAAAATCAATTTGGCTGAAAACAGCTTCAAAATGCGTCACCTGGATGCAAAGTTATAACGATTTGCTGTAAATACTGTATTCCTTAGGTGGATTACGTCTGGGGGTCTATATATGAATTTACTTGATTTTAATATTTTTTTTGAATTTGTATGTTGGCTAGGCGCACGTGCGAGGTGTCAAAAGACGCGTCTCCGCGCGGGCTAGCGTTTTGTGGGGTTATTGGAATTAATGCAGAATAAAAAATTTGACTTTTGGTCAAAAAACGGGATTTTCGACCGAAAAGTATGTAAAAACCGGGAATAACGACTACCAAACGGGACTCGAGCTCGCGGAACGCGAACCAGAATACAGGTAAGGCAGGCAAGTATCTATTTAAGCTAATAACAAATGTGGTTTGGAGAGAAAATTTCGAGATAAAAATTAATTTAGTAATTCGTAAAGAAAATATTGAAGAAAAATTCTAAGTCCTGAAATGAAAAATATTTTTCGCGTAAATGTCAATTAAAATTAGTCAGATAGTAGGACGGAACCTATTTAAAATCAATTTGGCTGAAAACAGCTTCAAAATGCGTCACCTGGATGCAAAGTTATAACGATTTGCTGTAAATACTGTATTCCTTAGGTGGATTACGTCTGGGGGTCTATATATGAATTTACTTGATTTTAATATTTTTTTTGAATTTGTATGTTGGCTAGGCGCACGTGCGAGGTGTCAAAAGACGCGTCTCCGCGCGGGCTAGCGTTCTGTGGGGTTATTGGAATTAATGCAGAATAAAAAATTTGACTTTTGGTCAAAAAACGGGATTTTCGACCGAAAAGTATGTAAAAACCGGGAATAACGACTACCAAACGGGACTCGAGCTCGCGGAACGCGAACCAGAATACAGGTAAGGCAGGCAAGTATCTATTTAAGCTAATAACAAATGTGGTTTGGAGAGAAAATTTCGAGATAAAAATTAATTTAGTAATTCGTAAAGAAAATATTGAAGAAAAATTCTAAGTCCTGAAACGAAAAATATTTTTCGCGTAAATGTCAATTAAAATTAGTCAGATAGTAGGACGGAACCTATTTAAAATCAATTTGGCTGAAAACAGCTTCAAAATGCGTCACCTGGATGCAAAGTTATAACCGGGTAGTTAAGTTGAAGGAAGTTGGTTTTAGACCACGGTAGGGTGTGGTTGGGTGTGGAGCCGTGGTCGCTGAGCCGTACTTTGTCCCGCCCAGGGATGACTGGGTGGAGGACCTGAGCGGCTCAGTGACCATAATTTCGTCGGCCGCCACCGGTACCCCGTCCCTCGAGGCCGTCAAAAGGGGACCGGGTTGCGTGGCAGCACGGTTCGGGGAGATTGTCGTGGTAGGAGCGTATTTTTCCCCGAACCGAACTCTCGCCGAGTTCCACAACTCCCTTGGGGAGTTGAGAGTCGTCGTCGTCGGGTACCATCCCCTCCCCGTGATCGTCCTCGGGGACTTCAATGCCAAGAACGTGGCTTGGGGTTCCCGGTTAACGGACACACGGGGCAGGATGGTGGAGGACTGGGCTCTGGAGTCGGGCCTGGTCGTCCTAAACCGGGGTTCTGTCCCCACGTGCGTGCGGATGCGGGGCGAGTCAGTGGTGGACATTTCGTTCGCCAGCCCCGCTCTGTCACCACGTGTCATCGGCTGGCGCGTCATGGAGGGGGTGGAGACCTATTCCGATCACCGGTACATCCGGTTTGACGTCTCCGCCCAGACCTCGGGCACGCCGGTCAGACAGACCCCGAGTGGTCCGCGGTGGGCGCTGAAGCAGCTGGACCGGGAGCTCCTCCTGGAGGCCTCGATCGTGCAGGCCTGGGTGTCATCACCGGACAGGCCTGCCGACATCAACGACGAGGCGGAGTGGTTCCGGGAGGCCATGTCCGAAATATGTGACGTGGCAATGCCCCGGGTCCAGCCCAGACGTGCTCAGCGCCAGGTGTACTGGTGGTCGCGTGAGCTGACCGCTTTACGCGCGGCGTGCGTTGCTGCGCGCCACTTGTACGCCAGGCACCGCAGGCTCCGTATCCGCCCGCCGGATACGGAAGCCATTGAGGCGGAGCTGTACGCCGGGTACAGAGCGGCGAAGACCGCCCTCCGAGCGGAGATCGAGCGGGCCAGAGGAGAGGGCCGTAAAGAGTCGCTGGAGACTCTGAACAGAGACCCGTGGGGGCGCCCATACAAATGGGTGAGAGATCAACTCCGCCCATGGGCTCCCCCGCTGACGCAGAGTCTCCGGCCCCAGCTCGTGGAGGACGTGGTGAGCGCTCTGTTCCCTTCGCGAGGGGAACATACTCCCCCGCCCATGGCTCCGCCTCCTGCGGTGCCCGATGCGGACCACACAGGTGACGACGACGACGACGAATCTCCGGAGGTGACCGGGGTAGATTTGAGAGTGGCGGTACGTAGGCTGAGTGCCAAAAATACCGCCCCAGGACCCGACGGCTTACCTGGAAAAGCCTGGGTTCTGGCCTTAGAGGCTCTCGGGCCTCGACTTCGAGGGCTCTTTAGCGCATGCTTGGAGAGGGGCCAGTTCCCACTTCGTTGGAAGACGGGGAAACTGGTCCTCATCAAGAAGCCGGGGCGCCCGGCGGACTCTCCGTCCGCTTACCGGCCCATCGTGCTGCTCGACGAGGTGGGCAAGCTCTTTGAAAGAGTAATTGCAGACCGCCTTGTCGGGCAGCTGGTGCGAGTGGGGCCGGATTTGGCGGACAGCCAGTTTGGTTTCCGCAAGGGGCGCTCTACGGTGGATGCCATCATGCGCGTTCGAGCCCTCACGACGGGGGATGCTGTTGCCCGGGGTGGGGTGGTCTTGGCGGTGTCTCTTGACATCGCCAATGCGTTCAATACCCTGCCCTGGAGTTGCATTAGGGAGGCACTCCGGTATCACCGGATGCCGACCTACCTCTGTCGAGTGGTCGAGGCCTATTTGACGGACAGGGCCGTCATCTACCCCGGTCACCACGGAGAGTGGAACCGGCGAGAGATGTCGTGCGGTGTCCCGCAGGGATCGGTCCTGGGGCCGCATCTGTGGGACATCGGCTACGACTGGGTGCTGCGCGCCGACCTCCCTAGCGGCGTCAGCGTATTCTGCTACGCTGACGACACGCTGGTCCTGGTGCAGGGGAGGTCGCATGAGGCGGCGGCCGAACTAGCGACACGTTGGGTTGCGACAATCGTCGATAGGATCCGGCAACTGGGACTCGAGGTGGCCTTGCACAAGTCCGAGGCCATGTGTTTCTATGGTCCTCGGAACGCGCCACTGTCGGGTTCCCAGATGACGGCGGGAGGGGTTCACATCGGTGTCGAGTCGACGATGAAGTACCTGGGACTCGTCCTCGACAGCCGGTGGAACTTCGTGGAGCACTTCCGACGTTTGGCTCCCAAACTGCAGAGGGCTGGGGCTGCTTTGAAGCGGCTTCTGCCCAATCTAGGGGGTCCAAACGCCTCCTGCCGGAGGCTCTACGCGGGGATCGTTCGGTCCATGGCCCTTTACGGGGCACCGGTGTGGGCGCGTTCATTAAGGCTGCGACCAGCCCAGCGATTGAACGCGTCCCAAAGGGTCATGGCCATTAGGCTGGTCCGGGGATACCGCACGGTCTCCCGCGAGGCGGCGAGCCTCCTTGCCGGACTACCGCCATGGGATCTGGAGGCGAAGGTCCTCGCGCACATGTGGGAGTTGCGCGAGGAGGCGAAACGCCGGGGCGTAACTCCGCTGCCGCGAGAAATCACGGCACAGCGGACAGAGCTCCGGCGGGATCTCATGGCGGCATGGAGAGTGCGATTGTCGCAACCCAGCGCTGGGCACGCCACAATTGCGGCGGTAAGGCCCCTCTTTGAGGAGTGGCTAGAGAGGCGCCACGGCGTCCTCACCTTCCGCCTGACGCAGGTCCTCACCGGACACGGTTGTTTCGGGAGGTTCCTGTTCAGGATAAAGCGGGAGGAAACGCCCGGGTGTTACCATTGTGTGGATCGCCCGGAGGACACGGTGGAGCATACGGTGGAGGTCTGCCCGGCTTGGGCGGGGCACCGCCGTGTCCTCACGGAGGCGATCGGCAGCGGCGATCTCTCGCGTCCGGCCCTGGTTCAGGCCATGGTCCGGAGCGAGAGTGCATGGGAAGCCGTCACTTCCTTCTGCGAAGCATTAATGCTCGCGAAGGAGGAGGCGGAGCGCGCGAGGGAAATGCAAGATGCGCGCCCTCGCGCCCCTAGTCGCCGCAGGAGACGCCCCGGGCGTCGGGAGTCGCGAGCCGACTTCCGGCCACCGTAGGCGCGGGCTTGCGGACGGTGGGCAATGGGTAGCTCGCCGTCCGATTAGGACCAGGCCCGGGTCGACGGCGCGTTGTGTTCCACGCGCGCCTCAAAGAGATGTCAGCACCAACTGACGGGGTCCGTAAGGGCCAATGCCTGCCAGGGTTGCGAGTTGGTCCGAAAGGGATATCGCGGCCCCGGCACACAGGCAACGGAAGGAACACGGGTGGGTTTTAGTCAGTAAAAGTCTGACACTCCCTCTCGCTCCGCCCAGAGCGGGAGGAGTCATTTGATGATTTCCCACCCAAAAAAAAAAAAAAAAAAAAAAAAGGGTGTGGACGTAATATTAGGCTAGTTATATTAGCAGACTTGTTGAATACCAGAGGCCATGATTGTCCAAGTGGGCTGTCGCAAGATAGCGAGTATTATTTATTAAGTTATGTAAATATAGTTGGGTTGAAGCCCAGATTAGACTAATGTAGTATTTAACGAAGTACGAGTATACGTGTGTGTGTGTTCGTGCGATTGGGTGAGTGTGTGCTTGTTGGTGTGACTGAGTGAGTATTTCATTATAATAATTATCCTAGGCTGGTAATATAATTCAAGTATCATAAGTTCTTGTAACTCCACACTTATTTAGTATCGGGTTTTATAACTAATGTTACATTCTCGTGTATTACGTGTCCTTATCCTAATCCGTACCTTGGCAGATTATTGTCACTAGCAGTTGGCTATAGGGAAATGGCGAAGGCCTTCCACCATACTTGACTGGGCAGTAATGCTCCGACTGTTGACTTTGAGATGACGCATCACATTTGGAAGGCAGAGCCATAAATACTCTCAGGTCATTTGGAATTGATCTAGGCTATAAAGCCAATCCGTAATTGCATTACAAAACAACCAAACGTTAGTGACGATTTCTGTTTCCGAAAAGGTTTTGCCACAGAATACCTTGCGTGAGGCGTGTTGACACATATTTCCAGGGAGATGGGGGTAGGCTTCACTAAGTACCCTAAACTGAATTGGTAGACGTTCTAAGAACGCTAGGGACCGTGTCTCATTAAAAACCCCACCCGGCTGTTTGTAGGCCTATTACTGAATCGACACAATTTATTGAGACACGCTATTGGGACGCAATGCCGCTAATAGCCGCACCGCATCCTCTAAATGGGGCAGATTAAGGAAATATGAAGTGACGAGCTGCCACTTCGGTGTTCACCAGGTACGATCGTAATGTATTCTGCTAGAGACTGAGTCTACGGTGCGCTTGTGCTAGTTTTGTGTTAACTTTGTAAAAATGGGCTAGGCTGTCGTAAGGGTCTTTCATATTAGTGCGCGATTAGAACTATTCAATATTAAACTTGTTTTCCTCAATGACAGTTGGACTTCGCAGTACTCTGTCTTAGGATTGAGTAAAACATTTATTTAGTGCTTAGGGAGCGTGTTCCGTTAGAATCGTATTAGTTCCTCAGAGGTTCTATGCGTTAGGTCTAGCAGAACACGTACAATGAGGCAAACGTTGTTATACGGTTCCCGGTCTCAGTGAAGTGGGTATATTGTAAACAGACAAATTAACGTAGTAGTACGTAATCGTATTTAAAGTACAAGCGTAACGATCCCTTTACCCCTTCTACCTTACCAAGTCTGTATTGCAGATATTGGTGCTCAACTGCGAGAGGAGGAGACGTTGGCGTTCCAACATTTATAATACTAAAACATAATATTATATTATATACTTTTGCATACCCTCTTGTCTTCTTAGCTTCATATTATAATACTTGTGTTTACTAACTGTGAATTCCCAATATTAACTTCATTGTCCAATCCTTGTTTCCTAATCTTCCGAGACGGAACAAGGTAGTTTAGTTTATGGGAATGCTTCTCTTTCTTATATCGGTGGGAGGGTGACCAGTCTGGAACGAGCCCGACAGAACTGTGCGGAAAGGAGGGGCACAGTTCTTCCCCCTACAGGGAACCGATCCAAACACTAATAACACAATTAGGAAAAACGAAAATTTTATCAGCCTAGGGTATTTCAGGTACTGTCACACTATCAACAGCTATCATAAAAATACAGGATGCTATGGGAAATTGGGTAAATGCACGAGCTTTATTAGACTCTGGCAGTGAAGTTAGTGTAATAACACAGAGGCTTGCAGGTGTGCTAAAGCTTCCATATAGCTACCATGCATGCACAATTAAAGGTGTGGGCAACAAAGACAGCCTTGCACAATTAAGTATAAATGCTAATATTTCTTCTCGACATAATGCTTATAACTCTAATGTAACATTTATAGTAATGAACAACATTACAGTGCCATTACCGCAAACTTACATACCTACATGCAACTGGGACATACCTCCCACGCTTATATGCAAACTAGCAGACCCCACATTTTTTATACCTAGCACTATAGACATACTCATAGGTGCCGAGCTTTTCTATTCTCTCTTACTAACAGACCGCATAAAGTTAGGTCACAACCTACCGGTCATGATTGATACAGTATTCGGTTGGATTGTATCAGGCACACTCACAAGTGACATGTCTTTACAGGCATGTAGTCCTGACCAGCACGTTAGCATGTATGTATCTTTATTATCAACAGATCAACTTCTACAACGCTTCTGGGAACAAGAGGAAATCACACCTCAAAAGTTAATATCTCCACAAGATAAATATTGTGAAACCTTATATGAGTCTACTACAATACAAGATCACTCGGGTAAATACACAGTTAATCTACCCCTACAGACAGACAAACTACAAGATTTAGGTAACTCATTTAATACTGCTTACCGATGCTTATTACAGTTAGAGTTTAGATTTAAAAAAGATCCTTCATTATTCACTCAATATAAGGAATTTATCGATGAATATATTGCATTGGGTCATGCATATTATGTAAAGGAATTCTCCCCTACACAAAAAAATGCATATTACCTACCTCACTTACCTGTCATAAAATCTGAAAGTAGATCAACAAAGTTAAGAGTTGTTTTTAACACTTTGAGGGACAGTAAAGGCCCATAGGCGTTATAACAATAAAACTTCTATTGTGTCTCGTTCAGTGTCCTTGAATGCGTTAATGCTAGTTCTAAAACATCAACAGGCACATCCTTGAATGATATTCTACATGAAGGTCCTAACATTTACAATGATCTACTTAATATAATACTGAAATTCAGACTATTCAAGTATGCCTTTTCTTGTGATATAGTTAAAATGTTCAGAGGTATATTTGTGAATCCAAATCAAAGATCATATCAGAGGATTTTATGGAGAGAATCTCAATCTGATCCACTCAAATGCATAGAATTAGCAACAGTTACATATGGCACTAAGTGTGCACCTTATCTTGCATGTCGCACTATGTTAGATTTGGCTTACAAAAATAAAGAGACTCATAGTCTAGCTGCAGAATGCATAGAAACTTGCAGTTATATGGATGACTATTTATCTGGGCAACAGTCCCTTGAACAGTGTACTCAACTCTGTTTACAACTAATGGATTTGCTTAAAAAAGCTGGGTTCAAGTTACACAAATGGACTTCAAACGACCCTCATATTTTAACACAGATTGCAAGTCCTACTATGGAAACATCTAGTGAACATAATTCACAAAATAATTATAGTTCTCAAAACAATTCGTACGATTTTAACAAGCCAGACTCTGTTAAGACTTTAGGTTTAATGTGGCTACCTACACAGGACATATTCCATACTCATATACCTGAAATTACAAGCGTTTCTCACACTAAAAGATCTATATTATCACAGATAGCACAGATGTTTGATCCAATAGGTATTCTAGCACCTACAGTAATTATTCCTAAAATTCTAATACAAGACATATGGAAAGAAAACATTGAATGGGATAGTCCCATACCTAATAATTTACAAGATAATTGGCAAAAGTTTATTGATCAATTAAGCTACTTAAAGTCTATTAAGATCCCAAGATGGTATTTTACTGATATACCTATTAATGTATCCCTAATTGGATTTTGTGACGCATCAAAGAAAGCGTATGGTGCTTGCTTATATTTGAAAGCAAATTATCCTAACAAAAAATCTACTTGCATTTTGGTCATGGCCAAGTCTAGAGTTGCTCCTATTAAAAGACAACAGTCGACTCCCAGACTAGAGTTATGTGGAACACTATTGATATCAAAAATATGTGATAAGTTTATTAACACTACAAAAAATAATATAGAAATTGATCATACATTTCTATTTACAGACTCGTCCATTGTTCTAAACTGGATAAAATCCCCTTACAAACATAAACATGACGCATATGTCTCTCATCGTATAATGCAGGTTATAGAATTAACTGCCTCGGATGATTGGTATTATATAAACACCAAACAAAATCCAGCAGATTTAATAACTAGAGGGGTTATGCCCAAACAGTTGTCCACTTGTGATTTATGGTGGGAAGGCCCTACCTGGATTAAACAGGATAGATCTACATGGCCTATATCAGAGCCCCAAGTAATTACTCCTGCCCACAATACATGTACACAACTATGTCATACTTCCACACATACGTTGAATAAAATTCCTATTAATTATGAATATTTTTATGACTTGTTTCTTAAAGTATCTAACTTCACAAAGTTAACAAGAATCATTGCATTCATGTTTAGATTCTTAAATAAAATAAATAACAAGGGTCAAAGCTATTCTCCTTACTTATCTGTACAAGAACTCAACAAAGCTACTACTTTTATTGTTCATATAACACAACTTAAGTCTTTTTCAAGAGAATATTTAGAATTATCATCACTCAGGCAATCAGATAATGCAGACTTATCTAAACGAAAACTATACACATTTCAATCCAGTCCCATAAGGAAACTAAATCCTTTCCTAGACCAAGACCAGCTCATCAGAGTTGGAGGTCGTATTCAGCATTCAGACATATCTTATAATCAAGCTCACCCTATTATACTACCTGCTAAAAATCACATAACATCATTAGTCGTTCAACATTACCACCAGAGGTTGCTACACTCTGGAATACAAAACACTTTATATAATAAGATTAAAATATTGGATTATACATGGTAGGAATGAAGTCAAAAAGATAGTTCATTCCTGTACTAAATGTATTAGATTTAGAGCACAAACCTGTGGTCAGCAAATGGCTAGTCTCCCTTCTCCACGAGTAATCCTAACAAGAGCGTTTCTTCATGTAGGCATTGATTTCAGTGGTGCAATAGTTATCAGGAGTTCAATGACTAGAAACTGTAAGTACACAAAGGGATACATGTCTATTTGTATGTCTGGCGACTCGAGCTATACACTTAGAGCTTGTAACTGATTTGAGTTCCCAGGCATTTATTTGTGCTTTGAAAAGGTTTGTATCTCGAAGAAGTACTCCAACATGTTTGTATACTGATAATGCTACTAATTTCAGAGGTTCTAAAACTGAATTACATGAGCTTTATAAAATGTTCAAGTCTGATAAGTCTTACAGCCAAATAATTGATTTTTGCGTTTCTAATTCTATTAATTATAAATTTACAATACCTCTTGCCAGTCACATGGGTGGTATTTATGAAGCTGGTATAAAATCAGTAAAGTCATTACTTAAAAGACATTTATTTTCTACTAAATTGACTTACGAATTGTTATACTACTTTACTTTAGTCTTAGTTTACTTTAGTCCAAATAGAGGGCATATTAAATTCAAGACCATTATGTACAATTGCTGATGTTCCCGATGATGTTATCTGTTTAACGCCAGCCCATTTTATCATAGGAACTTCTATAACAGACATACCAGAACCTAGTGTGTTAGATTTAAATGAATCTAGATTAAGTGTATACCAAAAAATAATGTTAATAAAACAAAGATTTTGGAAACAATTTTATTTTGCTTATATTTCTGAGTTACAAAGTAGAAATAAGTGGTTAGACATTAAGAAAAACTTAAAAATAGGAGACATTGTAATAATTAAAGATGAATGTACACCTCCTACCTTGTGGCCTTTAGGTAAAGTTATATCTACTAATGTAAACAAAAATGACAACTTAATAAGATCTGTAACCATTCATACATCCAAGGGTAATTATACTAGGCCCATACATAAATTGATTTTGTTACAACAATGTAGTAATACTAACTAGTTATGATATTTACTACATTGAGATTTGTATGTTTAAACTTAATAATAGTGAAACAGAATAGTTAGCTGCTAACATAAATAATTATTGCTGTGACTTAATTAATAGCATATCTTAACATAATTAAAAACTTACCTTACATTGTAAAATAATATACTTGCTCACTAAATTAACTACTTATAAAACAACTTGCATTGTCAGCATTAAACTTTCAAGTAGTGCAGTTTTGTTAAAAGAAGGCGTGAGAATGTTTAGTATTGCCATACTAATTTATAATATACTATTCACATCTATCTATCCCTTTCTCACTATCTCTCTCTCTCTGGTACAGCCGTTCGACGTACACGCGCTCTGTACTATATTATTTAAAACTGTGGAATTAAGCATCCAATATCATTGTGAAGTGTGTAATAACAAAGTTAAATTAAACAGTTTGTGATTGTGCATATTTGTTTCTTTAAAACAACCTGCTAACGACAACAATTCTCATCACCAATTAAAGGCACTTTTGAATTGTCAAGGGGTCGGTCAGTCAGAAAGATGAAGCTAGATGCCAATTCCAAAGCGTAGTAGGTACCTATGGAGAAGAACGGGCAAAAAACTCCGCGGACACTCTTTTAAATCATAATATGGTTACAAAATATTGGTTACATCATTCATGTTGAAGTTATACATGTTAGAACGATGCAAAATTCAAAAAATTAATTAAATTAAAATAAACCGTCGTAGCTAAAAGATGACCAGTCCCTACTGACGGCGCCCGTTCACGAATATGACGCATGGATTAGCACCATTCAGCTCAACCATTTTGAAGGGAGCTAAATGATCCAACACACGCGCCACCGTCAGCGAGACATTAGAGTGAGCATGGCATTCTCTCAGCCGCCAAGGCACATTCAAGTCAATGAAAGACATACCCAGTACCTAAATGGTAGCTTTATAGTCGGTACATAGTACTCAACATGTGCTATGCAATTATACAATGTTATGAGATTGAATTTATACAATGCAAAGATAGTTTTTAAAATCTTCAGCAGCTCCAACAGTATTTTCAAATGCTAATCAATTAGTTTATGCGCCCTTGTGGAGCAAGACCAGCGTTGAGCCAAGCATTATTATCAGCGATATAATCTCCTAACTTATAATATGCTTGGCTGCATAGTGTGCGTTTAATTTAAGATTTAAATTTCGTTTCATTCAGTTGAAGTATGTTGGAAGGTATTTTATTGTAACATTTTAAACAGTAACCCATGAAAGACGAGTCCACTTTAACCAGCCTGAAACCCGGTTGAACTAATTGGTCCCTATTCCTAGTGATGTAATTGTGTCTTGCACCTCTTTTACTAAAAAGATGTAGATTTTTCCTTACGTACATAATGTTTTCATAGATATATTGACAAGGTACCGTCATGATGCTAATATCTTTAAACAGTTCCCTTAGAGAGTCGCGCCTGCGGAGGCCATATATGGCTCTTATGGCTCTTTTCTGCAGAATAAAAATAGACTCAATGTCTGCAGCCCGTCCCCATAGTAGAATACCGTACGACATAATACTATGAAAGTAACTAAAATAGACTAGCCTCGCGGTACCTACGTCAGTAAATTGACGGATTTTTCTCACAGCATATTTGAACTTCACCCTAGAGGGCGCGTACGCGAACATTGGCTCCGTATCTTTTTAGTGTCAATAAATCAAAGCGGCAATATTTTACAGTGAAAAACGACAAACATTATATTAAGTCAACAAGTAAACGGTGCAAGTGTGGACTAAAGCTAATTCGTGAAGTGAAACATATAAACTTAACTTTTTAAACAGTGCCTAAACAATTGTCTAGTTGGATCAAAACACTACATCTAAAGTATTATGCAGCAAAAATCCATAGAAAAGTTGTTTTAAATAAATAATACTTTCATCTAATATCTATTGAATAGTGAACATTATCAAAAATTAAAAACAAAAGTGCTTTTTTCTAAAGTGACAATACACGTGGAGTGATAGCCATTTAAACAAAGAACTGACCTTTGGACCGTGCGAACGCTCAATGACATACCTACGTCGCTTCGCTTAGGAACTGTACCATTTTTTCACCACATTATTTAACTACCAGTTGGTCTAGTTTGAAATACCTTAACTGCGACGCATTGTTGCGGTGGTTCGAGCCTTGGTGTCTGCATCGCTTTTTGTGAATCTTTAAATTGTTGATTCGGGTTTTTCTCTCTATAAAATTTAAATAATACTCAAATGCAGCCTACACCTACAAAATTTGGTGAATTAAATATGACGCAATCATACTCTGATTCGGCATTAAATGTTCCTGGTACTGTTGAAGAACAGGTAAATGTCACTAGAAGATACAAACGAAGATTTGATGACGAACATTCGGAATGTTTCGAGAACTTCACGTCACAAATGAAGTTAATGTTTACATCGTTTCAAGATCAACAAAACCAGATATTTGACGTTCTGAATCAGTCATTAAACGTTATTAAAGAATTGCACTCTGATTTAAAGAAGTCCGTTGAATTTGTGACTGCGAAATATGATGAATCACTATCGAAAATTGAGCAACTCCAACAAGAGAACAAAACCTCTAAAAAACAAATCTCTTCCCTAGAACAAAAGTTAGAATATTATGAAAAATCCACTAAAGCCTGGACCCTCGAAATACGCAATGTTCCTAAGATTGAATCGGAGACAAAGCAACAACTAATAGGAATGGTTATGTAATTGGGTTCGGAAATCCAAATTAATTACTATGGAACGAGTTCAACGAGCCCTAATAAAAGTCATGTTTTTTAAAAGGATTAGATTTCCCACCGAGAGTCTTTATCAGATAAGTGATTTGCTTTCGGTGAGAAAACTTTACATTGTACAGACTATTTTGAAAAAACACAAAGAGCTGTCTTATGATACCGCTATCTTATCAAAAAGGAGGAAAGATATTATAGCACCGATTCCTCAAACAAAAACCAGGTTTTGTAGCAGGCAATACGAGAAACGGTCATCTCAACTCTATAATAAAATAAATAAAGAAATATATGTCGACACCAAACAATTTCTAGAATGTAAAAAACTTGTAATCCAATGGATAAAACCACTATCATATCAGGACACTGAGGCTCTCCTGCAGCTCACATCATAACTCACTCATTCATACACACACTTACTCTCATGCACAATTTTTACACACATACAGGTCACACACACACACATCCTACACAAACATACATCTCATAACACAGATCAAATAATTATGCCCACCTCACCTCAGATTACATACACAAAACGCACACTAAGTTATATTTAATCTAATCTAATAAAATTTTTAATATTGTAATTAATTATAAATAGTAAACAGTGGCATTTCTTGTGTACATTAAGTAAATTTAAGTTACGGAAGAGGGGAGTGTCCTAGTACAAATGATTGGTTCAGTGATCAAATATAATAAATCACAGAAAGAAAAAAAACTACTGCCATTAAACACCAACGACATTAAGATTATAAGAGCTCCTCGGAATATTTATGTGTCCGATTCTCTGACAGTAAAGACACAACAACTATTCTACTTGTCCAGACAACTTGCTAAAAGTCGAGGTTTGCATGGATGCTGGTTTCTTTTGGAAAAATATGTATACGGAAGAATGAGGGTGACTCACCCATTCAAATTAAAAATACTGAAGATTTAGATAATATTATATGACTGTTCTTGTTTTCAGTTAAACTATTTGCTATTGTTTTTAAAATATGTCTAATAACTTATGTTTATACACTGTACATCATACATGCCACCTATTTTTCGTATTCTCACCATTGCAAATTAACTATACAAATGTAAACAAACAACACACACACACACATTTCTTACATAAAATCATGTTTCGGTTCCGTGGTGATAAACAAATAGTACAAATGGTCACCTGCTATGTTCCCCGTACACCAGTTTGTTTGAATCTTTGTTCATGTTTACCAAATGGGTGCACTAGTTCCGAAATCTGTAAAACTTACATTTTGGTCTTAATAAGCAAAAAAACGGAAACTAGTCTTATACTTTCTTTTTCCTTCTCAAATTGTCCTACGAGATTATTATATGACAACATTCGCTATGGTAAATGATTTATTAAATAGTTTAGATCAATTTAATGCTTCTGTCTCTATAAGTTGTGATCCAGAAAATTGCTCCAAATACATACCAACGGCTACCAACTACCTAAAAATTTTACAACAAAACATACGTAGTATCAATTGCAATTTCAATGAACTTTCAGTGCTTTTGTCTAGATTAGGCTTCAAATGTGACGTTATAGTGTTGTCCGAATGCTGGCTCTGTCAGGTATCAGATCTTCCTATTGTAAGTGGATTTAATTCTTATAAAACGAACCGAACCTTTAATCAAAATGATGGAGTGGTAGTCATGGTCAGTAACGAACATTATTACACAGTAGAAGAACCACTTCTTTATGAATGCAACTGTTTGCTAATTAAATTTGGGACTAACATAGTTATTGTGGCAATCTACAGGTCACCGTCTTTTAAAAATTTGGATACCTTTCTGCAATCACTCCACAACATTCTTGAACAACTACAATCATTCCAAAATATAATAATTGTGGGTAAAATTAATGTAAATATATTGAACGTTGATTCAAATGTTTCATCGTATCTAGATATTACTTCATTTCACGGTTTACTTCCGGCACATAACTTACCTACTAGAGGAAATAGTTACCTAGATCATGTTTTAGTTAAGAGTAAGTTACAGGCTTATACATTCAACCTTCACACCTCAATAACTGATCAAGATGCTATTCTATTTTGTCTCAAGCACGGGGTTCAAAAAAACCCTTAAATAGTAGAGAAATCAGGAAACTAAACTGTACCGAGATCATCTCCGACTGCTCAAAATTGGATTTTAGTCAAGTGTATGCTGAATGTGACTTAAATCTGGCAACCAGTGAGTTTATCGAATTATTGTCTAATCTAATATTAAAACATATGTCGATCGTTAGGATGCCACGAAATAAAACTACCCTAAAACCCTGGATAACGCCAGGACTTCTAAGATGCATTAGAAATAGGGACAATATGCATATTAAAACTAGAAAAGAACCAACTAATGAAATATTAAGTATAACATATAAACGTTATAGGAACTATTGCAATAATCTTCTTAAAAAAATCAAACGACAATATGAACGAAACCAACTAAATATGGCTAAAGGTAACTCCAAATTATTATGGGACTCTATTAAAACTATAACAAATTATAATAAAAATCGTGAACCGCCTGAAGAACTAATAGATACAGATCAAAGCCCTCAATCATCTGTTAATAATGTCAATACCTTTTTTTCTACAATTGGAAAAGTACTAGCTCAACGCATACCCTCGAATGTTCCATCTTTCAATAACACCGCTGTAATCAGGGACACGTCCCCTTTTTTTTTTTTTTTATCATCAAATGACTCCTCCCGCTCTGGGCGGAGCGAGAGGGAGTGTCAGACTTTTACTGACTAAAACCCACCCGTGTTCCTTCCGTTGCCTGTGTGCCGGGGCCGCGATATCCCTTTCGGACCAACTCGCAACCCTGGCAGGCATTGGCCCTTACGGACCCCGTCAGTTGGTGCTGACATCTCTTTGAGGCGCGCGTGGAACACAACGCGCCGTCGACCCGGGCCTGGTCCTAATCGGACGGCGAGCTACCCATTGCCCACCGTCCGCAAGCCTGCGCCTACGGTGGCCGGAAGTCGGCTCGCGACTCCCGACGCCCGGGGCGTCTCCTGCGGCGACTAGGGGCGCGAGGGCGCGCATCTTGCATTTCCCTCGCGCGCTCCGCCTCCTCCTTCGCGAGCATTACTGCTTCGCAGAAGGAAGTGACGGCTTCCCATGCACTCTCGCTCCGGACCATGGCCTGAACCAGGGCCGGACGCGAGAGATCGCCGCTGCCGATCGCCTCCGTGAGGACACGGCGGTGCCCCGCCCAAGCCGGGCAGACCTCCACCGTATGCTCCACCGTGTCCTCCGGGCGATCCACACAATGGTAACACCCGGGCGTTTCCTCCCGCTTTATCCTGAACAGGAACCTCCCGAAACAACCGTGTCCGGTGAGGACCTGCGTCAGGCGGAAGGTGAGGACGCCGTGGCGCCTCTCTAGCCACTCCTCAAAGAGGGGCCTTACCGCCGCAATTGTGGCGTTACCAAGGGACACGTCCCCTAGCAACTCATTCGTACTACTCAAAGTGGATGTTGTAGAAGTTAAAACTACTATCCTAAATTTAAAGAGTGAATGCTCACCTGGGTGGGACACCATCTCATCCAGGCTATTGCAAAATGTTGTGAATGTGGTGGCTCCCGTAATTGCTGATCTCATAAATCGTTGCTTTGATACAGGTGTCTTTCCCAAAGCACTAAAAAAATCAATTGTAATCCCCATATATAAGGCAGGGGATACAGGCTGTGTCAACAACTATAGGCCCATCTCTATCCTATCTTCACTATCGAAAGTGTTCGAGCGTACTATTAATTATAGACTAATATAATTCTTAGAGTCAAATAAAATTCTTGCTGAAACACAATATGGATTTCGAGCATGCAAATCCACTGATGAGGATGTTCACGCTTTTTCTGATTTTGTGGTAAGGAACATAGACGAAAACAAGAAATGTCTAACCATCTTTCTCGATCTTGCCAAAGCTTTTGACACAGTCTCTATCCCCACCCTAATTCATAAATTAAGTAATATGGGAATACGGGGTAATGAACTGATATTAATAGCTGACTATTTGTCCAATCGTACGCAGCGTGTAAGGATCGGGGACCACTTGAGTGACGAACTTCCCATCGAGTGTGGAGTTCCTCAGGGAAGTGTTCTAGGCCCCACTTTGTTTCTATGTTATATAAATGAGCTGTGTCAACTTAATCTTGAAAACTGCAAAATAATATCTTACGCAGACGACACAACTCTTACTTTCAAGGGCGATTCTTGGGAAGAAGTATATTCTTTAGCTCAATCAGGTCTCAACATGGTCTGCCACTGGCTCGCTGCTAACTCGCTCACTCTTAACGCAGATAAAACAAAATATATTCCTTTTGCAATAAGGAGCGTAGAAAACTTCTTACAAGATAAGCCTCCCATATTTGTTCATCAGTGTACATTTCCCCCTTTGAATCAATGTAGCTGCTCAACTATACAGCCGACACAAAGTATTCGTTATTTGGGTGTAACCATTGATAAAAGGTTGTCCTTTGATGAACACATTCACAACTTATGTAAAAGAGTACGGAAACTAACTAATATTTTTAAACAGCTTAGACAGGTAGCAAATGGTGAAACCCTTAAAATGGTATATTTTGCCCTTGTTCAATCTATACTGACATATTGTGTAACAACTTGGGGAGGTAAAACAAAAATGTTGCAAATTGAAAGAGCCCAAAGGTTGATTCTCAAAGTTGGCCTTTCAAAACCGCGACTCTATCCCATCTACGCACTGTATCAGGAAGCTGAGGTGTTGACTGTTAGGCAAATTTACATCCTTTTTACTATTCTGCGGCAACATTCAGATCCATCGTCTTTCGATCTTTCCAAATTAACAACGAGGAGGTAGTATGCAATATGTAGCACGATCAAATATAATACAGGCTTTGCCCAAAAATTCTATACTTTCCGAGGGCCTGAACTCTATAATAAGTTAAATAAAGAATTGGGTATTTTTAATTACAATAAATCTAAATGTAAACTTATAGACTAACTGGCTACTAAAATTGAACTACATAAAAACAGAAGAGTTACTAGTCATAAACACGTAATGGGAACCCGTCTAGTTGAACATGAACCCATTCACATACCCTCTCACCCTCTCAACACTACACACACACACACACATACACACACACACACAGACAAACACTAAACACATCACACCCTCACCCACGCCACACCCCACATGCACCTTGAACTCCACTACACTTCATACAAATTTAAGATTTTATTATTATTCTCTTCCAACATATATTTTGCCCTTAAAACATGAAAATGTAACTTTCGTTAAGAATTTTCTATTGTAATGTTTTTGATGATATTTTTGCCTCTAGGGGGGAGTCCCTGGTGTCATGAAATACAAGTCACGGCTTAGTTTAGGCACCAGTCTCCCACAAATGAACATTGTCCTACATCATAATATTTTTTTTCCGTTTTTAAGTTATAGTTAATAAGTGTTATTTGTGGAAGAAAAATATTTTTTTTTATTATTGTTTTATTATTATTATTATATGCTGCTGAACTTAACCGTCCTGAAAGGGATGTTAAATGAGGACCCCATTGAAGCCTTGAGTCGAGCGTGATCCCTAGGAAAACTGTTTTATCGACGAATTCTAGTTTCTCTTGATTCAATACTATCTCACAACTACTACTTTTTACATTTGGTAAAGAAAATCTTATGCACTTCGTTTTTTTCCCATTTAATACTAAATTGTTAGCAGTGAACCAATTTTGGACCTGCTGTAGGGCGTTATTTACGTCGTCAAGATTTGATGCACGTCTATTAATTTTAAAAATTAAGGAATTATCGTCAGCAAATAACACCATTTGTGGTTGAGTTTATAACAAATGGGGTAGATCATTAATATAAACTAAAAAGAGGAAAGGACCCAAAATTTATCCTTGTGGGTACACCCATTTTTACTTCTAAACCGATTGAATAGACACCATTTATTTGAACTTGCTGTTGCCTATCATTTAAATATGATTTTACTAAACTGAGCGCAAGTTTTCCAAGCCCGTAATGCTCAAGTTTCAAGATTAAGGTTTCGTGGTCTACGCAGTCAAATGCCTTCGAGAGGTCACAAAAAATTCCTATGGCGTCTTGGGCCTCTTCCCACGCCGTAAATATGTGCTTTAATAAGGAAGGTGACACCGGCGTGGGTCGTACAACGTCCCTTGGTGAAACCATACTGTTGATCGTGTAAGATTTAATTGGTGTTAAAATGATTGAGCATTTGATTAAGCATTACCTTTTCAAACACCTTGCTTAAAACTGGCAACACGGATACGGGTCTATAATTATTAGTATCTTTACTGTCCCCGGATTTGAAAAGTGGTATTACCTTACTATATTTCATTAGATCAGGGAAGCATCTTGATTCACACACAAATTTAATATTAAGGCTAAGTACGGCGCTATAGTCTCAATAATGGAGGTACAAACTTTGATTGACATTCCCCATAGATCTTCGGTTAATTTGATCTTGATTTGCCTAAAAGCTTTTAATACTGATAAGGAGTTTATATGCTTGAATTTAAATTCAATCGGGCAGGATGAAACGTTTGCTCTTAATAAATCAATTGAACGCGAGGGAGAGGAATGTAAGGATTCAGTAGTTTTAAGTGGGATACTGGTAAAGAAATGTACAAGTTCTTGAGCAACTTTTTTGTTAGTTGTAATGATCGATATTTCAATTAACAAATCTGATACTAGATGGCGTTACTAGGGTCGCCACAATAGTTTTAATGACAAGTTTGAGACAATTGACAAGTGAGGGTGGCGGAAAAATGAATAATACCGGAGAGAGGGCAATTGGTGAAAGACGAAAAAGAACGAACGGTTGCTCCGTAACTAGTTGCTTAATTCCTAGAAATTTGAGCCATCATCGTTAGGAAATTGTATACTTGGAAATTGTATACTTGGAAATTGTATACTATTGTCGTTGGTGCAAACTGTGAATTGTGTGCGAGTAGTGGGAATAACGGGGTAAGTGTTTGCGTCTATTAAACGAAGTGTAGGTTGGATAGTTGGAGATGTTTTGCAAGGCTGACGGTTCTTATTTTGTCCTCAGCTTGCGGAAACGCCCTTACCGTTCAGGCATATTTGTGGAGAAAGGTCCGGACTTCAGTTCATAAAGTTGAATATCAATATAATTATGGCGAAATAAGAACAACATATTCGCAACAGTCAGTAAGGAACTATCTGGTCTCGGAGCATAGCATCAGATCGAGGTTTCATGTTCTCGGGTTCGATCCCGACGCAGAGCTATATTTTTTGCTTTTATTTTATTTTATTATTTATCTGCTTATTGTTTTCCTTTTGTTTTGTCGCACATCTGCTTATTGTTTACTGTGTTTATTCTTTTTTCCGGCATTAGTATTTATGTTGTCCGGTACGGCACTTGCCAATTAATTAAGGTAGTTTTAAGGTGTTAGCATAGGTTTTTATTGCAAATGGTGTACGTGTTGATTAAATTATACAAACTACATATGTTCATCTTTCAATAATCAGTTTACTGGAACCCCGGTCATCACATAGTGCTTATGAGACCCCGTGAAGTTTCTAGTGTGAAATCATTATTATATCTCTTATTTCTGTTTGTTTCGTCATTGATAATTTTCCAAACCGTCTTTATTTTATTATCGGCTGATTTGATCTTGTTGCTAATGTACAAGGCTTTAGCTACCTTGCAGGTATTTTTAAAAGTTTTAGAGTAAGTAGCAACGTATTTATTAAAAGTTTCAGAGTTAATATAAGGCTTCAGGCCATACAGCTCAAACAATTTTTCCCTACTTTTCCTAATACTCTTAGTTGCCCAGTCACTGAACAAAAAATGTGGGCAAATCGTTTTAGTTTTATTTTTTAAAGTATTATTGAACTCGGTGCGCACTACCGAAAATAATTCCTCATATAATTCATTTACAGTTTTTATATTATGACCCGGTATACTTAATTTACTAATTAAGTTATTATTAAATCTACTTAGATTGCTGGTTGTTATTTGTCTAGATTGTATCTGAATTAATTAATTAATTAATAATAATTATTATTAATTATTATTTCTTTGTAATGGTGTGTTGGACTTGAAAGCAACGGTTTGACCGCTGTGATCAAAAGGGAGATTGTTTCCAATGGCTTTGTCTAAGTAGTTACAGCAACAAAAAACATTATCAGTCTTACCACAAAAAATAAATTAAACAACGTTTAAACACGTGTTTAGTTAAACAATGTCTAAGGCCCGAGTTCGCCAACTACATCTTAAACATTGATTACGTAACCGTTCTGTTAGCATTAAACAGTTGTTTAAACAAACCGCGTTTTTTTCGAGTTCTCCATTCATTTCTAACCAACGGTTAAATAACCAAGCGTTTTTGAATGATTGAGTCGAAAATGACCGAATGTTCGAATGATATAACATATTTTTGTGAATTTTGAATGTCAACGTCAATCAACTGTCATTGTCATTTGTCAAACTCTGTGATCAAACTCTATCTCTCTCCATTCATAATATTTTTTCGTCCTGTCGTGTTAGTGTTATTTTGAATAATAAAATCATTGATTATGGAAGATAAACGCAAACGTACTGTAAATTTCACCAGTGACGAGAAATCCGTACTTACGGAACTCGTAATAAAGTACAGAGGCCTTATAGAAAATAAAAAAATCGGACGCTACAACAAATGCCGAAAAAGCAAGTGGTTGGAAGCATCTAGCTGATGAGTTCAATGCTCTTAGCACTCACTGCAAACGCACTCCCGAGAGCTTAAAGACTTGCTGGGAGAATATCAAACGCCAAATAAAAAAACAGTCAGCAAGTCGGAAACGAGAGATGTTTATGACTGGTAAGCAAACGTGGTCATTAAATAACCAAATGTTTTGTTGTTCCGGATTTTCGTGGTATTTATAACACAATATTAACACATTATTTTTAGGTGGTGGAAAACCACCTCCACGTCCTTCTAGTACTGGAGCGGACCACATGATAGAGTTAATACTGGGACCTGCATTGGAAGGACTAGAAAATCCATATGATGGTGATGCTCTACTAGATGTAAGTACTGAGAATTTTGTCCAAAAACCCTATCAACTTTTTAACTAATAACTTTACTTACCTACAGATATATTAGTGTTAAAGTTAATCTGCATTATCGTCTTATTAATACGCTTAATTTATTTTCAGGCTAAAGAAATAGGCGCCACACAAGCAACCACTGAGGATTACACCCAGACGGGTTCCAACGATGAGGTTTGTTTATTTATTGATATTCACAAACTTTTAAGTAAATTTGCATTGTCTATTTTAATATACTTTAAATTTATTTGTAGAGTAAAGAAAAAGGTGCCATACAATCACCCATCAGTATTGATGAATACATCCAGATCGACTACAACAAAGAGGTTTGTTAATTTATAAGTCCCCCGGCCATTATTTCATCATCATACATAAGTGCATTCTTCATAAATTCATTCTCTATTTACATGACCATCTGATGGCATGGATTCTTTTTTCTTTTGGGACAAGATTTGACCATAGAGGTTGTTGGTCCCTGCAGTATTTGAACCCACAACCTCTGCGTCAAGGGCCTAATGCTCTAAACACTAGACCACGGAGGCAGTTGTTCATTGTACGTTATTGTTGTATAGTTTTGTTTATATGTATCTAAGATACCTAGATGAAAGTGTGGTGTTTATGCATATAATGTATTTCTGTTTCAGTTTCTTCATGGCGAAATAGAAGTGGCCATAGAAACAGGAAACACACCCTCATGCTCGTATACCCAGAGCCCTATAGCCGGAACAAGTCAAGAAATAAAAGATGGAATAATAAAAACAAAATGGGATAAGGTACGCTACACCACAAGCGCTTTCTTGTTTAATTTAATTGGAACAAAATGTGTAATTTAAGTGTAAATTATGTATGTTGTGTGGTTATAACAATGAATTAGTTTTCAAATTCGTTTAATGTATTATGTAGTACTCTTTTCTTTGCCACTCGTCACAGTAGGTTTAAAAATGATTAAATAACAATATTTTTATTGTTTACAGGAAAATAATTTGAAATGGGAGGGGTGGACACTAGGGAATGCAATCTCGATCTCGCGAGATCTCGAAAACACGAGATCTCGGCCATTTTTTCGATATTCAATCTCGAAAATAAGCAATCTCGTTTTCTTAATCTCGTTCGAGATGTCGACAATATCGATCGAGAGATGAAGAACATACAATTCTTTTCAACATGCAACAAACTTTTGAACCAATAAAACTGACTGTCGAAGTCCTGTGCCGACGCGAAACTGACTTAGTCAGTGCAGAATGTGCCTTGCAATTCATGATTCGTAAGTTGGAAGAGTTAAAGACGCCACTCTCAGAGAAGCTGGCTATTGCCATGAGGAAGCCTATTTCCGAACGCTGAATCGAAGCAACTGCAACATTGTTATACCTTCAAAATCCAGCACAGTATGAAGAGAATTCACAGAATAATGCAAATGATACAACATTCCAATTGACTGACAAGAGCGGCATTAGGAAATATATCCATAACTTAGTCAAACGATTATGCCCTCATTCTAGTGAAGTAGTTGATGATGATGAAGAAGATCTACTACCCGTCTCACATATTCAACGAGATCTCAGTTCAGTTCCTGAAAGTACAACATTATCTCTGCAGAAAGAGTTGGAAGATGCTTTGAAGTCGTGTAACTCAACCCCAAGCATTAGTAATAGACAGGATTGACAGCCTGCTTAAAAAGGAGATGCATCTCTACGAGTATGGTGGCCAAAGAGGGCAATACCTTAAGTTTGTGTATAACAGCCTTCTTACTGTAGTCCCTACCAGCGTGGAAGCTGAACGGGCATTCTCGGCCGCAGGCTATTTAGCTACAGACATTAGATGTCGCTTAGCAGACGACACTTTGAGCACTCTGTGCTTTCTAAGAAACTATTTTCAAAATCACAATTAATGTGTGTTTGTGTACTGTGTACCTACAGAATTACTTTTTTTTAATAATTCAAAGATGCGCGCCATAATGCCGTATTTTTTTGCTTTGTCAAGTATAATTTTACTGACTTTTTTGAAATAAATAGATTTCATTTTCATTGTTTTGTATTATTCATAAGATATTACAGCGATATCCTAACTAGTATTACGAGTATTCTAATTAATGTAGTATTCTAATCTAATAGCATTCCTCGAGTTTTGTATCGATTTAAGGGTGTTTGAGTTTAAAAACCAAAATCTCGATAATCTCGAAATCTCGCCAGATCTCGACTTATTTTAGACGAGATCTCGAAACTGCCAATCTCGACACCAGGTTCAACAGGCGAGATCTCGATTTGCTAATCTCGGCTCGAGATTGCATTCCCTAGTGGACACCAAATTCATTAAAGAGGCCACTGTCAGATGTCCTTAAATCTTCAAATAAAGATGATAGTTGGTTGAAAAGAAGGAGACCCGCCCAGCAAAGTTTAAGTGACCAACTAATAGAAGAAAAAATAAATTTGGTCAAAACGTTAATCCATAACTCACGAGAAGAGTCCAAAAATAGGATTTTAATTTTACAGGAACAACTAAAACAAGAAAAAATTAAAACTCAAAAATTATTATAAATTTTTTTTTTTAAGTTTGTTTGTTTGTTTCATTTGTTCCTATTAATAAAATGCTATTCTTGGACTCTTCTCCTGAGTTTTGGACCAATGTATGACCATTTCTTTTTTTTAATAATTCTAACTTAAAATAAAGAAAAATTTTGTAAAACTTGTTGTTTTTATTATCTAAGTAACACCAGTAGTATAATTATCTAGGTTTTTATGAATGTTGTATCGTTTTAAAATAGTCGTTTATAAGTTTTCTCCTCACTGGATTAATGTCTCTCGCTTCCGTACCAATTGTCAGGATGCCGTTGCTGTCTTATCCTGCCTTGTTCTATTATAGATTCCCAAGGAGCAGGTAGTTCCAAATCAGGGTCATCAGGAGGGCATTCTTCTCGCTTTGATTGAAGGATATTGTGAAGGATAGCAGTGGCAACGATGACTGGAAGGCAGTTTTTTAAATGCACATGCATTCCCAATGCAAGCACTGGAAACCGTCTCTTCCATATCCCAAACAACCTTTCTATGGGATTTCGAGTTCTTATCTGTGTTTCATTGTATAATGACTCTTCTGCTCTCTGAATCCTATCAAGAGGCATCATCAAGTAGCTTCTATTCATATATATAGCCACTGTCTGCCACAAGAATTGAGTGGTTGTATGTGCCCAACTCGAACATAGCATTTCTACGGGATGCACAAAAAATGGGCTCATCATGAGAACTACCTGGCAGATCTAGTAGCAAGGGCTACTAGATCTGTTATTATAAGTCCAGCATTGCATACAGCCTGAACATTTATTGACATATAGCCTTTTCGGTTTCTAAAAGTTTCCGCATGATTACCACCAGGTGAAATTATTTTTATATGGGTACAGTCCAATGCCCCTATCACTTTGGGGAATTTGGCAATGTTATAAAACTCCATTTGAGTTTTGCGAATATCTTCGGGGGTTTCTGGAAATCGTATGAAATCCTTATTTAAAGATGCAATTGCAGCAGTTACCCGATGGATCACCCTATTCGCCGTAGGTCTGCTGACACCAGCAAAGTCTCCCATTGTCAGCTGGTGACACCCTCTGGCATAGTACCTCAGAGTGAGAAGCAGCTGACTTATCGGTGACAGAGAATAGTTTCTGAAAATGAATATAACATAAAATAGATGTTACCTCGAGAGCGTAAAAATAATTAAATACAACATTGTTCTAACCTCAAATTACCTAAATAGTTTCTTGACTTGACCCACTGTTACTTAAAAATACATCCCCCAAACATAATAGTATAATAAATAGCCTTCCTACTACAAAACTTACCTGTCGCTTGTATATTCCAACTTCCGTTCAATTAAATCAAGTAATTCCAAAGCACTACGTTTGTATAAAAGAAATCTTGTACCAAATGCTTTTTCGTCATATTCCTCGAAATAATTGCGCCGTGTTTGGAATATACGGGGAGTGCGCAAAATTCTTTCTATTTCTTCAAAATCATCTAACACATTATTCTCTTCAAAGATATAATATAAAGCGTCTTGCATTATTATTTTGTAACTAATAGTGATGCACAATGCAAAACTTCACGTCAGGAAGTATAAACCAATGGTTAAACTGAGTTGGCTACTTCGTTTAAGATAACCGTCCGATTACCGTACTTAATCAATTGTTAGTGGTTGGTGAACCGTAAAATATTGTTAAACAGCCGTTTATGGTTAGAACAGATGTTTAAAATTTAACCATCTGTTGGTGAACTCGGGTCTAAAGGATAAATACTGCTTAAACAAGTGTTAATTCGCCATTCGACCGTCGACTTGTCTGAACCAGACAAGTGTCAAACGTTCCGAAATGTTACCTTGTTTGGTTCAGATAAGTCAATTTTTGACGCATATTGCTACAGATTAATAAATTAAACTCATGCTTAAAGTTGTACAAAATTATAGTGTGTTAAACAAGGATGCAATATAATATCACATGTCAAACATCCGACAATAGCTAGTAACCGTAATGTTTATTTCATTGCGGTCAGTGCCGATTCCGCTCACAAAGATGGCGGACGTGAATATTTTTATTTAGATATTGTTAATTTTGTAAATGTTTGTGTTGTGTTATTCCATTTGTGTTATGTTATTTCATTAGTAATTATAATCGTACAGTAGAATATACATTTAGATTCGAATAAAGTGCAATGAGAAATCTCGTGTGGTTCAAAGTTTGTGCCGGTTTTTTTTGCCGTTGTGTGTAAAGTGCCGTGATGTGAATCGTGATAAAAATATAAAATAAACAACAGTGAAACTCTGTCTGCGTTAGCATGTGGCCTCAACAATAGATAAGCTACGGTAATTGTTTCGGACGAGAGGGGCACGACCAGCACCCGCAGTCGTCCTGGGACAATCTCCCAACGTTTTTGACGTATGTTCCCTACTACCTGAGTCTAGCGACTCTGCTGGCGACACACGTCACCACGCACTCCTGAATGCGTATTGTTCACTAGGTACAACCCACAGGGACCTCGGCGAGGGACTGGCGACTTAGAGGGATTCCTCGAAATGAAACAGGAATGTTCAGTCTTGACTTGTTTCTTGTAATACTGCTGGATTCGGAATACCAAACCAGTCGGATAATCGTCTCTGCGCCCCCGTAGGGGGCGCGAGGAATCGGTTTTGGGGCTTTATTGGCCCCTTGCCCGAGGGATTTTTCTCTCGGCCCACGAAATCGGGGGCCCGTCATTGGGTTCCCCTCCCCCTCCTCGGAGGGGGTGGGGGTGCTTTACTGCACACCTAATCGCAAGAGGGGGGGCAGCTTGCCTCCCCTCAGCGTTTTGGGGTGTGTTTCTGGGGTGTATCTGTAGGAGCGCCCTAAGTGCTTCACGGCGCCCGTGCGACCAGGTCCCTGCCGGGTGAGATCCCTAGTTCCCTAGGGAAGGCCCAACAAGGACCGGTCTAGCAGCGAGGGCGTCGGTTTTGGTTGGCGCTCCCCACAGTGGGAGTCTTCCCCGCCCCCCGCAGCGTGAACCAGATCTAGCCGGTAGCGCTGTAGGGTGCGGAGCGTTGTAGTGTGTGTCGAGCGACTTGAGTTGTGTGTGCGTTGCTCGTGTGGAACTTTTTGGGTTTTTCTGCGAGTGTGGAGTCATGTGTGTGTGGGCCGCGCGCTTAGCGCCTATATTAACCTAGGTCGCTTTGCGCGTTGCGGGTGTCGTGTAACGATTGTGGAGTTCTTTTTGTCATGGGTAAGCCGCGTGTAGGCTGAGGGCGACTTACTCAGAAGGGTTTATCCGGTGGTTTGCGCTACGTCTACGATGGTGTCGCGCGGGAAGCGCTTGTAGTCTGGTGGGCGCGCGTGCCATGGTGCTATGTCCCTGATGTGGTGCAATTCAGAGACGTCGGCACGCGCGAACATCCTCCGCGTCAGGTTGGTGCAGAAGTCTTCGATGCTCTCGACACGCAGGTCCCTGTGGATTACAGAGTTCCTCACGAACCGAGGAGCTTTAGTTATTTGACGCAGCGTGATGTTTTGCTGCGTCTGGAGCTTCTTCTTGTGCGTCTCGGCCGTGAGGGCGAGCCAAGCCGGGGCGGCGTAAGTAAGTTGCGGTCGCACGTAGGTCTTGTAGATCCCCAGCTTGGTTCGCAATGGGAGGCGTGAAGAGAGCACCGGGCGGAGGAGGTGTCGGGTTACCTTTACCCGCGCGACGGTGTTGCAGACGTGCGGGCCCATGGAGAGCCGGCTGTCGAGTGTGACCCCCAGGTACTTGGCGGTCTTGGTCCACTTGACCTCGGTCCCCATGAGCTTGAGGCTCGGTGGGTGCATACGGCCGCGTGCCGTAACTATGATCGCCTGCGTCTTACCTGCGTTCACCGACAGTCTCCATTTGCTGAGCCAGTCGGGGAGGTCGTCCAGGGCGCGCTGCATCTTGATGGCCGCGTGGTCAGCCGACAGTGAAGTGGTGATGTACGCGGCGTCATCGGCGTACAGCGCGAGTTTCGCTGTGTGCGTGGCAGGTATGTCGTCGGTGTACACTGAGTACAACGCAGGCGAGACACAGCTCCCCTGTGGCACCCCCGCGGAGACGGGGCGTGCGCTGGAGAGCTCGTTCATTCAATACCAAACCATAGAAAATTGCCCTTCTTTTATAGAGACCTCTAGCCAATCAGAGCATTTTAATTTTGCACACGGCACTAATCCCTTTTCTCTCAACCAATCAGAACACTTCAAGATTGTACATGGCACAAATGTGACTTTGTATGGGAAACTTACTTTGGCAATTTTCTATGATATAACACCCCTTACAATGTTCATCTTATAATGCTAACATAGGAATGGACTTATTCTACCTATATACTAAAAACTGTATCAATAAATCTTAGTTTAGACCTTAAAAATAGCAAAAATCTATAACGGTTCTCATTAAGGTAAAGGTTTCACATTAGTTAAGCTTAGGCTGTTTTCATGGTACAAGTAGCGTCCCCTAGTGTTAGGAATGTGCAACAAATTCGACGTCTGTATTACTACATTATTAATTTCCTAAAATTAAATAATGAATTACTAATAAAACAATGACAATATAAAAATAACTAACTGAATGTTGTTGCTAACAATAATATCTAATATAATTTCAAACATCAAAAGTTCGTAGAACATAAACTCAAAACTTATAAGTCGATAAATTTTCTTACACAATTTTGCTTATAATTCCTAAACGCGTTGTCCTATCAACTTGAATCTAACTGGAATATTGGTTTTATGCAAGATTCTATCATACAAAACAAAAATTATCGAAATATCACCATAAACAAAAAATCACATTTTCAAGTTACGTAATTATACTACAGTCCTAACAATGATCAAAAATGTCTTTGCAAATTCGTTTGTTTCAGTCTTATTAGATTGAATATGAAAACTAATGAGAATTTTAATTTAGGCAAACTAATTAGAGCAAGATAAACGATAAATTAACAAATTCTAATTAGATAATACGAAATTCTTTCTAACTTACGACTCGATTCATTGACTATAGAGAGCGCATTCGTCGCAATCCCGCTGCTACTTGTGCCCTAGTGTGTAGATAGGGTCCCGTTGCCGACATTCTCCCCCTCGTGCGCTGCACCATCTTCTTGACTCGGCAACACTCCCGGCACCAACAGCACCACTCTCGAACTGGGTCTTCGCAGCACTCCTCCTCTGGTCTCGACATCGACGATCCTGGTTCGCCCATCTGGTCCCGGATACACTTGCTGGATTCTGCCGCGTGGCCAGGTGCATCTTGGTAGGGTGTGGTCGACGATCAACACGATGTCTCCAACTCGCAGGTCTGTAGCGCTGATTCTGCCCGCTGTCTTCCTTGGTAGTAGAGTGGGCAGGTATTCTCGCAGCCAACGTTGCCAAAAGTGGTCGGCAAGTCGCTGCGTGGCCTTCCAGGTGTGCTTGCCCACAAGCTCGTTGTCTTCAAAGCCGCCGATTCTCGTCGCGCCGCACGACCGCCCGATGAGGAAGTGGTTTGGAGTCAGTGCTTCCTCCTCGGGGTTCTCGGAGAGGTGAGTGAGAAGCCGAGAGTTGACTATATGCTCGGCCTCTAGGAGGAGGGTGTGGAGTACCTCCTCTCTTGGATGTCTTTCGTTGAGTGTAGCGTCTAGTGCGGTTTTTATGGATCGCACCAAACGCTCCCATGCGCCGCCCATGTTTGGCGCACCAGGAGGTATGAATTTCCACTGCACGCCGATCTTCTCTGCTTCTGAAATGAAGTCTTCTTGCTTCATGGTGTCTTGTGCTTCTTTCAGTTCTTTGTTCGCGCCGACGAACTTAGTCCCGTTGTCAGAGTAGATAGTCTTCGGCATTCCTCTTCTTGCAGCGAACCGTCGCAGCGCCATGATCATGCTGTCGGTGGAGAGTGAAGGAGTGAGTTCTATGTGTACAGCTCTTGTCGTCAAGCATGTAAATAAAGCTCCCCATCTTTTTTCATGACGTCTTCCTACGGTGATTGTTATAGGGCCGAAGTAATCTATGCCGGTGCACGTAAAAGGAGGGTTACTGTGCATCAGTCGTTCAGTAGGTAAGTTGCCCGTCCCGTTGATTTTCTTGTCTTGCACCACTGACATTGATGCTGAACTGCCTTGATTGCTGACCTCAGTCCCAATACCCAGAAGCGCTGTCTTACTTCGTTCATAACTGTTGCGTGATTCCCATGATTGAAACGGCAGTGGAAATCCTCAATAATGAGTCGTGTCGTCGTGTCCTTGCTGTCGAGCACGATAGGTCGCTTGTAGTCTCTGGTTACCCCCTGTATTGCGTCGATTCTTCCTTTTAGCCGCAGGAGTCCTTTTTCTAGTGCTACGTCAAGTTTTTTCAACTTGCTGCTGCCTTCTAATTGCTTCCCTTGCTGTAGACACCTGATATCTTCTCTGAAGCTTCTTTCTTGACCTCCTTTTAGTAGCAGAGTTTCAGCTTGCTCCAGTAAGTCTGTGTCTAATGGTATGTAGTTTCTTTCTTTTATTTTTGAAGGTTGGTTTCGCTTCGCTACCGTCTTCTCCTTTTTTCCTTTCGTTTTTTTCCAGGTGGGATCTTTTTTGCTGACGTTGACCTTCACCTTTGTCCTGCAGAGTTGTATGAACTGCAGTACTCTTGCTGTGGCTCGCCAAAGTCTCTTCCATGATGAAAACTTCTCAGGATTTGGTGATGGATGAGTGGTGCTTGTTGCTGCTACGACGTCTGTTGTCACCTCATGTCATGACAACCTGAACCTAAACAGTACCCTTAAAGATATACTTAGCAAAATAATAACTTGGATGAACGAACACAATCTCGAAATTAATTTTACAAAGACTAAACTCATAACTTTCCATCCCCACCAAAAACATCCTCTAAATGTAGCTTTTACATATCAAAATCATAAAATAGAAACAGTCAACGAATTCACATTACTAGGCATAACCATAGACAAAAATGTAAATTGGAAGTCACACGTACAAAAAATAAAATCGAAACTTTCAAAATTCCTGTATGCTTTTCGAGAAGTTAAAAAAACCACAAACTTACAGACTGCCCTGGTAACATACTACGCCTATGCTTATGCATGGCTTAGTTACGGCATAATTATGTGGGGAAGCAGTACAGATGCACCTACACTGTTTACAGTGCAAAAGAAATTTGTCCGTATCTTAGTAAATATACAACAGATAGATAGCTGCAAACCCCATTTTATAAACCTGAACATTTTAACTCTGCCATGTTTATATATACTCGAAATATGCAAATTCGCTCATAAACACCAACACTTTTACACTAAACGAGAAGACATACAAACAAGATACACACTCCGATATAAAACGCGACTGAACTTACCAAAATCCCGCCTAAAAATACATTCAACAAGCCCTCTAGTTATGTCAATAAAAATATATAATAAATTACCCGAATCAATTAGAAATGTAAAAAAGATCCATCTATTCACGAATAAATTAAAAAAAATATTATTAAGTAAATGTTATTACAGTGTAAACGAATATTTAAATGATCAATCTCTGAAACTCATATAATATACACAAAAAAAGTTTTTGTTTTTAGAATATCTTAGATTATAAGTTAAGCGATAAGTCCTCATCTCTACCCTTCTACTATCTTTCTTTTGCTGTGCCCGACAGGGTCCACGATTGTTCCTCAAGCAAATGTTTACCACCTAAGCACATACATTGTGGAATGCAATAAATAATTGAGTATTGAGTATTGAGTATTGTCTTTTCTTCGCCGGTGGTTTCTTTCTTAAAGGTTCTCGCTGCTGGCCAGTGAACTTCTTCCTTTCTCAGAAAGTCCGGTCCGGTGTACCATCGGTGATTGCAGTCGAAGTGTTCTGGTACGTCGCGCGTCGCGTCATCTGCAGGGTTCTGCGCCGTGGGTACCCATCTCCAATCTTGAGGTTTGGTAAGATCTTCAATTTCTGCTAAGCGATGAGCCACGAATGTCTTGAAGGTTCTCGGGTCTGTCTTGATTCAAGAAAGTACGATGCTGGAGTCTGTCCAGAACGTTTTCTTCTCTACTTTCAGATCCATTTCTTCTTCTACTGAATGTGCCAGCCTGCTTCCTAGGAGAGCCGCCTGTAGCTCGAGTCGCGGGATTGATACCGGTTTCAGTGGAGTGACTCTTACTTTCGCTGCCACTAGGTTGACGTGGTAAGTTCCATCTTGATTTATTGCTCTCTAATAGACTGTTGCTGCATACGCCGTCTCACTTGCATCCGTAAACGTGTGCAGCTCCCCCTCGGTGCGATGTGGCGCCAGGCATCTTGGAATCTGAAGGTCTTGGAGAAGCTTCATCTTTCTAGGTAAGTCTTCCATGCTTCGTATTCCCTTTCTTCTATTTCTTCATCCCAGCCGATACCACTTCGCCATATGTTCTGAAGCAGGTTCTTACCCTGCATGAGAACGGGTGATGCCAATCCCAGTGGATCGAAGGTCGACATTACAGCGCTGGTGACTTCCCTTTTCGTAGGTACCTTGAACCCCTTGGCTATTTCCTCTGGTGTATTCCGGAGATTTGCCCTGAAGCCGATGGAGTCCCTTTTAGTGAACCAGCGTAGTCCCAATGTCTTTTCTTCCTTCTCACCTAGGTCCACTTCTGTTTTTTCTGTCGTCTCGGTGTTCACGTCTTGCAGCAGCTTAGGGTGGTTTGATGCCCATCCTCTTAGCTCGAAGCCCGCCTTCTTGTGTATGAAATCCACCTGTGCTGTCATCTTTTTGAAGTCTTCTTCCTTGTGGAAGCTGTGCAGGTAATCATCCATGTAATGGTTCAGTTCAATTGCTCTCGCAGCCTCTGGATACTGCTCTTTGAAGTCTGCTGCGTTTCGATTCTTCGCGTAGATCGCTGTGCTCGGAGATGATGTCGCGCCGAAGATGACTGATGTCATCCTATACTTCTTTGGCGACACGTCGCGACGATCCCCGCGCCACAGGAACCTCAGGCTGTCTCTATCTTCTGGCCTGATGCGTACTTGGAGAAACATTTCCTTAATGTCGGCCGCCACTGCTAAAGGTCCTTGCCGGAACCGCAGTAACACTCCGAAGAGGGATTATAGCAGGTCTGGTCCTGACAGCAGAGCGTTGTTGAGGCTTCTTCCTTTTGACATGGCTGCGGCGTCGAAGACGATCCGTATCTTCTTCTTTAACGGATGTACCACAGAGAAGTGAGGGAGGTACCACGTTTTCTTGGGGTTGGCTTCATCAGATGCTTCTTCTGCATACTTGTTATCGATTAGATGCTGGATCTGCTTGCTATATTCCGCCTTCACCTGAGGATCTTTGTCTATCTTCTTTTCGATGTTGATCAATCGGTTCTTGGCAGACGTGTAGCTTTCTGGCATCTGTTCTTCTTCATTCTTCCACAGAAGTCCAGCTTCAAATCGTCCATCTTCAAGTCTTTTGCAGGTCTTCTCTAGGATGGTGAGCGCTCTTCCTTCTGAGTCTGTAGTGGGTCTTCTTGGTTGCACGCCAAGTGCTTCGATTGCGAAATGATCCTTAATAGCTTGATGCATCTCTTCTTCTGGAGCGCTGACATGTAGACAGGCGTTCAGGAAGTGTACTGGTCTTGCGCCTCTAGTGTCTGACCCGTGGAGCACCCAACCAAGTCCTGTTCTTGAAGCAACTGGTTCTCCTGGTTTTCCTCTTCTCACTTCTTGAGTCACGATCAGCTCCCAATTATCTTGACCGATGAGTAGCTGAGGTGACTCTCTTGCGTAATATAGGGAGTCGGCGATCTTCTTTAAGTGTTGACAATCTTGAATCCTCTTCTTGTCTAGGAACTGCGGTGCAAGCTTCAACTCGTCGACGGTCCGAACTCGTTTCAGGGTCTTCTTGTTTTCTTGATAAACCCCTTTTACTGTAAGGTCCAGTATCTGAGAATCCTTCTTTCTGATCAGCCTGCCTCCCACTGTCTCGATGACCAGTTCCTCCTTGCTTCCTTGAACGCCAATCTCTTCTGCCACTTGTTCATCCAGAAGTGACACCGTTGACCCCTCATCCATGAGAGCTAATATCTTCTTTGACCCTTTGGACCCGAAGATTTCCACTGGAACTATCTTCAAGTATGCCCTTGTGTTGCTGACTGCATTTACTGATACTGTGACGCTCGCTACTTCTTGTGGCGTTTCCTTTTTTTTATCCTCTGTATTTTCTTCTGACTCGACGTGGAGTAGATGATGGTGCCACCTCTTGCATTCCTTGCACGGTGGTTTTCTGCAGCTCTCCTTTCGGTGTCTCCCTTGAAGACATTTGAAGCAGACATGACTCTTCTTCGCTGTTGCCCACCGATCTTGAACCGACGCCTTCTGGAACTTCTGACATTCGACGAGGAAGTGTTCACCCTCACACATAGGGCAAGCCTTTTCCGTTTGTCTTGAATCCTTTTCTTTGAAGTTCCTTTCCTTTGTTGAATGCGTCGCTTGTCGATGAGTCCGTTTGAAGCCGCTCTTCTCTTCTGAAGTTGCGAAGGCTCCACACTTGTCCGCTTCTATGTTTAGGAACTTGGATACCAGCTTCAGGTTGGAGAACTCGCCTTCATCTGATGCTGCGGTGAAGTCGTACCATCGGAATTTGAGAACTGTCGGAATCTTCTCTATAATTTGTTTCACCATCTCGGGTGAATGCAGGTACTGTGGTTTCTTCAGTCTTCTCTGGCTTCCAGCTCGCGTCTTCTGGCCGAGGAACTCGTAGTCTTCGTAGATTTGGCGCGACGACTGACCCCCTTCGGTTGTAGGGTCGTGGCGGAGCCATAAACACCCTTTTCCGGGACATCTTCTGGGGTCTTCTTAGTCGTCTCCTTCTGTGCGGCATCTTCCTTTTTCTGTCCGTTCTTCCCGGACGCCGCTGTTGTTGCAGTCGTAGTCGTAGCCTCTGTAGCCGTGGTCCCCTCCGTGGCCGTTGTACCCGAAGAAGTGTTCGTGTCCGATGTCGCTGCGGTTCCCGATGACCCTGACGCTGACGTGACCCCTTCTGACCCTGATGCTTCTGCAGTCGTGTCCCTTACGGTAGGACGAGACGGCGGGTTCAAGGGGGCATCCTTCTGCGACCTGGTTACCTGGCATCTTGCAGTGTTTTCTGAATCTTCTGGACTTCTTGCTTCTTCTTTTTCTGGCAGGATATCCGGCTCGAAGGAGCAACTGTTTCGGACGAGAGGGGCACGACCAGCACCCGCAGTCGTCCTGGGACAATCTCCCAACGTTTTTGACGTATGTTCCCTACTACCTGAGTCTAGCGACTCTGCTGGCGACACACGTCACCACGCACTCCTGAATGCGTATTGTTCACTAGGTACAACCCACAGGGACCTCGGCGAGGGACTGGCGACTTAGAGGGATTCCTCGAAATGAAACAGGAATGTTCAGTCTTGACTTGTTTCTTGTAATACTGCTGGATTCGGAATACCAAACCATAGAAAATTGCCCTTCTTTTATAGAGACCTCTAGCCAATCAGAGCATTTTAATTTTGCACACGGCACTAATCCCTTTTCTCTCAACCAATCAGAACACTTCAAGATTGTACATGGCACAAATGTGACTTTGTATGGGAAACTTACTTTGGCAATTTTCTATGATATAACACCCCTTACAATGTTCATCTTATAATGCTAACATAGGAATGGACTTATTCTACCTATATACTAAAAACTGTATCAATAAATCTTAGTTTAGACCTTAAAAATAGCAAAAATCTATAACGGTTCTCATTAAGGTAAAGGTTTCACATTAGTTAAGCTTAGGCTGTTTTCATGGTACAAGTAGCGTCCCCTAGTGTTAGGAATGTGCAACAAATTCGACGTCTGTATTACTACATTATTAATTTCCTAAAATTAAATAATGAATTACTAATAAAACAATGACAATATAAAAATAACTAACTGAATGTTGTTGCTAACAATAATATCTAATATAATTTCAAACATCAAAAGTTCGTAGAACATAAACTCAAAACTTATAAGTCGATAAATTTTCTTACACAATTTTGCTTATAATTCCTAAACGCGTTGTCCTATCAACTTGAATCTAACTGGAATATTGGTTTTATGCAAGATTCTATCATACAAAACAAAAATTATCGAAATATCACCATAAACAAAAAATCACATTTTCAAGTTACGTAATTATACTACAGTCCTAACAATGATCAAAAATGTCTTTGCAAATTCGTTTGTTTCAGTCTTATTAGATTGAATATGAAAACTAATGAGAATTTTAATTTAGGCAAACTAATTAGAGCAAGATAAACGATAAATTAACAAATTCTAATTAGATATTACGAAATTCTTTCTAACTTACGACTCGATTCATTGACTATAGAGAGCGCATTCGTCGCAATCCCGCTGCTACTTGTGCCCTAGTGTGTAGATAGGGTCCCGTTGCCGACAGTAATGCTTCTTTGTTTGAGTCTCCTCGCTTCAAAACAGGTATTTATAACGATAACCCGATAACGTGAACAAAGGTTCACGTTATCGGGTTGAGCGGATGACGTCATAAGTTTGTTTTTTATATTTTTGCCGGTGGTTTGAAATTAATATATGGGGAGATATGGTTTTTTTATTGATTTAGGTGCAATAGTATGCAATTATGTTAAGAAATAAAAAAAAACTTTTTTTTTTTTTTTCTTAAAAATTTAAAAAATATTTTAAGATACGAAAACCTCCTCCCCACGCATTTACATTAAAATTGTCAATATATTAAGAGGCATAACTGTACTTATTAATTTTTAATGTGTTAGCTTATTTCATAACGATTCCAACAACATAAGTTCTTTATACAGCTCCCATACAAAACTTTAGAGATATCGTCATTTTAATCTCAAGGGTGTGGATTTCGTGATCTTAAAAAGATGGCTTGACGGTTGTCTCACCTTGCGCTCCGGGGGTCTGACGGTCGAGAGGACCACAAATACATGTACCATACACGACCTAAGACTGAAAGAGATTATGCCTCGTTTAAAATTGGAGTAACAGAAGGTAATTTTGAGAAACTTTGTGTTCCGGAAGTATGGCCTATGAATATAGAAATTAGTGAATGGATTTGGTTTCGTCGCCCAACCACATCAACCAATCTCCAAATACAAGGTCAGTAGAAGCTTCACCATTTTGTATCAAAATATTAGAGGTTTGAGAACAAAGTCGTCGAAATTTTTATCATTATTGGAATCATCGGGTTCGGATTTATTTGCAATTACGGAAACCGGCTGCAACGAGTCAATTCATAACGCAGAAATAATATTACCTGGTTACTCGATACTGCGATGTGATCGAGCGGATGGACGTAAGCAAGGCGGCGCGGCGGCGTACTTTTAGTGGCCACACCGCGCTTCGAGTTGCGGCAAGTAACGATTCCCGATGGCGTAAATATTGACATTCATAAATTTGAGTTGATTTGTGCTACAGTTCATTTGCAAAACCGATTTTTATTTACCCGCTGTGTATTATATATTCCACCACAGACTGATGAAAATGAGTATTCGGTAATGTTTAAAATTTTAGAAAAAATATGTATTAAATATAAAAATAAGGTAGTGTTATTAGGAGATTTTAATTTGTTTTCGTGTAATAATTATGTACGTGACTATTTTGAATATTTTGTGGCCTTCTGTGAAGTCGTTCAGTACAATGAAGTCCCTAATTGCAATGGCAGACAGCTGGATCTCGTGTTGAGCGGGCGCAGCATCGTTTCGGTGTGCGCGGGGGAGCAGGGGCTGCAACCCGTGGACGCGTACCACCCGCCGCTCGCGGTCACGGTGGAAAACGTCACGACCCCCCGCCGCTACCCGCTATGGTAGACGCACAGTCAGAATCTTATAACCAGTCTAGGCAATGGAACTTCAGTAAAGCAAACTTTAATAAATTATATTATCTTTTATCATTATTAGACTGGAGTGATATTTACAGTTTAAACGATCCGGATTTAGCTTTAAGTTTTTTTTATAGCAAAATCGTTCAAGTTTTCGATGCCTGTGTACCTCTCAAAAACGAAAAACCTAAGAATTATAGATATACATATCCAGTGTGGTATACTTCAGCTATTATCAGGGATATTCAATTAAAATACGGCCTTCATAAAAAGTACAAGTTAGGTAAGTAAATCCCCTAATGATTATGAGGCGTTTGCCCGATGCCGGGCGAGAGTTAAGGCTGAGACTGCACTTGCTCACGACCGGTATCGGGATCGCGTACAGAGCCATCTTGCGACAGACCCGAAAGCTTTCTGGAATTACGTCAGATCAAAAAAAGGTAATTCGAACAATTATAAATTAAATAAGGATGGACAAATTATGTCGGACCAAGAATGCGCACAGGAGTTTGCACGTTTTTTTCACTCTGTATATAACCCCGAGCCGGCTACGTTGAACGCAGAGACCGCGAACACAACAGCGGCACAAAGTGGCGCGTGGGCTCACCTCGGTCGTCTTGAAGCGTCGGTGGTGCGGCGCGCGCTCGCTCGCTTGCCCGCTAAACGCTCAGTCGGACCAGATGGCATACCACCCTTTATCCTTAGGGATAGCCGCATGGTGTTAGTTGAACCCTTACTACACTTGTTCAATGTCTGCATTGCTACAGCAACATTTCCTGATCGTTGGAAGCTTAGCCGAGTGGTACCGGTGCCGAAAGGTCGCGGAGGTACGGAAGCAAGTGACTACAGGCCTGTGGCGGTTTTATGCGCTCCTGCTAAAGTGTTCGAGGCAGCCATTCACAGCTGTATATACTCACAGGTGAACGCACACTTGTCTGATGCGCAGCACGGGTTTCGTCCTGGGCGGGATACAACCGGAAATTTACTTAACCTAATGACGCAACTAGTGCCAGCTGTTGATGCTGGACTGCAAGTAGATGTAGCCTACCTAGATTTTCGAAAGGCGTTCGACACAGTCGATAATGATGTGTTGCTGTTGAAATTGGCCAACATGGGTTTCACACCGCACACAATTCAATTCTTCGCGGATTACCTGCGCGGCAGACGTCAATACGTTGACTGTGGCGGTCGCTTTTCAGAGATATATTACACGAGATCGGGCGTCAGCCAAGGAAGTAATCTTGGGCCGTTCCTTTTTATTCTCATGGTGGACGACTTACCGAAAGTAGTCAATGAGTCAACTTGCTTACTCTTTGCTGATGACCTAAAGCTGATTCATGTAGTGAAGCAGAGCGCCGATTATGGCATACTGCAGCAGGATTTAGATCGAGTCACTAAGTGGAGCCAGGAAAATAAACTATATTTCAACGTGGGGAAATGCTCTGTGCTTTCGTTCACCCGCGCCCGCGCCCCGCTTCACCATGAGTACCTCATAGAAGGTAAACCGCTGCAGCGTGTCGTGGAGGTCAAACATCTGGGCGTTCGATTCAACGCTGATTGCACTTTCGGAAACATATCGTAGAGGTTTGCAAAAAGGAATACCGTAATCTAGGTTTTGTTTTGCGACAGGCAAATGAATTTTCAAATATGAGTGCTCTTAGAGCCTTGTACGAGGCATTGGTAAAGAGCCACTTGGAGTACAACGCGGTTATTTGGAATCCTAGTGAAGCCAAATACAGTACGATGTTAGAACGGTTACAAAATAAGTATATAAGGTTCATGTATTTGAGATTACATGGAGTATATCCGGGATACCCATTGTTATATCCAACCATATTCATTTTGGGAATGGTTGGTTACTATAAATTAGAAACTAAGCGAGAACTAGCACTAGCCACGTACCTGTTCCATGTATTAAGAGGTAAACTTTCTCATTTTGCTATACTACAGTCAATTAAACTGTGCGTCCCAGACGAGTATGTGAGCAGGCGGCGGCGGCCGCGGCTGCTGGTGGTGCCCACCGCGCGCACCAATCTGCTTCAGCGCGCGCCGCTGACGCGCGCACTGTGCACGCTCAACGCGGTAGCCGAAGGAATAGACCTGTTTTCTTTTACACTGAACGACTTTACTCGGGCGACCGCTAGGGTTTATGTTACAATTAAGTAAATTTTATGTGTTATGTTTGTTTTATTGGAAATTTATTGTATAATTGTATTTTTTTTTGGTGTACTTATCTATCGCATTAGGGCAACCTGTAAAGATAGATTTAAAGGTTATGTGTGTGTGTAAATAAATAAATAAAATGTTTAACGTCTATTTAACAAAACACTGTTTAAATGGCATATCCGGATCAATCTCCAAAACGGGCGTATTCGTGTGATCTCTCTGGTGCTTTTCAGATATTGATCTTTAATGGTAATTATATATCTCATTAAAAATAATGATATTCAAATAGTACATTTTTACTATTGGCCTTCAATTTACACAAACAGTTATGGAAATATTTAAGTTCAAAAAAATTCGCGACCAGAGCAATCATAATTGGTGCCAGAGCGATCATAAATAACTAACTAACTAATAAAAATAATCTAATATAAATAATTAACTTTGGTCGAAGCTTAAACTTCTAGAAGTACCCGAGGAGCTTATTAATATACTAAAATTTTGGTACCTATAGCTCGCAGATTAACAGTGTGAGATGGGCGGGTGCTCACTCTGACGAATACGTCCTGAAGTGCGGTGTTAGACAAGGTGGACTAACGTCCCCGACCCTGTTTAATGTTTACATGAACCAGTTGATTGGTGAGCTCAGCGAGACCAACGTCGGTTGCTCGATTGATGGCACTATGGTGAATAATCTCAGCTACGCAGACGACATGGTCTTGCTGAGTCCATAAATCAGTGCGCTCAGGAAGTTGTTGGGTGTATGTGAGTCCTATGCTGCGTCACATGGACTCACATATAATGTAAAAAAAAGTGAGCTATTGATTTTCTCATCTAAGTCAAGCTCGTTGGATAATGTTCCTCCAGTGACGTTAAGCGGAAAGCCACTACAGAGAGTCAAACTGTTTAAGTACCTAGGGCATGTAGTCACGGAGGACTTATCTGACGATGCTGATATAGAGAGGGAGCGGAGGGCGTTGGCGGTTCGATGTAATATGGTAGCCCGCAGGTTTGCACGTTGTGGTAGGGATGTTAAAGTCTCGCTTTTCAAGGCGTACTGCTAAACCTTCTACACGTGCAGCTTGTGGGTGAAATATACGCAGAGAGCCTACAACGTCCTGCGCGTACAGTATAATAATGGGTTCAGGATGTTGATGGGGCTTCCGCGCTTCTGCAACGCTTCGCAGATGTTCGCGGAAGCCCGTGTTGACGACTTTCATGCCATTATAAGAAAGAGAACAGCGTCAATAATGGGTAGGTTGCGCGGAAGCTCCAACAGCATCCTAAAACATTATTAGACAAAGTCGATAGTCCCTTTATAAGGCACTGGGTACGGAGGCATGTGCCAACCTGTGTTGGGCCACGTCAGTTTTAATTATTTTTAGTTTGTAAAAGTTTACTAACATAGTTTTTTAAGTCATTACACCACTATCACCACCACCATTTTTTTTTTTTTCACCTTTGTACTCATAATTATGTTTATGTCGTATTTGTATCAATTTTACTGTGTATACATAAATAATAAAATAAATAAATAAATAAATAAACATTCATATAATATTATTTATTTAGCCGTTTTCAGTCATATTCAGTGTACGTGTAAGAAGATTATTTTTTATCTTGGCCATTCTACGACGCTCAGCCAATTTCTTCCTAAGACGTTTTTCTTCAATAGATAATAATTTATTTCGAGGCATGATTTCAATCTGAAACAATAGTTGCCAATAAATTTTAGAGAAGAAAGGGTACAGTTTATGGTTAGCTAAATGCCAATATGATAATATCATCAAGGTAAAATACGTCGAAATCTGTTTATGGGTTTAGGTTACCCAAAGAAACCCAGGAAAGGTTATATGCATAGTTCATCGTTTGTCATTGTTACAGTCCGGTACTACTTAAAATATATTTATAACGTACAATTCATGCAAAATATCATCGCTCTGGTCTTTTTGGACAGAGCAATCACAGCCATAGCGATCAGAAATCAGCCATAGCAAAATCATAAATATAGCCGAATTTAAAAGCAGTATAAAGTTGTGATTACGTCTCATAAAAAACATCATAACGATCACTTAATTCACATAACAAACACATTCACAAGCTTACTATTTAATTTAAATAACGTGCCATAGCAATCATAAAATTCGAGGACCAAATCCAGAGCAATCATAAACTTACCTTCGTAATGTTGGAGCGCGGGAACGTGGCACACAGGTATCCTCCTCGGCGGTTAGACCACTACCGACGTTGCCCCGCGGGAGGGGAATAGAGTGTCAATAACGCGTAACTAGGGATCAGCGCGATGTTTTACCTCAGCGCAGAGCGATGAGATAAAATGCCCGGTCACGATTTTAAATTCAAATTGTGGCAAAAGTATTGTTAATATAAATAAAAATATTATATTACTATGAAGATTAACTATTTATTATGTAATCTAAATAAGTTGTTTCATATGAACCTTCTCATTAAAAAGTTAAAAAATATTTTTTTCATTCAATCGGGAGTTGGGTCAACCCAGAGCGATCAGGATTGAAGGGTTTAAGATTTTTGTTTAAATATTTAAAATAAACTTATTCATAATACTAGCCTTGTTTCACGTAGATAAGACACCGAACTGCATATAAAAAAATATTTTGAAAACGATTTTCGATTTTAAAATAGGTTTATCCAGCCCGACACGAAAAAAAATGCCTCTGGACCCATCCTTGTTTTAACTTGGCAACCCTTTTTTTTTTTTTTTTGGGTGGGAAATCATCAAATGACTCCTCCCGCTCTGGGCGGAGCGAGAGGGAGTGTCAGACTTTTACTGACTAAAACCCACCCGTGTTCCTTCCGTTGCCTGTGTGCCGGGGCCGCGATATCCCTTTCGGAAAAACCCGCAACCTCAGCAGGCATTGGCCCTTACGGACCCCGTCAGTTGGTGCTGACATCTCTTTGAGGCGCGCGTGGAACACAACGCGCCGTCGACCCGGGCCTGGTCCCTATCGGACGGCGAGCTAACTTGGCAAACCTAAGAAACGTTTTGTTTGAAGCAGATTGCATTTGTTGAGCCTTTCTCTTTCCTATTGAAATTTATTTGTTTCAGTTGTTTTTACGGAATAACTAAATTGGAAAATTGAAAATAAGTACTTTTTAATTAAAAAATAAGTTCACCATTATACATACGGCTGGTGTAGACATAAATGTTAAAAGTGTTTTGTACATTAACAACGGAACAACACAACCGGACAACCGGTAATGACGACAAAAACTAAAGACAATAACGAAAGGGCGCTTACCTGATGGCGGGCCCAGTTTCGTAAGGCACAGGCAACTTGAATTTGAGGATATAAGCATCTACCGCGAGAATAATGTGGAGTATCATTTTTTATTACGTCAATTTTTTTTTTCCAAAAGCTTTGTGAACCAATACAGTTTTCTAAAGTTATATTAATTGTAATGTTCGAAATGATTCACTCGCACTCGGTACATTTGATCACGACAGTTATCCATAAATTCTATGTCGTTCAAATCATTAAAATCAGCATAATCGAAGATATCATTTGCAATTTATGTACTGAGAGAAAGCAATATGGCGACTGGCGAGGGTTAAACACGTGCTAAACAGGGGTTCGTTTTTGTTTAAATTTAAACAACGTCTAAAGCATGTCTAACCCTAAACAACGGCAAAACATGGTTTTGTGGTATCACTTTTACTAAACAACTGCTAAACACGTGTCTAAGCCGCGTCTATGTTTTTTGTGGTAAGACCTTATCAATACATGTAGAAGTATTTATAGTTATACGGGTTGGTTCTGAAAACACATTTGATAAATTGAATGATTTAAAGAGACTTAATAATCGACTGCTATTTGAACTATTTTCTAAGATATTAATATTAAAGTCACCACAGAAAATCACAGATTTTTTACCCGTTGCAAGTTTTGCTAGAACATCTTCCATTACTGACTCAAATGTGGAGTAGTTTTGATAATTTGGGGGTCTGTAAACGCACACTATAACATGCTTATCTAGCTCAACACAGGACAATTCAATGTTATGTTCAACCGACAGATCAACTTTGTCTTTACGAGTCTTAGATTTAATAGAATTTTTAACTAAGATTAGTGAACCCCCCCACGTTGCATAGACTTTCGGTTGAAAGAACTGCCCACACTATAATTTTTATAATTAATTAGAATCTCGTAATCTTTCAACCAATGTTCAGTTAAACAAATAATTTCAAACATGGTTTTTTCTAAAAATAATTCTATTTGTAATTGTTTTGAAGAAAATCCTTGAATATTTTGATGAAATAATTTCGGGAGCCTGCCGTTTTACCGAAAAGATTTTGCCCAAATTTCACTACCCAAACAAATTTTCGCAACCTTTTTTATACCAATGCAATGTTTGGAATGATTTTAGTACGCACATTTTCATTTGGTAAAATTTTTACTTGGCAGAATATTATCAAGGATAATGCCGTTTAGCCATTTGGTCTTTAATCAAATGATTTATATTTACAGCAAACAATCTTTAGACAATAAACGTTTGGTCAGTTAGTTATGGAACTAGTTAGAGTAGGTTAATTATTTTAAAAAAATGGTTAGGTTAGGTTAGGTTAAAACTGTGACCTCCTACGCACGAGCCGAGCGGTGCCGCGGTAGCGGCCGGCGAGTACCAGAAATGACTAGATTATATAGAAAAAAAATATGGAAAAAAAAACAGGCTACCCGAACCTGAACTACATAGTTAGAAGAGATTAATTATGAAAAAAAATGCTACTAACTAAATAAAAATAATACTACCAGAATAGTTAATATTAAGATTATTATTACCTGTTCATTATTTGTTATTTGTCCCAAGTGGAAAAAACACCCTTGTAATAAAACGTCTTTATTTTGCGTAAAATGAGTTATTCCAACTGAAATATTTGACTAAATAAAAATTGGTAAAAGTACTAGTTGGTAAACAAGTTATTGTTTTAACGTTCACTTGCAAAACGGGTTCCCCCTATCTGGCAGAATTTTCATGCTCCGAATTTTATTTGGCATAACACGCTTGGCATAATCTTGTTTAAACGAATATTTTAAAGGCATAAAAAATATTTTAACGAATTATTGTTTGGCGGAATGTTTATATTTCCTGACTTTACAATGGCATACTTTTAATATGGCAGAATTTTATTTGGCATAATTACCTTTGGCAAAGTTAAAATTCCGCATAATTTCGTTTAGCATAACGTTTATTTAGAGTGACGATTATTTGGTACAATTTCACTTGGCATACTATGAAGATGGCAGTATTTCATTTGGAATAATTTTATTAGGCATATTGTCATTTATATAAAATAGCATTTTTTAAACATAAATAAAAATATTGTCTTAAAAAGTCAATACTTTGTGCTATAAAAGGTAGTGACAGAAACTAATCGCTGCAAAACCGACTCCACGTAGTCTTGTATGCTGTGAAGCAGGTGGTCTTAACGCCCGCCGCCGCGGCTGAGGCTGGCCGGCTGGCCGGCCAGCAAGCCGAAGCTGCGGTGGTGAGCGTTAAAACCATCTGCAACGACAAGCTCTCGTGGAACCGCCGGAGCCCCGCAGCGCCGGAGTCGTGACAGAAACCATGCCTGCGGCATGCTGGCTTGCTTGCTGCATGCATGGTGTATGCTTGTTTGCATGCTGCATGCTTGCTTGCATGCTGCATGCTTGCTTGCATGCTGCATGCTGTGAGATATATCATAGCATATCCATAATAATTGGAGATGGGTCTTCCAATTATTATGGATATGAAATGTATGCCAAAAGATGATTCTAACTGTAAACTTTCTGAGATATGATAGTTCTGCCTTTTAAAAACTATCGATATTAAATGTATGCCAAAAGACGACTCTGACTGTGTACTTTCTGCGATATGATGGTTCTACTTTTTAATAATTATGGATATGAAATGTATGCCAAAAGATGATTCTGACTTACAAAATTATGAGTTTTGAATGTATGATAAATGAGTGTATGTCAACCGTTTTTTGCGAAATGAAGTTTATGCTATCCACTGTTATGCAAAATAATATTATGTCATAAAAAAATCTGCTATAAAGGGTGGACCCCTCGCTGGGCGAAGATTGACACTCAGCATTAGGACTTAGACAGTGAGCTGGGAGACCGAAATCAAGAGTATCATCGTATGTATCTCAAATACGAAAACACGTACAACGATGCTATCAAAGCAATCAATAAGAAGATGTCGTCCATTTCACATAGAGAGCATACTACGCCAAAAATTGAAATACCTACATTCAGCGGTAGTTACCATCACTGGTCATCTTTTAAGGACCTCTTCACAGAAGCAGTTCATAGCAACCCGTCATTATCTAGGGCTCAGAAGATGCAGTTCCTCAAGTCAAAAGTGAAAGGTGAAGCTGAGCGTCTCATACAGCATCTCCCAATCAGCTCAGACAACTACATCATTAGTTGGGATATCTTGAGCCATCGTTATGACAACAAGAGGATGATATTCACATCACATATTAACATTTTATTAAATATACCAATTTCACAGCAAGAATCAATTAATCATATCAAACGAATCCATGATACTGCGATTGAAACGATGAACGCCATACAGAACCTCGGCGTAGACGTGACGTCGTGGGATCCGTTGATCGTGCACATCCTGTGTCAGAAATTGGATTCGGACACATTCAGCGAATATAACGCAGCTATCAAACAACCTCGAGAATTACTCGAGTTGAATGAATTTCTAGCCTTTCTAGAGGGGAAGTTCACGAGCATGGAAGCAAGTAGAAGAAAACAGGACACCTATAATCAAAAATCCTATTCTTCAAACACCAATAAACCATCAGCATCCCAACATTATCATTTCAAGCAATCATATTGAGCTATATTCAAGCAATAACGGTGTTTCGCAATCAACAAGTTACAGGAAATTGCAAAACAGTTGGCCAAACTGTCCAGTCTGCAATGACGCACATGTTATATTCTTTTGCAAACAATTTGCTGATTTTTCACCAATGAAGACAAAACAATGTGTTGCTAACTTGAATTATTGCCAAAACTGCTTACATGATCATAAGGGCAAAGAATGCTTATCAAAGAAGCGTTGCCTCGAATGCAACCAATTTCACAACACATTGCTTCATGAATCATATTCAAAGGAATTATCAAAACAAGGAGGTAATTCGACGCCTTCTACACAGCAAAACAACATCCGTTCTAATCAAGAACGTGCAAATCAAGGCAACTCGCACGTGGCACAACAAAATATGATGCAAGAAACTTTGCTTTCAACTGCACTGCTAAAGGTTCAGAAAGCAGATGGGACATATCAGACCCCACGGGCTCTTATTGATCAGGGGTCACAAATGTCTCTTATCACAGAGAACGCTGCTCAGCAATTAGGATTGCAGCGATCCCGGTGTGACGGCATAATCACGGGCATAGGGCATCATTATTATTGATCGCTATTTTAATATGAAAGAAGAAAGAAAAATAAGTTTATTTGCCACAGAAACACGTGCATAAAAAATAAAAATAAACTTGAGTAGATAACAAAACAATAACAATACAATATTATAACGAGCACAAAACAGAAATAGTCGGCAGCTGCTGGCCCGTCATGACTGTGACAAGAAGGCTTCCACTCAGCATGATGCTGTGCTATGGAGACCCACAGCACAGCGCTGATTTTCAGTGGTCACCCGAAAAAAACGTACGGAAACCAAAGAATTATACATAAATATAAAACAAAATAAATAGTACTTATAATATAATATAATGCTATTATACAACCAACAGTATGAATAAAATTATTAAATAACATTTAACAATTATCCGCAGGCATCAACGTGCGTGCATAAAACGGTACATGTTTTATGCACGCACGGTGATGCCTGCGGATAATTGTTAAATGTTATTTAATAATTTGATTAACACCATTATCAATACAGTGTTTTGTCTCGCTCCCACCATCACCTTCGCGCTCACAGTAATAAAGTACAGTTTTAACAGTTTGCATTTCCCGATTGCGTCTATGAGCGTGATGACGTACTGTGAGTCATAGCTGGGTGCGCGGCTAGGCTCGTGCGCCGTCGCGGCGCGGCGGCGCACAGTGGGCTGGGATTACAAGGTTGGGTCTTAAGAGATCAAATGTATTTTTTTGGTATCTAGGCATAAATTTAAAACGTTTTTATTCTTTGACTTTTTTTAATTTAACGAGTACTTTCGGAGATATAGCCATATCAAATTTGTATGAAGAGTCATGTTATTTTAGTTAAGCAATTTATTCCAATTAAATTGAAATTGAAAATAATGTATACTAAACGGCCTGAAAACCTCAATACCTACTTAGTTCTTTAAAAAAAAAACAATGTTCGACATTTTCCACCACCATAGGTATGACGTAATTTGTTTTGAGACTTATTTCCGGGAATCAAGGGATAAGAGTGCGCGAGTGCAACAACAAGTTATGACGTGTCGTAACGTGATTGGTGCAACGATAGGGTATCTACGGAATGTTCGGTTGCATTCAAACGTACGCACTACCCACACATTCATTACTCACTTATTTGTTATTTTGTATTTGTGAAAATGTTTGAAAATTTAGTGACAAACCTTGATCTTTTCGTTATTTTAAAAAACAGTGGCAGTATTAAAAATAATGACAGTTTGTGTACTGAGATAAGGTCTAAATTTTTAGTCGAATTAAGTGATGATCACGAAAAGACCTTAAAGTTGTTTTGTGCAAAATTTTGTTATAATTTAAATAGAAGATGGGAAAACGCTTATCGTAAAGAAAATATATTCAGAACTAAAAATAGTGAATGGTTACAAGAAAACATAATATGGCCAGACTTTATTAAGTGTTTAATAGGCAGTAATGAAGATCAACCAGCACCGAGTACATCAATTCAGTATGTATCACCATCAAAAGTTTCTGTCGGTGTCTCCAACGAACAAAGCCCAAGAAAACCTTTTTGTGAATTAGCGCCTAAACAGAAAAAAAGACGTGCAGAAAACTTTCATTTATCTTCGGATGAAATAAAATATGCAGATTTTGAGCAGTTGAAAGCGGATGGGAATGAGGAGGTTGCTAAAATACTAGAACATTTACTAAAGAATCCCCAAGATGTAAAAAAAGTTAAAAAGTGCTTAACTGTTAAAGAAACAAAACCTGTGTTTTCTCCGGATGAGGCTTTAGGGTTATTTTTATCACTTAAGCTGACCAAGTGGCAATACAATACTTTAAGAAAAAGTGTTAACGAAAAAGACAGTAATATATTTCCATCTTATTATCAAGTGCAACATGCGAAACAGAAATGCTATCCACCAAAAGATGCTATTACAGTGATAGAAACCTCAGCTAAAATAAAGTTACAAGCTCTATTGGATATAACGACAACAAGAATAATGACGTCACTTGTCATAGATAGTGGTTGTAAAGAATTTACACTAATCAGTAAGTGGGGATTTGACGGTGCTTCTAATCAAGCCAATTACAAACAAAAAATGCAAACAGACGATGAACAAGAAAGTCAACTTGACGATTCAAGCATATTTATGGGTAGTTTAGTGCCAATAAAATTAGTGTGCGGCGAACAAGTTATCTGGCAAAACGATTCACCAAATTCATCTTACTGGTGTCGTCCAATCTTTTTCGAATTTGTGAAAGAAAATAAAATAACGATATTGCGGGAAAAAAGTGCTATTGAGGAAGAGATTGTAAATTTAGTGAAAACAGAAGTTGGAGAAATAAAAATTTCACACTCTTTATTAATGACTATGATAGACGGAAAAGCAACATCAATTTTATGTGATACTTCATCTCAGAGATGCGACATTTGTAAAGCCACTCCAACAGAGATGAATAATTTGCCCTTAATTGCATCAAAACCAACTGATCCAGATCTCTGTAAATACGGATTGTCATCATTGCATACCTGGATACGAATGATGGAATGTATTCTGCATATAGCCTACAGATTAACGATACAGACATGGACAGTAAAGGGAGACAACACGTGCATCATGGAAAGAAGAAAGAAAGACATACAAGACGCTTTTAAAAATAGAATGGGACTTCTGATTGATGTTGTTAAACAAGGGCACGGCTCCACGAATGACGGAAATACTGCTAGAAGATTTTTTGCAAATCCAAACATGACTGCTGAGATAACTGGTGTTAGTGAAGAATTAATAAGGCGATTTGCAATCATTTTAGAGGCAATTTCATCAGGTTACCACATTGACACAGCGAAATTTCACGAATATGCTCAAGTGACCATGCAACTGTATTTGGAATTATATAGCTGGTATTATATGCCTTCAAGTGTTCATAAAGTTCTTGTGCATGGTGCAGCTATTATTGAAAGTTTTGGTCTAATACCAATTGGACAGCTATCTGAAGAAGCTGCTGAAGCTAGAAATAAAGACTTTCGTAGGTACCGCCAACACCATTCCAGGAAATGCAGTAGAAAAACTACAAATGAAGACATTTTAAATAATTTATTGACCAGCTCTGATCCACTCATCTCAGCGAAACGTCACAAACTTCGCAGAAAACATAAAACTTTGTCAGTAGAAGCACAAAGTTTATTAGTAATTGAACAAGCGGAAACATTTGATGATGACGAATACGAAAATTTTGCATTCGTTAATGTGGATACCCTTGACAGTGATTAAATTAAAACAGTGCAGTGGCCAGTAGTGATTGTGATTTTTACTTATTTATTTTATTAGTCCTTAGTAGATTAGGCCTAAAGGGGAGACCACTACATAAAAAAAAAACGCGCCTAGTTCTTAACCTCTATGGTGGTGTGGAATAGAGAACAAAATTTTAAATTGCGACCAAATCGCAGAAAATCGCAACCCGAGAATAGGCGCTAAAATAGGACAAATATACGTACTATGCATACGTAGAGTCAATTCTTTGAGAAAATTTGAGAATTTCGAGATTTTCACATTTTTTTCTTTTGCTTCATACAAAAATTACTTTGGATATTTATAACTCCGAAAATACTAAGTTATCTGAACGACCCTCATAGAAATAATTACTTATAATCGATAGATAAATCCAAAACAATATTTAAAATTTCAGAAAAATAAACTTTTTTTTTTTAAATGCTAAGTCCTTTACCGGCCCGTTTCAGCCCACTGTGCGGCGGAGCGCGGCGGCGGAGCGCTGCCCGACAGTGGCGGCACACGAGTCCTGTTAAGATACTTGGCGCGTCATGCGTGACTATGTACCCACAGTGAGTTACTACCGCCAAACAACATACAAACAGTGGGTAACTGGCTTGCGCTTGCGTCTTAGTCGACGCCTAATCAAACGTGACATGTTTAGTGTATACTACTTACCTAATACCTACGTATAAGTTCTTATACCTTCATATACATCGTTATCGGCATGAGGTAGGATGATGAGACGCATCCGACGTATCGATATCGCCGCCTCGAGCCGCTGGGACGATGATACACCTTGACCATAGATGATAAACCTTACGTGAGTGTTTATTTATAAAATATTTGTTGTTCATACTTTTGTTTTTCAAATAGGTTTTTTTTCACATGTAACTTAAAATTTTGTTTTGTTTTCAGGGATCTTATGGGAGGTGGCAAATCATTTCAGCAGCGAGAAGCGGCGTACTTGAAACATCCTCTGAAGGCTGTGGTCCTATGTCGAGGCATTGAAATCGGGTTGGACGTGGAACGAGCAGAGTAGCTGTAGTACTCGTGCCTCAGTAATTTTTTTCAAACAGGTATTCCGGTTTGTGTGTTTTTATGACACCGAACATTAAAACGGCCAAATGTAGTTTCCGTCGTGCAACCATTTTTAATAAACTGTGTTCATTTAAATACGGTGTGATATGATGCTTCCGGGGTATGCCAAAGCAATAACGAGCGCACGCGTTCTGTACACGCTGTATTAGACGTTCTGTACGGGAAAGGAGACACGGCCCGTATACAGCGTCACAATAATTAAGCTTAGATAGTACTAGGCTATCCACCAATCTCTTCCTCATTACAATACTAAGGAAGTCCCTCACCCTGTACAGAACCTTTAATCTATAAAAGCAGTTTTTTACTACGTCATTAATGTGCTCTTCAAAACGAAGTTTTGGATCGGTGATGAGACCCAGGTTACGTGCGACTTCTACTCTTTGTATACTTTCCCCCATGATTTTAACATCTGGATTCGCTGATAGAATTGATTTTATTAGGTTTCTGCTCCCCATGACCATAAACTTAGTTTTTTGAGGGTTCAGTACTAGTGAGTTTCCAATAGACCACGAAGCAATTCTATCAAGTTCCTCATTTAGGGTACGTACAGCGGATGCTGTGTTATTGGCGGTAAACGAGACATACAACTGAGTGTCATCCGCGTACACATGATATTTGCAGTTCTTAATGCACGTAGTTATGTCGGCACTATACAGTATATAGAGAAGCGGGCCGAGCAGCGATCCCTGAGGAACGCCCCTTGTTATTAATTGTGGGGCGGAAGATACCGTGGAACCGTCTTTCATGCGCATATCCACTCGCTGCGTTCTAACCGTTAGGTAACTCTCAAACCAACCTGTTGTCTGGTTATCAAATCCGTAATACGCCAGTTTGGACAACAATAATGAAAGATTAATTGAGTCGAAGGCCCGCGAATAGTCGAGCAGCACCAGAATAGATCCCTCCCCACGGTCCCGGACTTCAAGGATATTACCCAAGACGTCTGCCAAGGCAGTTGTGGTTCCGCGACCCTTTCTAAAACCCGACTGCAGTTCAGGCAACATAGCATTCGCTTCGAGAAAATCGGAAACCTGCAGATACATCTTTCCAACACCTTGGATAAGCATGGCAGTATGCTTATGGGACGAAGATCTTTGTAGCTTTGCGGGTTATAATTTTTTGGAATTGGCCGCACAATTGCATTACGCCACAGATCAGGAAATACATTAGAGGTAATGGATCTATTTACTATCTCCGTTATTGCAGTTAATGTTTGCAGGAGTGTGAGACTTAACATTTCCATCGATATACCGTCAACTCCTTGCGCATTTGTTGATATATTTTTTTAAATGTTTAAAACTGTTTTCGGGTCTGTTGGCGTCATTGTGAAACTTGCGGTCCCGTACCGATTTGATTCAAAGTAGGTCTGTTGGCAAGTGTTCGCAATAGGGTCGCCCGGCACATCTAGTAAGGATGAATTGATCCCGTCTGGGTCGTTAAATTGCTCTAGAAGCACATCGTCGTCCTTACACACTGGAAGCACATGCCTTTTTATATTGTGCCATTAGTAAAGAACGCTTTTTTTTTCATTTAATAAACCAACTATTGCTTGGTGCTTAAGGTCTATGTAGTAGTATTTGTGTGCTTCCAGTTTGGTTTGACGATATCGATAACGGGCATTGTTTCTCAACTTAAACATTAATTTAATAATGTCTGTTATCCAAGGCGTTGGTTGAGTTTTGAAAGTCCTAGTTTTAATAGGTGCGTGGGCATCGAAAAGCCTAATTACATGTGAATTGAAGGAATTTACCATGTCATTTACATACTGAAGGTCGCAGATTGAGTCCCACGGGATTGCTTCCAGATCTCTCCGGAAATCATCAGCTAATATGTCTCGAAACGGGCGATATGTTAGCTTTTTACGCAACGGTTTCTCTTTCTTAAAAACATTTCACATGATACGAACGAGTGATGACCCAGTTCCGCTATATGGTCCACAACAACGTCCCGATACCGTGCATCCGTACATATCACATCGATCAGAGTAGCACTGTCTCCTACGAAATGCGTAGGCATGAGAAGAATTTGATCCATGTTGCAGTAGTTTAGAAATTCCGTGAGCTTTTTTGTCTTAGAATTATTTATGTCAAGCATATTAACATTGAGATCACCCAACAAACTAATATTGTCGTACGGAGCCAATGCACAGATACTGTCCGTGATCGCATCTAGGTAGATATCTAAATCTAACCAAGGGGGCCGGTATGCAGTTCCTATAAGCAATTTTTTATTCTTAGCTGTTATATTAAGCCACATTTGCTCCACCTGCGGGTGATGTGGGTGAGCCCTAGTTCGAACGCTGGTTCCGGTTTTAATATAAAACGCGATCCCTCCCCCGCGCCCCCCACGGATTGTCTCCGGGCGTAGTCTATGACACAGTTGATATCCAGGTATCACTGGCGCCCGGCCCTCTTCCCCCTCCCTCAGCCACGTCTCATTAATTGCCATGACATCGACGGAGTGATTGTACATAGCAATGATAAACTCATCATGATTTGTTGATAATGAGCCTGCGTTCAGAAGACCAAATTTAATATGTCTATTGCGCGGCATTTGTGCATGAAATAATGATAAAAACATTCAAAACTATGGTTGAGCGAGACAATACGTTTTGTAACAAAATATACGAGCTATAAATAATAATAATAGTAAGCAGAAATAATGAATAGGGCAAAAACCGGGAACAATGACGAAAAAGACGCAATACAATAGTGAGTTGATAATGAAAATGAATTATTAATATTATACTGATGATGATATCCGTACGCTATAACCACAACAAATGCATACCTGCTCCTCCCACAGCCAAGACGTGCAGTGCCGAAAACATAACCTTTTAAAACCAAAAATAACTGACTTAAAAACTTAAGAACGAGCCTAAACTTAATATTAACATAGCTAGTTCTGAGGGAGCTTTTCACCGTCTGGTCCAAAGACTTCCAGTAGATCCGTCTCATTGCGGATGAGCTTTGCCTTGTCGCCGGGCTTACGTCGTGCAAGAATACGGCCATGCTTCGTCCACACAAATTGCCAACCGAGACGTTGGCCCGCCTCCCGTGCTCGTCGAAATAACAGGCGGTTCGCTTTGGTTAGGCGTTCATTTAAATAGTACCTAGTTGATGGACCGGACATCTCGAGATCCGCGGTGTTCGCCCCGCGCCGCACACGCGCGGCGCGCATCAGCTCGTCACGCAGGTCGCGGCGCACGAGGCGCACGACCACGGTTCGCGGACGGGTCTCCACTGGGCCCGCAGCGCTCGCAGCATTCACTTGCCTGCCGCCCATGCGGTCCACGCTAACGATGTCACGATCTTCAATTTTTACGCCTACCTTTGTTGCTATTAGCTTCACCGTATGCGTGAGGTTTTCTGAGATCAATTCCGGCAAATTTGAGATTTCCAAATCGTTGGATAATAGTTGTTGGTCCCGGTCATTTAATTCTCGCTTCAATTGTGCAATTTCCTCGATCGCTCCCGAACCATTCGTGGCAGTCATTCATTGCTCTAGACTATCCATTCTGCTATCCATGCCATCCATTCGCTTACCGTACTGCTCAATTGTCCCTCTCATATGGTCTCTGTCCGCCTGGAGCTGAGCCAGATCTGTACGAAGACTCTGAAATTCGTATTTGAATTGTTTCTGCATCGCCTGCAATTCTGCCCGCAACTCTTCCTTAAACATTTGGCGCAGCTCAGCTCGCAACTCCTCTTTAAAACTACGTAGGATGTTAGACAAACCCGGGGGAGTATCTTGATTATCACCCAGTGTGCTGCAGCTCAATCCGCTGGTATCCATACACTCTTCCGTCGCACATACCTCCGCCGGTGCAGCAGCCGCCTTGCCCTTAGCCGATGTAGTTTTGCAATTAGGGCAAACCCAGGTGGGATTAATAAAACCCGACGGAGGTTAGAGAGCGCAAGCCCGATGAAAAAGAGTGTTGCAAGTGGAACACCTAGCGGCCTCTAGTGGTGATATAAATTTTGCGCAACCACCACACTTCGCTGCGGGCATGTTGCTGCTTAGTAATTAACTACGCAGCTATTAGCGGTCGATCTTGTTGATTTGATACCCTGGAGCGTCAATAGATGGCGCTGTACCAACAAATTGTGTTTATGGTGGGTTAAAGTATGGGAAGTATAGTGGGGTGACAACACCATATAACGCTGCACTACTTTCAACACAACACACACACCGGATGCACTCCAATACGGGGCTTTTTCAGTATTTGTAAATAAACGATTGTAAATTTCACTTTTTGTAGTAGTAGGTACTTTTTTTGCACTTTAGTTTTTAAGTTTATTATTTTGCACTTTTCTTGCGTCTTGTTTCATTATATAACAGACTATTTTGTTTATGACTGTACGTGTAGCACTTTAAACCAATAAACACTGGAAATGGACTACTTGTTTTATTTCAAAAAGCAAAAATGAACAGACTTAGCTACGACCAACTTGACGTCCGTACGTGGTCCTTATTCTGAATATAAATTATTGTTTTAAATGAATAGTATTGTATGTATTAAATTTTAATTTTATCAATTGCATTGTAATGTAAATTTTAATTATGAAATTATTATTAGTATTATTTTTTATGTTATTACTAATGACTAAATGTGTACCTACAGCATGCTATAAATATAACCAAGATGTAAAATCTGAATATTTGCACGGGTGAAATGCCGAATATTGTGAAACCCATAGATCTTAAGAACTTATGTTAGCTACCTTTATTCTTGCAAATAAATAAATATATTCATTGATTCATTCATTCAGAAAACAGTTCCAAAGGTATGATGAACCTAAACTGTATATCAAGCTCAAGAATCAAACTATATCAATTTAATATCGATGTTTTCATCATGAATAACCTAACAAAATATTTACCATCATACTCATTCCCTAAAATAGCATGCCCATTTCTGGAAAATTTAGAACTACCAGATCCTGAGTACAACATCAGCCAGCATAGACATTTTGATGGGTGCAGACGTATATTCAAATATTCTTTTAGCGGGCCATGTGCAGATTCAGCGAATCACTTCCGCTTGTTCAAGAAACTCGTCTTGGTTGGATACTTTGTGGAAATATGAAAACTAAATTAATGTGCAACGTCGTACAATTAGATTTAGACAGAGTTCAGCAATTCTGGGAGATAGAAGATGTTACAGAAGAAAAATCATTATCATCAGAAGATCAAGAGAGCATCCAATACTACAAAGCAACAACAAGTCGCTTGGATGACGAAAAATACGAAGTGAGACTTCCACTCGTAAAACAATTTGAGGAGAAATTAGGCCAGTCTAAAAATAAGGCTGTTGCTCAATTCATTTTTAGGGGTATGAGGAACAGGGTGTAAAGTTCACTCATCCCCCATAGAAAAGGGAGGATCCTCCGACCAGACGGGTGTGATGTCTGGCGGGCAACTGCCCAGAGGTTTGAAGTTGGGAGATTCTATATATGTTTATCGCGCGGTAAACTCTAATTGCGCGATGCAGGACTTGTGACGTCAGGATGTTGTGTGACGTCAGGTCTTTGATGCGTAGTTCGCATGTAGCGATGTAGATGCCGCTACACATTCATTTAGAAAAGAAATTACATAAAAACAATTCATTATTTAACGCATATAAGTTATTCATTACCGAATATAAAAACTTAGGTCACATAATACGATACTGCAGTAGTGTTTTCTGGGAAGTCTTGGGACGATGTTGCTAGAAGTGCTGAAGCTGGTATGACTCAAATTGCTAAATGGCTCTCAAATAACTTACTTACACTTAACACAGCTAAAACAAATTACATATGTTTTAGCATATCACACAGGACACAACCAAACCCCGACTTTATTATAAAGGTACACGAGTGTGAAAATCCAATTAACTGCCTATGTCCAACATTAGTCAAAGTTTCTCAAACCAAATATCTTGGCATTGTTGTTGACCAAAGATTATCTTGGTACTCCCATCTGGAACAAGTTACCAACAGAATTAGAAAACTGAGTTGGATTTTCAAAAATTTAAGGCATATCGTGCCAAATAAAATAACCGCTAACACAAATAAACCCAGAAATCTACTCAATGAAATATACATAGCTATAGTCCAGTCTGTCTTAGTATATTGCATCCCCATTTGGGGTGGGGCGGCTAAGACTAAATTCATAGACCTGGAGCGGGGACAACGGGCTCTAATAAAATTAATGTACTTCAAAAACCTAAGGTACACTACACAAAGTCTTTATCAAATAAGTAATTTACACTCTGTTCGCAAACTATATATAATTAAAACTATTCTCAGGAAACATAAAACTCTTAAATTTGATCCCAGCTTAACCTTGAAAAGAAGAAAGGATATAATAGTTGAAGTTCCTAAAACTAAAACCAAGCTCGCCCGTATTCAATACGACAAACGGTCAGCTCAGCTTTACAATCGAGTTAACAAAGAGATCTACATATACAATAAACAATTAACTGACAGTAAAAAAATAGTAACTAATTGGATAAAACCACTTACTTATGATGACACGGAGAAGCTACTGGAATAAAATAAAACCTTACACTTAATGCTCTCATCTTTCGTACTTGTCGTATATAGTCTGATTCATTCATTGCCACTTACACTCACTCTGTATTTTACATTAAATTTAACAAACCCTCACACTATCACTTAACTTTCATACACACCGATGCTCACATTCAACATTCAAATTCACATTTACACACCTTTATACTCACAGTAACACTCCTTAGTATTCACACTCACACACCCTCATTTTCACATTTACACACCATCATAGTCATAGTCACATTCACACACCCTCATACTCACATTCACACACCCCTACTCTCACTCACTCATTTGCATGCTTCTTGTCTAGTTTTAATTTTCTCTTTTTATTTTAAATCGCCTGTTTTTATAACACTTAAAACAAGTAATTTTATGTTAATATTTTAAGTTTTGGAAGAGCGGAGTCTCCTAACACAGGCTTTTTTGCTTATAAGGAGACTCCAATCACTAGTTGTTAAATTTTACTTGTATAATTAATAAAACATTTTTCATTTTTTCATTTCACATAAAACCTTCACCTTGCAATCAGACACCGGAATGTTTCCTACCGCATCATTGCGTATTGCGCGAAGATAGTGCAATAACTGCACTGAGAGTTGTTTACAATGCTTTGGCAAAAACATCTACAAATAAAAGTTTAAATGACCTGATGTACACGGGGCCCAATTTGCAGCAAGACCTTCAGTCTCTTATCATTAAATGGAGACAATATCAGTACGCATTCACGGCTGATATAGAAAAAATGTTTAGGCAGATTTGGGTACACCCAGAAGATCAACCTTTACAAAAAATTGTGTGGAGAGATAATCCGTCTCAAATAATTCAAGAATATCAAATGACAACCGTAACATACGGCACAAAAGCAGCTCCATTTCTTGCAATGATGACACTGAGACAGTTAGCGACTGATGAACGGGATAAATTCCCAGAAGCTGCTAAGGTCGTCGAAGAATCGTTCTATATGGATGATTTGGTTCATGGAGCCTGCTCCCTATCAACAGCACAACAGTTGCAGCAAGATTTGATGAATCTCCTGAAGTTAGGAGGCTTCAACTTGAGAAAGTGGACATCAAACGATAGTCGTCTGCTGCAAATAAAAGATCAAGACTATTATAATCAAGAAAGCAAGAGTTTTAATCAAGCAGGATTAACTAAGACATTAGGACTTCGTTGGAACTCTACACATGATAACATTGAACCGTCAAGCACCAATATCACTAAAATAATCATATTATCAGACATGTCTAAAATATTTGACCCATTAGGGTGGATCGTGCCTGTAACAACAAAGTTGAAGATTTTATTTCAAGAAACATGGATAACTAATGTTCAATGGGATGAACAAGTACCAGATAAAATCAGCAAGGAATGGATCAAAATCAGAGAAGAATTAGAAAGTATCAATCAATTTAATATACCAATATGGTACGGTACGGAAACATCAAGCAGTGTAGAATTACATGGCTTTTGTGACGCATCGACAAAAGCATATGCATGCGTCATTTACTGCAGAGTTGTAAATAGCAATCAATCTACAATATTAGTAGCAGCTAAATCAAAATTAGTTCCTACGAAAAAACAAATATCACTACCTCGATTAGAATTATGTGGAGCACTGTTGCTGGCCAAACTCATGACCAAAGTCAAGCAGTGTCTGACAGGTCATGACCTACATATATTTGGATGGAGTGACTCCACTGCCGTATTGGGATGGCTTCAAGGAAACCCAAGTCGATGGAAAATGTTTGTAGCAAATAGAATAACTGATAGCATTCAACCACAATCTTGGCGATACGTAAAATCAAGTGAAAATCCCGCTGACTGTGGAAGTAGGGGACTCAGAGTGGCTCAATTGAATGATTATTGTTTGTGGTGGCAAGGACCAACATGGTTACAATCTTTTGAAGCAACGAAAGAAAATCAAGCCATCTATTCAACAAACGAAGAAATAAAAAAGCAAGAAGATGTTCACGTTGTTACAAAGTATGAATCAAGCATCATTACAAACCTGTTAAGCAAATATCAATCAATCAGCAAAATTGTACGTATTTCTAGCATTAGTGATGAAGATTACGACCTACAATAGAAAAGCAAAAAAGCATTATTTATCATTATCAGAAATCAGTCAAGCAAAGCAAAAAATTATCAAGCAAGTACAGCAGAAAAAGTTTGCGAAAGAAATAAGAGATTTAAAGCAAGAAGGAAAGCTAAATTCAAAAAGCAAATTGTTAAAATTAAACCCTTACCTGGATGAAAATGATGTCTTAAGAGTCGGTGGAAGACTAAAAAAGGCACATAGCAGCACCCTATTATTCTGCCACACAGTGGACGTCTGACAGAATTAATAATAGAGGACGCACATCAAACCATGTTACATGCCGGAGCCCGGCTGACATTGGGTTTCATCGGACAAAAATATTGGATACTAGGAGGGAACGTCGCTTCAAAGAGGCAGCTTCGTCGTTGCGTAACATGTAAAAAACAAAATCCAGACTGCCAACAGCAAATTATGGGGCACTTGCCGGAGGCTAGAAGTAATCCATCCCGTTCATTTACGCACACAGGCGTAGATTTTACAGGTCATATTTACGTCAAAGCAAGCAAAGGACGAGGTATCAAGAGCACAAAAGGATATGTGGCTGTCTTTGTGTGTATGGTCACAAAGGCAGTACACTTAGAACTAGTAGATGATTTAAGCACAACTTCATTCATCGCAGCATTAAGAAGAATGGCAGCTCGCAGAGGGACGCCTAGCCACATTTATAGCGATAATGGTCGCAATTTTGTTGGTGCTAACAAGGTACTACAGCAGGAATATCAAGCATTAATGAATATCATGCAAGACAAAGAATTAAAAGCAGAAGTATTAGATATGGAAATCGAATGGAGTTTTAATGCGCCCTCATGGCCATCAGCAGGAGGCCTATGGGAGGTGGCAGTTAAAAGCTTCAAATATCATTTCAAGAGGGTTATTGGTGACCAGATCCTCACATTTGAGGAACTATATACAGTGCTTACACAGATTGAGGCTTGTCTCAACACAAGACCATTATGTGCTATATCAGAAGATCCAGACGATGTGGTTTTTTTAACGCCTGCTCACTTCCTAACAGGTGGATCAAAGGTTCTATACTATACAAGAGATTGAAACGGATTTAAGAACCCGATGGCAGTTGACACAAAAAATTTAACAGGATCTCTGGAAAAGATGGAGGAATGAGTACCTAACACAAATTACAGAAAGAAGTAAGTGGAGACAAGCTAAAAATGTATACGATATTGTCATGATTCATGACGACAATCTTCCGCCGGGAAAATGGCTGATGGGCAGAGTCATCGAACTACATCCCGGTTCCAACGGTCATGTTCGCGTGGTTACAGTTAAAACCAAAAACGGAACACTGAAACGTCCTATCACAAAATTATCAAAACTCCCAGTCAATAATGAATCCTCGCAAATCAAACAAGCAAATAGTGCGGGTTCGGGAGATTCTAACACAGATAAGCAGTCTGAAACAAGGAAAGTAGAACTCGTTACAATATAGCGTCGGTGTTTACAGCAATCATGTTATTTTTTTGTATCATACCAACTTCCCAATGCGCACTTAACGTCACACAATTCAGAAATAATCAACATATTTACTTCGACAAACTAACAAACATGCAGATCATACGAGACACCTGGAAACTAATCATATACTACGATTTATTGGGAAGGAATTACAGCACTCAACAAAAGTATAATGTCGCTGGAACAAATATGCACCACAATCAAAAAACAAACACATTGTGACATAATAATAATGCAATTACGTCACGGGTACAATGAACTCGATTACAGTAATCATATGTTACTCAGTCAGCATTTTGCAAAGCAAACTAACAGGTGGCGGCGAGGTCTTATCGACGGTGTCGGTTACATAGCAAACGGCCTCTTCGGCGTATTGGACGCTCGATTCGCGGAACAATACGAGAAAGATCTCAGACTCTTCTTCGCACAAATCTAAAGCATATTGTCTCATTTTGGCAAAATTAAACTTCGGTCATAGAAGCAGAATTCAGTCTCTTAAAGAGATCGGAGGCTACAATGCACAAACAACATAAAATGATTCATCAGCAATTAGCAAACGTCGAAAATACATTAGAAGTATTAAAAGCTGAAACTCAAAACATTTCGAGGGCAAGTGAAGTTTCTATGGGAGCTATAGTCGCGAGCAATCTATTACGCGACTTGAAAGATTTACAGAACGCCTTAGTGGATACAATAACAGACATCTATCATGGTAGATTTAATTCACATTTAATAACAGCCGAACAACTACAGGACCAGCTGAGCAATATAGCTAGTCATTTATCTAATGACGTCACCTTACCTGTAGAAAACATTCATACGGATCTTGCACAACTTTATAAACTTCTTCGAGTCAATGCAAGAGTGCTTAAGAATTACTCAATATTTGAAGTACAAATACCTTTGATAAGCAGGGACACCTATGAAATATTCAAGCTTATACCAATTCCTGCGGAGAAACCCAAAAACACAATGTTATCAATTAAACCAGTGTCAGATTTTATAGCAGTAAACCTGAAAAAGGATGCATACATATTATCTTGACAGAAAATATCATAGATTCCAGTCTAGTGACAAACGTACACTTGTGTAACATTCTTTCTCCAATTTACAAATTAAGCAGAGATAAAGACTTCTGCCAATCAAAGGCATCAAAGTGTGAAGTCAATGTCGATCCTTGTAAAAATCTTTGGATAGAAAGCCATTCTATCAACAATTATATTTATTTTTGCTGCGGTCAATGTAATCTACGAACAGTATATGGAGATCAAGTTACCGCGCATCAGCTGACTCACTCAGGACTTGTAACTATAGATTACGGCTGCATAATCAAATCAGATAATTTTGAAGTAATTGCACATCAACAAAGAACGAGCGATGTTAGTATCAGTGCTAACCTATACTCACCAGTCATTGCATCCATAAACCACGTTATAAACGTGTCTATTCCTCAAGATGACTTGAACGACTCCAGCATAGAGAGCGATCGAGAGCTTCAAACGATTGAGGACAAAATCAAGACTATGAAAGAAAATGGATTGTTATTTGAGAGTCTGTCGCCTCACGGAGGCGATCAGCGGCGGCGATCTCTCGCGTCCGGCCCTGGTTCAGGCCATGGTCCGGAGCGAGAGTGCATGGGAGGCCGTCACCTCCTTCTGCGAAGCAGTTATGCTCGCGAAGGAGGAGGCGGAGCGCGCGAGGCAGATTCAAGCTGCACGCCCTCGCGCCCCTAGTCGCCGCAGGAGACGCCCCGGGCGTCGGGAGTTACAAGCTGACTTCCTGCCACCGTAGGCGCGGGCCTGCGGACGGTGAGCGATGGGCAGCTCGCCGTCCGATAAGGACCAGGCCCGGGTCGACGGCGCGTTGTGTTCCACGCGCGCCTCAAAGGCATGTCAGCAACAACTGACGGGGTCCGGAAGGACCAATGCCTGCTGGGGTCGCGGGTTTGTCTGAAAGGGATATCGCGGCCCCAGCACATAGGCAACGGAAGGAACACGGGTGGGTTTTAGTCAGTAAAAGTCTGACACTCCCTCTCGCTCTGCCCAGAGCGGGAGGAGTCATTTGATGATTTCCCACCCAAAAAAAAAAAAAAAAAAAAAGAGTGTCATCCCATGGCATTCATCATTATACCGCGATCTACTGTATGATCGGCGTGGTAGCAGCATGTCTCGGAGTGTTCGTGTGGAGGCGCGCGCGCTCGCGCTGCGCCCACGCGCCCGCGCCGGCAGTGCCCGCAGCAGTCGGCGCGCCCGGCCACGCAACGTGCGTGTGTTGGGGATAGTGTATTATATCAGTGTGACAATGAAAGGGCGAAGGTGGTGGTAAAAAGTGCGCGAGTGTTAGATAAAGCCACTTCCCCTATGTTAGGTTCTTATACAAGCATATCTAATTTGTGAACAGTGTGTTAACGATAGAGACATTAAGAAATTAGATTAATATCAAATCATTTGTCATAATTATTTTGTTTCTCAATTAATCAGTTGTGTCGTTATATCTTTTCCTCGGGGAGCATGTACGAGCAAACCCGTACAATATCAATTGTATCAATTTTATGCTGACATCGACGCGCAGCGAATGAATAAAATATACATGTTTGAGTTAGCAATGAGTAGTCGCATAGCATCGGTTGGGTAGTAAAACCAAAAGGACTCATTCGCCGCATTGGGCGTTTGTGCTTTCCTTTATAACTATCAATACACAAGTTGAACTCAAATCAGTTTATTATTTAAATGTACCTTACCCGTACATATATATATATGTCGCAAATTCGTTGCTGAGTTGACTAATCGGGACGCCAGCGCCGCCTAGCGGCGGCGCTTGACAGAGTCTATAGCGTGACGCTCGGATCGGCCGCTGGCCCGGGGCTCAGCAGAGCAGCAGAGCCAAGGCAGACTTGATGGATGGCGGTCAACCGCTGAAGACGTTTAGAAACTGTCCCGCGTTTCGAATAGTTGTGTCGTGTACCTACAGTGTGTGAAATGCTAGTGTGAGTAATGTTATTGTAAATTATAATTTGATCTGAACTGCAACGGTGTTTCTATTGCGCAACACTACCCATAGTACGCCCACAGTAGTTAAAATATGCCTGATAACGAAAGAGACTCATACCATCCCCCGACATATATGTAGGAGCGCCGCGCCGGGCTCACAATCGTTGTCAGAAGGGTAATTATCGATTAAATCACACAACAGTATCCGCTTTGATAACAAGTTGCCAAAGTCGGTTACAGAACTTAGCGATGGGAAGTTCAAAACCCACATCAAACGTGTCCTTATTAAGAAAGCATATTATAAAATTAAAGACTACGTTGAAGACAAGGAAGTTTGGCAATAATTCCTTCTGCACATGTGGCTTCCCTGGTACATCATTAACGGCATGTTATGTAAGAGTCTATTAACTGCTCCCAAATTACCATGTTTTTTTTTGTTTTACTTTACATTCTTCCTTGACATAATCATCATAATATTTGACATTATATACCTACAATTTAATTTCAAAACTTTATTAGTGGCTTTTGTGTACATGATAATTATTCAGATTTGTTACAGTTGTAATAGCAATCATGTTATTTCGTTTAAAATAGGTTTTTATTTTTATTAATTTATTCATATTTTATATACTTAGATTTCTTTTTTCTATTTTGTGAATGTGAGAACACTGTACTGCCGTCCGTTTACTAAAAGGCCGTTATGTGAATAAACCTGATTTTGAGCTATAATCTAAAAGGTGGGAAATGATGTCCCTAGAAATTGATTAGACATACGGCTATGTATAATAGACCAAAATACTTGATAGCTGTTAAGCTTTCGTGGTATGGGTTTTAATGAGTGCTAAGATAAATGATATTGTTTTAAATTAAGGTTTTGTGTTTTTGTAATGTTTATCTATGCCATTATGGGACGTCTTACAAAACTAAAACACGGCTGGCTGTTATACAGCCGTGTTATAGAGTCGTAATGGAATTGTAATCGCTCTATATTTACTTTGAGTCACAGTTAAATGCAAATTACAAAGCTAAATAACAGTTAAATCACTAAACCTTCTTTTAGAATTGTAAATTAATTGAAATTCAATGAACTGCACTAGTGGAAAAACGTTATTAGACTTTAACTATTTATGTTATTATTTAGAAATACTTATATTATACAGATTTATGAACTAAAATACAGTTTCTGATTATTCTGTGCACAATAACTGTCTTTTTGTTTAGGAATTACTGGCTAACTCTTTTTGCTCTAAAGTCAAATGGGCAACTATGTGTTAGATTTTGGGCTAGGCTTTTGTTCTGTTTGTAAAGTGTGACAGGTAGGTTATCAAAATATAACATAAATATTATTTCTTTTAAGTATATATAATCAAATAGATAAATTCAAATAATAATGATTGAATTTAAAAAGTGCTCCTCGAAACCTTTGTGGTACATAAAAACAGAAATCAACTCTAAAAGAATAAGTAATATAAATATTAAAAATAAATAACTAACAAACGAAATGACATGTAGATAATGTTTATTTAGTGTACGCATATTATGCCGTAGTTAGAGGCGCCACAATAGTGAAGCACAACTACAGCTGCTATCATTTAAACAGTATTTAACATAAAATTTTATACACTTTTGTAAACTGTCACAAGCACCATCATACAGTGCCGCTAGACGTGTAAACCAATTAAAATCATATTAGTTTTTTTGTACTTATTTGAGTTAAGAAAAAACAACCTAGTGTGGGGATGGTATATCACTCCACGTAAGATTTTGTTATTCGATATTATCAAGACATCAATTCACTTTGAAATAAAAATATATAGTAAATTATTGAAAAAAACGTTTTTTTCTGATACATCATATGGGCAGGCAAATCTTAATTTTCTTCTGAAACAATATAAGGTCGTGTTAGGTCCAGTAGTAACAGTTTGTTAAGCGTGTTCGCCGACAGGTGGGACTCACCACTGCTGCGCCGCTGGATACTTTTGCATACAGCACTGTGAGCAGTGGTCAGTTCTTCCCTGTCCTAATCTGTGTAACTGTGTCCTTAACTGTATTTTATTTTATGTGATGTTTTATTTAATTTTTATCAGAATTTGTTTTTTAAATGTGTGTAGTAAGTATGTAATTATGGATTTTTAATCTGAAATAAATTTTATTATTATTATTATTATTATTATTATAATTATCTACATACATCAAAAGTGTCTAGGGATCAAGGTATTTAAAAAATATATTTTATTGCTCTATTGAAATTAAATAAAAATGTCTATTTAGATTGATTAAATAAAATGTTTTCGTATGTGTTGATCGACGAAGTACTCTCTGCTTTTGCGTTAATAAAGACTTTTAGCGATTTTTGCTTAAGCTAGATTTTTCACCTTGTTACCTAATCCTGTCATTAAATGTGATAAAAAGATGAACATAAAAGTTTTTTAAAGGTTTTCATTGCGTAAAATAAACAATTGAAGTCTGCATTTCCGCCATTAACGCATACAACACAACCGCAGCGATTGCTACTCAATATGTGTTCATCCAAATCATGTTGCGGAATGACAGCCCACGTCTGTTGTAACAGGCGAAAAAGATTTTCTGGTGTATGTAGGACATCCATATTTGGCAGAGCTCTTCTTTGCATATCCCATGCGTGCTCTATACTGGATTGAAGTCTGGCGATTGAACAGGCCATGGTAGGACATTGATTTTAGCTGCGGCAAGTGTGTTTGCAACGACTATGGCAGTGTGTGGACGTACATTATCATGCATAAGCATAAATTAAGCACCAAATTGGGTCTGCAAAGGATTGATAACATCATTCTGATAAAATCGTTTTAGCGTAAATCCATTGAGATTGCCTCCGACCCAAATCAGTTCGGTTCTTCCGCCGATCCAAATACCCGCCCATATCATGATTATTCCACCACTGTATGCCTTCCTGGCATGATTTTAAACGTTCTTGCCATCCAGAGGTCCTCCAATACCGTGAACGTATCTGGCCCCATACCAAAGCGAGATTCTTCAGAAAAACACACAAAACGCCACTCTTCTTCTGCCCAATTTCTGTGTTCACAGAAACGTGAACCCCGCAGTAGTACACGTAGCGGCCTTCGAGAACGGAGTTGACTTCATTCAATCGATTTGTTATGGTTTGATCGCTTATTAACATCCCTGAAGAGCTATGAAGCCTCGTAACCAACATCATCGCTGTCATAGTACGATTTCGTCGAGCAGTAATTTGTATCCAACGATCTTGTCTGCGTGTGGTGATGCGAGCTCGTACTCCATGTCGCTCCGCCACGCTGCCAGTGCTGCGGTAACGTATCCAAAGTCAATTTATAACTTTTTGCCCAGAGCGATTGCCACAGCACGTTGCCGAGAACCAGCTTCCAACATTCCCACGACTCTCATAATTTCTTCTCGGCTCAAATGACGTCTTCTCTCCATAATAACGTACTTTTGTATTGATTCCACTCAGAATTATGGCAGAATTTTTTAATTTGGCCTCAAATCCGTTGCAGGATTATGTAGGGATACGACTTGACAGGAGATTTTAATCTTTTAGCCAAAATTAAAAACTATCCCCTTTTCAAATCACGAAAACTAAAAAGTATCCATAGGATTTACAAAAATACAACTAGTTACGAAAAAATCTGGTTCATCTGGCTGATTTTTTCGTAACTAGTAAAAACGTGCTTGATCCCTAGTGTGTAACTATGTAAATAAATAAAACCCTCTTTAGAAGTGGAAATAGAGCATAAATAGTGGATTTTGCTTACTTTTAATAATTCTTACACAATCGCTTATTATGTAATTTATGGCTTTCGTGTTTTAAATTAGGTTTATATTATAGAATATTATGCTGATATGACCTTATGAGTGTAAGAGTGTTATGACGATAACTTTGTTTGGGTCGGGTTCAGCCAAAATAAAACCGACTGTATTTTTCATAAAGCTACTGCAATGTGGTGCAATAATTATAAGTATGACTTCAATAACTAGAGTGTGCGAGGTGCGGGGCACCAGGAAGGTACATAGACGTCTTTTAGAGTTGGAACATCACTTAACCGTTTTTTGTATTGTATTCGTTGACAAATTATTTGCAACAATCCCAACTAAATAACGGTCACCGTCTTTTAGAATTGTATATGATCCAAAGTCAAGTTGGCTAAACAACGACAAGCCAGCTAAGTGTGAGTAACGTTTTTGTAGAATGGTAATTGAAGAAAACTGTGTTTTAGACGTAGTAAATTCCAATGCAACTTGCATTACTATAAATCATTAAAATGCAGATAAAGTGATGTAACGGTTTAATACTATTGTAGTGTCATGTAAACGTTTTCTAAGATTGCATAGTGGATTAATATACATTTTAAATATGCGGTTACGGGCGTGTAGCCGTATTATAGTGTTATAAAGTGACATAACCGTATTTAAGTGTTGTACGATCTCAAAAAAGATGTAGTTAGCCGTGGGTGTAGTCTCCAGATCTTTAGCGTCAATAAAGATAGATAAATATGACCCAGACTGAATGATAGAGAAAAACTTTCTCTTTTTCGTAGTACATATAACTCGAATTTGACAAAATGTCACTTAACGGCCTTTTAGTAAACGGACGACAGTATAGGCTTAGTGGACTGTAGATTTATTGACCATATTCTATCTTGTTAAGTACCTGGTACTTGTTGAAAGACCTACACTGTCCTCCCATACCTATTAATACTACTGATAATTGAAAATATTGTAAAAAACAATTATTTTTAAAAGAGTAACCGTGGAGTTTCTTGCCGGCTCTTTTCCATAGGAAACGACCAATTGGAACCGTGCACCTAGCTTCTGACGTTTCATAAGTGCCCATGTAGGTTTATGTGAAATAAAATATTTTGAATTTGAATTTGAATTTGAATTTGAAATAGTTCATTATTTAAATGTCTCTCTACTTCGTGGGCAAAGGAAACGCGCGAGGTAAATGTAATCACTGGTTACTTAAACTTGTAATCTACGATTTCTTAAATGAATTTAGAAGGGCGTAACGAATCCGCAGGTCGCGCTCAATCGATCTCGTGGTCCGAATGGAACTGACTGCCTCATCCAGGCACCTCTGATGCTAAACTCTTATCGTCTTAAAACGTTCCCACGAGAAATACAAACCGACCTCCGGCCACGTTCAACGTAATGAGATTTACGTCGTCACCTTTCATATCGGAAACAATTATTCATTATTTAATATCAATAAGCTCTAAGCGGTAACAAATCAAATCAAATCAAATCAAATCATTTATTTGCAATGAATGTAGGTTACATTTAAATACAGGTGGAATAGGAAGGAGTGAGCCATGTACATTCTGCCTGGAAATAGGCACGCAAAAATTATAAAAATTGTTACAAATTAAGATGTCACAGTTAATTATTGCAATTATACATATACATTAAATAATATTGAAAAATGTCAAATTAAAATGTTACTTTAGAATAAAATTAAAAATTAATGTATTAATGTTCAAGATAATAATAATTATATTTATTTTACACGATGCTGATTAAAAAGTTTTGTCCATTAAAAAATCATTTATCGAATAATAACATTTTGCTGTTAAGAAGGCTGCTAATTTCTTTTTAAAAATTTTAATTGTATCGTTTTTCATTACATCTGGCAATTTATTGTATATTGTAGGACCCATACAAATAACACTTTTCTTCATTAAAGCTGTGTTACAGGACTCGATTTGTAATAAATTTTTGTATTGATTTCTGACAGGTCGTTTTCTAGTTTCTGTCATCGTCGGAAAAAGGTTTTTATTGGTCTTTACAAACATGGCCATTTCCAGAATATACAATGACGGAAATGTGAGCACTTTTAGGGACTTAAACTTTGGTTCGCAACTGTCGGTGGTCTTCAAACCACACATCGCTCTAATGCAACGTTTTTGCGCCTTGAACATGTACTCCCTTGAGCTGCAATTGCCCCAGAAGATAATACCAAATCTTAGAACTGATGCAACCAGACCATGATAAGCTACTAATGTAGTTTGAATGTCAACTTTCTTGGACAACTTTGAAAGGACATATGCCGCTGTATTCATCCTTTTGCAAATTTCCTCTGCTTGTGGTTGCCAATTTAGTTGCCTGTCAATGTAAATCCCTAAAAATTTTGCTACTTTAACTTGGTAAATTTTTTGTTTATTGTAGTGTACCGATACTTCTTTTAAATTTGTGCGTTGATGGAAGTGCATTATGTTAGTTTTTGCTAAGTTTATCATCAAGTTGTTTTTGTCAAGCCAATGTACGATGTCTTCCAGGGTTTTATTTATGTCCTGTTCATAGCTATTTGGATGTTTACATTTTACTACCGCGGTGCTGTCATCGGCAAATAACACCATTGGATTATCAACATGTCGTGGCAAATCGTTGATATAAGTTAAGAAAAGGAGTGGCCCAAGGACGCTGCCCTGTGGTACACCATATTTTATTATTCGTTCTTCGGATCGGTATTTTCTTTCACTCTTCGTCTTAGGGCAAATTCTATTTATTTCTGTATACTGTTTACGATTACTGAGGTATGATTTAATAAGTTTGAGTACATTTCCCCTTATTCCATAAGCTTCTAACTTGTTTAGTAGAATGTCGTGGTCGACGCAATCAAAAGCTTTGGACATATCTGTGAAAATTGCGCAAACAGGTACTTTGTTATCAACGTTTCTTATGATAGTATTAAGTAGATCGAAAATAGCTGTATTAATGCTTTTGTTTTTCCGAAAACCTTTTTGTTCATTACACAAAATTTCATATTTAGATAAGAAATTGTTAAGTAATTCGTAGATTAATTTCTCCACTACTTTTGACAGTACCGGAATTAACGCTACTGGTCTGTAATTAACAATTTCTTCCTTTTTATTTTTCTTATAAAGTGGTTTAACTATAACAGTTTTTAAGCTATCAGGGAACACCCCAGAATTAATGCTGAGATTTATAATATGGCCTAGAACAAAGAACACCGTGATCTTGAGAGTTAGACGAGGTGTGACTGACACCTTCATCTCACGCTGATAAGAACTGGACGAGGTGTTAGCTGACACCATTGTCTCGCACCTCGCGTCGACACGGCGATCCTGACTCTCACACGTCCTCGTGTGCTGCAGAATTTTCAACCGTTCATGTAGGAACCGTTCGGCTATCCTACCAACTATCTAAAACACAGAAAGTCACGTCTCTACAGTTCAGAGCATAACTTATGAACCAAACTCAATAAAGAACAGTAATTTTATAAATTCCAAATTGAAACTCGAACAGTATTAACGTGATGAATTTTTCAACAAGCAAGATCATGATTTTTATAAGCGCTCAACGCTACCATAAGTCACGACAACACCACTGTTACACTGACTAGGAACACAATCCATAAGTCACAGCACCAACAGAATACATCTGCACAAAACCAAGCTCACGACGGAGCACACCATCGCATTCACGCACCCTCAACCCATTACCGCCGCCCAGTCTCCGACCAGCTAAACTGGGTTAGGAATATGACCTACGATCGGAAAACAGGAGTAGGTCGTGAACAAAATAAATCACGTTACTCATAACGATCATTTATTCCACTTGCGCCGTAAATCTGTACAAAGCCAAGCTCACTACGGAGCACATCATCACATTCACGCACCCTCAACCCATTACCGTCGCCCAGTCTCCGACCAGCTAAACTGGGTTGGGAATGTGACCTACGATCGGAAAACAGGAATAGGTCGTGAACAAAATAAATCACGTTACTCATTTTCATCATTTCACTTGCGCCGACAATGGCTAAACCTGACTGTTCCTTGCTATCATCCTCATTATCTGAACTAATATCAAATTCTGTGGGGACGTGACATTCCGGCTTTGCTCGTAAACATTCGAGAGCGTACTTTAAATGGACCATGAAACTTTGGATCCAGTTTAGTTTGATCTTTTTCATGATTTTCTATCAAGACAAAATCACCAACACCAAAATTTTTTTTTTTAGATTTGCTTTAGTGTTATCAAATCTATGTTTGTCTTGTACAGCGTTTTTATTGATTGAAGTTACTGTACGTTCTCTGATTTCGTTAACATTTACTTCAATTTGGTCACCTACGGCTAGTGGCTACTTTTCCAATGAATCATTCCAATGGACTTGCTTTGGTTACACGATAACCTGTCGAATGTCGAATCCAGATACATAAAATCGTTGTCAGACATACTCTTAGTGACATACATAGTGTCAAATTTACAATCGCGGGAAATTGCGATTTGGATGCGAGTAAACTAGAGAAATAGCGAAATTCTGACTTTGTTTAGCTTAATTATGAAAGACTCACAAACTTCTCTTATTACCAAAATTATCAGTCCAGCTAGGCCATTACATCGTTATAGTATGTCATCATCATTATCATGTTATTTGTTTACATTATAAGTCAGTCTGTTCAAGTTCAAAATCCTGACTTAAAATAGCCAGGTAAGGACAGTACATTTGATCAAAAACTGCTTTGAATTAAATTAATCAAATCACAGGTGCCTCGACCACTGGGGGCCAGAAAAGTGCCAGTACCCCTTAACCAGATTAAACAAACTCACAAACAAACGATGACAAGCTATCTCAGTAGCAACGTATCATAATCAACTCAATCTAGCAATCTTGGTTAGTCTTACAGCCACCTCTGTGACCATCACGACAGTCATCCCTGTGACAATCTCACAACCATAGTCATCCCAGTGACCAGTCCTCGAAACCATCATGTGGCAACAACAGCAGTCATCCCAGTGACCACCCACAACACAACCATAGTCATCCCAGTGACCAGGTCTTGTAACCATACCTGTGGCTTACAACTGTATGGTCATCCCTGAGACCATACGCAGTCTAGTCATCTCTGTGACTACGACTCAGCGACCTCACCATTACTAGATTGATTTGAATCAGTTCTCAACATATTACATTCTGTTACGTCAAAGGTACTTGGCTTTCTGGCGTTCCTCTACTCTGTCACGAAAGTACAGAAAAAAAAAACAGTTTAGCCTCTTCCCAACAATGTCGGGGTCACCTTCCAGACCGGCTGTCATACCCTCCGACCAATTGCTCAATGCGCCCTCCGAGGCACGGAGGAGCCCCGGCATCCAAAGACGGTCACCCATCCACGGACCAACCCCGGCAAGCGCCGCTCAAGGCGATGGATCGACCCGCGCGGCCGCCACTACCCTGCCAAGAGTTCCTCCGACGTACACATAGTACCTACGTTGTAAGTTTAAAGCCTTTCAATACAAAGTAGTCACCATTAGAACCTCAATAACCTGAAATCTAACCTTTCAACTTTGGATCTAATTTCGTATCGTTCTTCGTTATTTTTCAAACAAAATCACCGACTGAAAACTAACTGAGCGCTATATTAGTAGGGGAGAGCGGGGCTGAAAGTGCCGGTGGTAAATTGTGCCAACGCGAATATCTCGAAAACAGAAAGAGATAGATATACGATCGTATTGTGTCGCGTGATGCCTAACAGTCGGGCACACGTGGCTGCCATTTTAGTTTCGTCAGCGACGCGGACCGAGTGGCAGTGTATGTGAAGGTCCTGCAGCGCCACATAAGTAAATATTTTCGTTTCGATACTTTTTGGTCGCAAGCTAGTATATTTCATGATTTTAATATGAGAGTTTTAGTAAAATGTTTGTTATTTTTATATGTGATTTTTATATGTGAGACAAAATATCACACTCTCATAAGCGGGGTAAAATGTGCCGTTCTTGTGGGGCTGCTTGTGCCGCGGCACAACCAACCCCTAAGCAACCTTTATTGTTTCAATATTGTTTATGTTTACGTGAGCACTTATGAAATAAAGAAAATACTTGTTGGCATGATACTTTATACTGCATTTATTATCTTTGACAAAATGAGGACATACAAGCGAAAAACCCAATCTTTTACAAAGGGCTCCTGATGAAGTCATCAACGATGGACTTAAATTTAAAACTGTACCATTTGCAACGTATTGAAGATGAAGAAAGCCTAGCATTTGTATGACCTAATTGCTATTCTGATCAGTCATCTTGAGAATAACTAGTTTTGTTTTTTTTTTTTATTTCTTAAAAAGACTCAAGAGACTGCTCAATAAGATAATAACTCTGAAAAGAACTCTGTTTCTTTATAATTTAAGAGAAACTTTATTATTTTTTGTAATATTTTCCTTAGAGACTGATATTTTTAACAACTGATCTCATTCATTCGCATAAAAATAAGTACAAACTATTGATTAAAAATATGTTTTTATGTTTGAAATAATTACATAAGTAAAGGTAATTTGGTTATTTTATTGTAATACTTAGTATTGTAAGCAACTAAATTGTAAAAACGTTTGATTCATAGTAAAAAGTATAAGGTATAAATAAATTATTATAAAATTAATGTCTTTTAAATTCTAAATTAATTTTCATTCATGTAAAACACCTAGCATTATCAAGGGCACAACTGACCTCAGCTACGGCACAACTTGCCCCAAAGTGGGGTTGGTAGTGCCTTGCCGCCGCTGTATAAAAAAATCAGTTATTTTTAAAAACTATTAAAAATGTGCAAAATCTGTAGGTAAATTCGTATTATAGATTAAATTTCGCTTAGGATGAACCACTACTTTCAGACATAGTACTTGTTTTATCCGAATCATATAAGGATTTGTCAAAATTGGCACTTTCAGCCCCGCTCTCCCCTACCTTTTATCAAATCTTTTATTATCATACAGTTTATTTTGTATGCTGCGTTTTCTTTCATGTCTTCCAAATCGACTTTAGTTTCTACGTCATCAATCATCATCACAAAGCAGGTTTAATGTCACATACAGGTTTTAGTCAGTAAAAGTCTGACACGCCCTCTCGCTCTGCCCAGAGCGGGAGAAGTCATTTGATGATTTCCCACCATCAAAAAAAAAAAAAAAAGGGGCGAACAGCTCCAAAGAAGGCCAAAGCAGTTTTATCAGCCAATAAGGTGATGGCTACAGTTTTCTGGGATGCACGTGAGTTAATCCATATTAACTACCTAGAGAAGGGTAAAACGATCAATGGTGAATATTATGCCAATTTATTGGACCAATTTAACCAAATTTTACCTGAAAAACGAGCGCATTTGGCTAAGAAGAAAATCCTCTTCCATCAAGACAACGCACGAGTGGGTTGTAAATTATGTTCTTATGTTGCATTAATATAATATTGAGTATGAAAAGTTGTCTTACTGAAAGGACTCTGCAGAATTCGTAAAGATGCGAGGTAGGAAACAATCTTGGTTTGAAAGTGCGCAGGATAGCGCGCTGGGCAACCTCAACAGGTTTTATGATAGTTTTAGGGGATCCTCCCCATGATGTAATACAGTAAGTAATGAGGGACTGGCAGAGGGCAAAGTATATCTGCTTCAGCACAGAGGGTTCGGTGACGTGTCGGAGGGTCTTAAAGATGTAAATTAGCTACCTGATCCTACCACAGAGGGCCTTAGTGTGTTCCTTAAAGTTGAGGTTCTTGTCTATGATAACGCCTAGATATTTTATTAACGTTACACGCTCTAGTAAACTAGAGCGTGTAACGTTAATAAAATATCAAAAAAAAAAATATATATATATATATGTCGTCGCGAAGGCATCAACCTGTAAAGATTATAACATAATCCTATTGTTGTCACAAGCATTAATCAAGGTATCAGTTCCTTTGAGATCAGACGCCATCTATTGCCAAACTTGTGAACTCAGTCCTGTGAGGCGATATCACTGATAGTGAAATTATAAAACATAAAATTAAATTAATTAAATCATTATTATTAAACTAATTTCGATGTTAGAGCCAAAACTATAGTTGGAATTAAAAGGGAACATTTAATTAATGTTTTTGGGTTTTTAGTCATATTGACAAGTGGTCATTTGATAGTAAATTTGTTTATGGCAAAGCGCTACCTAATGTCACGAAGATGGCGCGATTTGCGAATATTATGATCAATAACTGAATGTAATAATTTAATACGAGAACTAAATAAGTTTCAATAATAGAGAACCAACTATAAAGTAATAAGATTATTTTACACTGCAATTTACTAATGAATACCTGTTGTTTGGTTAAATTCCTTGTATCACAGGAAGTGTTGTCAAAAGTAGTAAGAATGAAAGTGTAAAAAGTAATGAAGGTTCTAATTTAACTTTAATTCTGAATGACCTTTGTATTTGTGAATATTAGCATTTTTTAATTATAAAATAATTAACTGATAAGCATTTTAGCATTATTTATAAGTTTTATTGAACTAACTGAGTAATAAGATTTTGTATTGGAATACGCGATATATCCGCTGACTGAAAAAATGGTCACAGACACAACAATGGCGCGTGATGAACCTCTGTAATTATGCTTTGATATAAAAGAGTGTCTAAGGAGTTTCTTGTGCCCGTCCTTCTCCTTCAGTACCTACAGTTTCGTTTTGGAATGGGCGACTAGCTTCACCAACTAACTTAAACTCAATGACTGAACTAACTATTAAGTGACAAAGTGATACTTAACTCAAAAGTGTAAACGTTATTATTGAAATAACAGCTTTGAGTTTGAGTTAAGAATTGTGTGTGATTGAAAACCAACTACCTATATATCTACCATCAACGAAGAATTACACCGGAGACTAGTCAGACATGGCACAGAGTAGATACCCCGTCGTGTCATCAGAAGTGGGATCGCACTTGCGATCCCCTTCCGCTCATGGGTATGCCGGACATCCAAAGAATTACGTTCAACTGCGAAACCTGCTTGCACTCCCGTGAACGAGTGCGTACCAAAGGATTTTTTCTCTGAAACCGTGAACATGATGTGTTCCAAGAGTGAGCAACTGGTTGCCCAGCTACTGCCAAGACAACTGAAATATTTCTTCCTACGACCCTGATGACAACATGAAGATTCAGACGCTTTCATACAATCTTGGGCCTGGATGTAAAGAGATGAAATTGGTGTCAATTAATAGCTACTATATTATCAAATTGATTTTTTTGAGTAAATTATTAAAAGTGTTTTAATTATGTTAAATTAGGTTAATTTAGTCGAACCTAGATATTAAGTATTCTATCCAGTCATTATACAGTGTTTTTTGTCGCGAAAACTTCGTACTGAAAGGATTTAAAACCGGCTGTCAACTCAATGCCTCAACGGTGACGGATTTCAAACTATCATCGATCCCGGGGAGTATTTTGTTTTATTTAAGTGATTGTAGTTAATATTTACAGACCACAGAACACCACAAAATACTGCTCAGGTCTCTGAGCTACGTCCATCACACAGTGGCACCGTTTCTGTCTCTTTTTGTTTGACAACTAGTGGAAGCAAAATCGACGACGAAAACATTCGCCCAGACAATAAACACTACATAATTTACTATACAAAATAAACTCATTACGAGCTCTTACTATAAATTTGAATCCTGTAATGTGTCATGAACCTTCTCATAAAATAAAGTTTAATTGTACATATTTAAGTATAAAGTTTTATGATAATAACAAGTAAAGCAGTGTTTTCTATAGTATTTCTCTTCTGTATAATTTTCCCATCTCACTCTAATTAACTTAATCTAAATCTATTAGCTTTTTCTCAACAAATTACTTTGTAAACTTTTTCCCCACCTACCTCCTACTTATCCACATATCAGAACATCTTTTCTGGCACTGTGATTTAGCTGCATAACTTCACACATTCCAGGTGACTGACAATTATTCAAAATGATGACCCGCAGAGCTACAATCAAAGAGATGGAAGCAAAACTGAGAGCTACCTTAAAGGATCTCGAAGCGTCTCAAGCTGAATGCAAACAACTGCTCCAGGAAAGGGAAGACAGTGAAGTGGAAGTGGAGAATGTTATCGCCAAAAACACCTTCCTCAAAAATGAGCTGGCTGAGCTACACACAGAACACATAAACTTAGCCGACCAGTACAGTAGACTACAACAACAAGTGTCATCATTTCAAGAGTGCAGTGACACCCACGACCTGGCTTTGAACAATATTTCAGAACTTAAACAGAAACTATGTGAAGCCCATAAGGCCCTATCTCTCTCAGAGTCTGTCAAGGTCAGTGAACAGGTTGCTAACACCAATAACCTATTTTATGATTTGGTAGGCAGTAAGTCAAAATCAGTGTGTGAGCCAGCTATAACAATAGATTTGACTGGTGACGATACCATACCATTGTGTCCTATTGTTACAAGTCATAATAAATTAAAGAAATATATAAAATTTAAGAAAATAATTAAACGGTCACAGAGAGCTATTAAAAAACAAAATCTTTTAAAATTAAATCTTTCCCTTAGAAAGGAACGTGTAATACTTTCAAAAAGTTTAAATAGTTGTACTGTTCAGTTAGATGAATGTAGGGAAAAGTATGACATTGATACTAAGCTCCTTTATAATGATATACTACTCAAGGAGCAGTTGCTGAAGGATATTTTTGAGAAATATGAGATTTCACAACATCAACTAAGTGAGCGCTTGTTTGAGGCTGGGGAACTGCTGGATTTGGTGAAGTGCAATGCTGAGAGGTATGAGTCTCTGACTAATAATCTCTCATGCAGCTGTGCCAACCAACCACCACCTCCTCAGCCTCAGCCTGACTTGCCTCAGCCTGTGTTGGCTCTTCCAGCAGAGACCTGTGTTAATACACAGAATAATAATAACAAATCTGTATTTTTCTGTGACGAATTGGGTTCAGGCTTTGGAAAAATATTACTCAATTACCTTAGCCATAGTTTTACCAACCATAGTTATCATAACATAAGTTTCAAACAAATGATTAAAAGAATTGCTAACACAAACCTAGATAATTATTCTACAATGGTTTTGCTATTAGGTAATAGTACTGGTATTACCAGAAAGGACATAGTGGATGGTGTGGACACCTTATTAAAGTTAAATATAGGTAAGCTAATGTTGTGTGCTTTACCTTACTCTGATACTTTATCAGTTTATGAAAATAATTATATTTATAAGTTGAATAGTACTATTCACAGGCTGACATGTTGTCATAGTGACAAATTATTGTATTTTGACACTAACAAGTTTATTAGTGGTTTTAAGTTAACACAGAGAACTTTATCTCTGTCTTGGGAATCTAGACATATGATTGCTATGTTGATAGCATATAATATTAATGAGGTTATAGCTAATATAACAGATTGTAGTATTAGTGACGAGTCTGTGTTGTCTAGTTATACTAACAACATAGTGATTAATTATGGATCATCATGTTGTACGAAGGAGGATCCACCTATAATACCAACATCTTTGGAGGCCACTACCAGTCAGATAGGGTATTCTCTTCCTGCTGGAATTCATTCAGACATTCTAGACTCTTCAGTTGTAGTTGTGGAGGTCACTCCGGATAACTTTTTAAACTAGTAAGTAAGACAACAGAAGTTACCCCTTCAAATAACCAATTATTATTAGAGAATAATAAAAAGGTATCTTCTGGCAATATTACACATATTAATAATAATAAAAAACCGAAGGGGGGGCAACATACTTTAAAATTATTCAATCAAAATATCCAAGGTTGCTCTTCCAAATTGCTGGAAATAGAATTGTTTTTAGAAAATACCAAGTTTGATGTAATTTGTTTAACAGAACATTGGTTAAAAGATCATCAAGTAATGTCAATTAACTATGAAAATTATTGTGTAGTTAGCCATTTCAGCCGAAAACGTATGATACATGGTGGGTCATTAATATTAGTCAAAAATTCAATTAAATCGAAAGAACGAAAAGACATAATCGGACTGTCTGTTGAACACACCATAGAATTGTCCTGTGTTGAACTTGATAAGCATGTTATAGTATGCGTATACAGACCTCCAAGTTACCAGAATCTATCTATGTTTGATTCTGTAATGGAAGATGTGCTAAAGAAACTTAGTGTTACGAATAGTAGTAAGTCAATAATCATATGTGGTGATTTTAATATTAATTTATTAGAAAATAACTCTAATACTGTCAGACTATTAAGTCTTTTTAGGTCATTTGACTTGTCAAATGTTTTTATTGAACCAACTCGAGTGACAGCTTCTTCTGCGACTTGTATAGATAATGTTTTTTGTAATTGTGATTACTTACATAAACAAATTGTAAATAAGTTGCCATCTGATCACAGTGGACAAACAATAACATTTTGCTCCTACATGCCTTTACAAAAAATTCAAATAAGGTTTAGGCCAATTACATGTAAAAATTTAGACAAATTAAATAATTCTTTGGCAAGTAAATTATGTGTTCAGAATTTTAATAATATATGTGACCCAAATGAGTTCTACGCCGAGTTCTTTTCACTATTAAATGAGCAATTTATTGACACTTTTCCCCTAAAGACTAAAACTATTTACACAAAGTTCTTATTTAGTGATTGGGCGACTCCAGGTATTCGTAAAAGCAGGGAAAAACTTTTTGAACTGTATGGCCTAAAGCAACATATGAATAATACAAGCTTTCATCAGCATGTTGCAAAATATTCAAAAACTTTTAAAAGTGTGTGCAAAATGGCTAAAGCTCTTTACATTAGCAATAAAATAAAATCAGCTGATGATAAAATAAAAACTACCTGGCAAATAATAAATAATGAAACCGGTAGGAAAAAGCAGCGTAATACTGAATTTAACTTAGAGACTGCACATGGCCCTATAAACTCAGATGTAGAAATAGCTCAGGAATTTGAAAACTTTTTTGCTAATATTCCCCTTAAAACTACGGAAACTTTAAATTCCTCACCCGCGCTTTCTGCTGCCTTACTTAGAAAAAATGTAAAGTCATGCCCTTTGGAGTTGAGGTTTCAGCATACAAACCCCCAGGCTGTTGTAAAAGCTTTTAAAGATCTTAAAATTAAATCAACAGAAGATCTATGGGGAATGTCTGTAAAAGTCTGTAGATGTATCATCGAAACCATTGCGCCTTATTTAGCTTTCATATTTAACACCAGTGTAGACCAAGGAGTCTTTCCGGATCTCATGAAACACAGTAAAGTAGTTCCTTTGTTCAAATCCGGTGATAGTAAGGAACCCAACAATTATAGGCCTGTGTCAATTCTGCCAGTTCTCAGCAAGGTGTTTGAAAAGTTAATGCTGAATCAAATGTTACGTCACTTTAATAAAAATTCCATCTTTCATGAACAACAGTACGGTTTCACCAAAGGGCGTTGTACCACTGACGCCGGTGTCACCCTCATAAAGAACATTTTTAACGCCTGGGAAGAAGCACAAGATGCCATTGGAGTCTTTTGCGACCTCTCGAAGGCGTTCGATTGCGTAGACCATGAAACACTTCTGCTGAAACTGGAGCACTATGGGATTAGGAATACAGCTCTTGATTTACTAAGATCGTACCTGAAAGATAGAAAAGTTAAAGTTCAAGTAAACGGCGTAAACTCATTGGGGTCTGAAATGGCAATGGGCGTTCCACAGGGTTCGATATTGGGTCCATTCCTCTTTTTAGTTTATATTAATGATTTACCCCAATTACTTCAAAATCAACCGAAGATGGTGTTATTTGCAGATGACACATCGTTGATCTTTAAAATAAACCGACGGTCACAAAATCTTGATGACGTTAACAGCTCTATTTTTCAAGTCCAAGATTGGTTTACGGTAAATAATTTGGTACTAAATAAAAAAAAAACCAAATGCATTAGATTTAAGTTACCTAATTTTAGAAGTAGCAAATGTGACATCATATTGAATGGAGAAAAACTAGAATTTATTAATCAAACGGTTTTCCTAGGAATCACGCTAGACGAGAAATTACAATGGGGACCTCATATAACATCTCTTGCGGGGCGCCTAAGCTCGGCCGCTTATGCTGTTAGAAAGATAAGACAGTTAACAGATGTAGAAACCGCGCGTTTGGTTTATTTTAGTTACTTCCACAGTATTATGTCGTATGGCATTTTACTGTGGAGTCGGGCTGCTGACATTGAATCCATATTTATTTTACAAAAGAGAGCTGTCAGAGCCATTTATAATCTACATCGTCGCGAATCTCTCAGGGAACTATTTAAAAGGATTAATATTATGACGGTACCTTGCCAATTCATATATGAAAATATTATGTATGTAAGAAAAAATCTTCATATTTTTAATAAAATAAGTGATAGACATAATTTTAATACTAGAAATAAAGATAAAATAGATCAACCATTTTTCAGATTATCTAAAGTACATACATCTTTTATGGGGTACTGTGTTAAATGTTACAATAAAATACCTTGTGATATATTACAATTAAATGAAAGAAAATTTAAAACTCATATTAAAAGTACACTCTGTAAACAAGCATATTACAAATTAGAGGATTATATCCAAGATAAGAATGCTTGGAAACATGCTGGTCCTGCTCCATAGGACAATTTAGAGTCTAGACAAAATCAAACTGGTTGCTTATTTAATTATATAGTTTGTTATTTTTTATAACTCTGATTTTACATTCTGTGATTTCTTGAACTCACACACTGACTTATTAGTATTACTTGTTAAAATGTTAGGAATATCGTATAATTTTGCAATGTTTGTAAATATGTGAGGACCATGTATCTATCTATCATAATTAATTTATCTGCAATTGCTTTATTTTTTTCTTTATTTTTTTTCCTTTTTTTTTACCTATCGTGGTATAGTAATCTTATTCTAGATGCATCGTCTTCACATATAATTATATAATTAATGTATACAAAATATTGTAAAAACATTTTAAAAGAGTAACGGTGGAGTTTCTTGCCCATTCTTCTCCATACGAAAACTACCTTTTGGAAGGGGCGACTAGAATCAATTCTATTTTTTTGTAAATTTGACGTTCATAAGTGCCTTTTATGTGCCTAATTGAAATAAATTGTTTGACTTTGACTTTGACTTTGACTTCAAACCATCACTGAAAATTTTGCGGATTTTAGCAATCTGAGAGCCGAGTTAAAAGAGATTTTGTTAAAGTGAGGTTACGTAACAAAACAGCTGATTTTTGAAGTGCGATGTATAACTTCATTATGCGATAGGTAGTTGTTTTTTTTAAAGATAAGGATGCTGTTACAATTATAGAAGGTGTATACAGTGCCGCTAGCGGCACTGTATACACGGTTAATTCGCTATAAAACACCAAATTTCGAAAACATTACATTCTCTTGTGCCTAAACGGACCCTGGCACTTAATCCGATAGGGATAGATTGCCACTAGCGGCACTTTGACTTGCCTTAATTATATTTGTAGAGTGGATGGAAATTAGGAAACACAAATACCTATTAAAAATCATGGGTAAGGAGATGATAATTAAAAATAAAAATCGTTTTTAATTAGTATATTTTATTCATCTTCAATTATAATTAGAATGTCATCTAGAAATTGTGCAGGTGGTACAATATTATCTTGGTACCTAGCCCAACTAAGGTACCATATTATTGACATTACATGGGCGCAGCAGCCTACAGTCCGTTTGTCTACGATGAAGTTACAATAATATTTTATTATTGCTTCCCTACCTCTGCGAGAGCTGTCGACTAAAATGTAAACAAAATACGTTTTTCGACTTATATGTCTCGAATGAATGCGGCCCCTAAGTAGCCATGAGGTATTTGTAGCTGACAGCTCTCGAAGTAGGCTGCTTCTGACCTCCCTGCACACTTCTATCACATAGCCATCATTGCCCCTTACATGTTCACCAAAATAGGAACATGCCTGCTTTATTTGATATGTGCCTAGTGATATTAGTATTAGCTCAGTATCGGTAAGCTGGGGAAAATCATATAGGTTATCATTTTGTACAGTTATTGTTTGAAAATCAGCCCTACGCCTATTATAATGGTTTCTTACAATAAATTCTGCTAATTAATTTTCTGTATTCATATTCATATTTATTTGTACTAATATTTCCCCAGCATCTACACGATCAATAATAGGAGGGTGAAAATTGTTTAAAAGAGCAGCAGCCACCTCAAAATCTTTCATGAAACTTTTACTAGCTACGTTAAAATAATTTTGCCGTAATAATTTAAAATCTCTTTTGAATCTGCCGTTTACTACCTCCACTACCCAACGACATATGGTGATTGCTCTCGATTTATTTGCTTCACTAGCGGAAAGCTGTGTCTCACCCTCTTCTAATGATGCAGGCACATCTGTCCTATATCCACATTGGTGCAACAAGGGCAATGAATCACGAAAGCCCCTATCCAGTATAAAAGCATCACCTTGAAGGAAGTATTCCCGTAATGGTATTTCATTTGAAAATTCCTTTTTCATTATATCAGCGTCTGAAGTGGTGGCTGGATAGGGGCCCAGCACATCAATTATATGCCCATCGGTACATACCATTAATAACGGTTTCGTAAGATTGCGATATGTGTGAATGCTATATGTTCTTTTTTTATATAAATAATTCGAACTCTTTTCAATGTAACAATATTGTTACATAGCAACACTACCGGCCTCGGTAGTCTATGGCAGTCCGCCCGGCTAGAGGCAGGCCGCCTCAGTCTCAAGTAATAAACTGTTCTGTTCTGATTATCAAACATCAGTTGTTTTATTGTGTGGTTCATCCTCAAGACATACACACAACATGGTGTCAGAAGTAGAAGACGACGCAGTCAGTAAGGTTGAGGAGAAGGAAAAGTCCACTTCACGACGCCAAGATGGCGCACGCTCCGGAACGGCACCGGGCTCATCCTTAGGTTCAGGACACCTCGGACCACTAGACCTAAAAAGCCATAACACGGCTGTGACATGGAGGAACTGGATCATGCAATTGAAAATTTACTTGCGAGCTAACAATCTCGAAAACGAGAGAGACAGCCGCAAGGTGGCCATCTTGCTTCACTTTATCGGATCCGAGTCCCTAGCAATATTCTACTCATTCAACGTAGATATCGACGTAATCCCGTTCGACGATCTTGTCTCAAGATTCACAAAGCACTTCACGCCACGGACCAACATAACGATGGAACGCCACAAATTATTCAATAGGCGTCAGGGCGCAGACGAGACAATTGATGACTACGTCACTGATTTAAAAAATATCAGCAGACAATGCGAGTTCAACACTCTTGAGGACAGTCTCACCAGGGATATATTTAGTTGGAATCTCAACCCCCAAAACCACTATATAAAAGAAAAAATCCTTGTCAAAAAACCAAAAACATTGGAGGAAGCCGTACAGTTAGCCAGATATATTGAAACAACCAAAATTCAAGCCAAAACACTAGAAGACACAGCACTGGTCGGCCAAGTGCATGCAGGAAGACAGGAACGCGAGCCAAGACAACAACAGCCAAGCAGCTATAGACAGCCAAACCGCTCCACACAGACAAGTAGGCCCAGACAGTCAAACAACCCCAAGCCATCAAGCAGTACCCAACAAGACACGTGCTACCGCTGTGGTCAAGTGCACCGATTCAAGTGTCCAGCTAATGGAGCCAAGTGCAAGAAATGTGGAAAATTCAACCATTTTGCTGTGGTATGTCGCAGCAAGCAGGTACAAAACATTGAACTAGATACCGATCAGTCAGACAACTCCCTTATTATGGGATCAATCCACATTAATAATCTTCAATCTGAGTCATGGCGTGCAAATTTGTCAATCAATAATGTAAACATTAACTTTCTGTTAGACACAGGAGCAGACACTAATGTCTTGTCGGGTAAAACATTCAACAAATTGAGTGTTCCACCCGACTCGATCACTAAAAGTACACATAAACTTTCTACTTACAGTGGACAGTTAATACCCACTATAGGTCAGTGTATTCTACCACTAAGTCATAATGGTTGCATTTATAATGTCTTGTTCCATGTAGTAGATATAGATTCACAAAATATAATAGGAAGGGAGTCATGCAACACACTCAATTTGATCAAAAGGGTACATAATGTCAAGATAAATACCAGTGAGAATATTATGTCTGCTAACAGTGATTTGTTTCAAGGTTTAGGCTGCCTGAAAGGTTTTAGCTGTGATTTAAAACTAAAGCCAGATGCAATTCCAAGTGTTGATGCATGCCGAAGAGTTCCATTTCAATTAAAAAATAAGCTTAAAGCAGAGCTAGATGAACTTGTGAAAAGTAATGTTATATGCCCAGTCGAAGAACCCACCGAATGGGTAAGTTCCCTTGTCATAGCAACTAAAAAGAATGATAAACTACGACTCTGTATAGACCCTCGCAAACTTAACAAAGCGATTATGAGACCACATTACCAGTTTCCCACACTAGACGAGATAAAGTCAGACCTCTCTGGAGCCAGATTCTTCACAACACTGGATGCCAATAAAGGTTTCTGGATGTTAAAACTCTCAGATGCTGCATCAAAACTGTGTACTTTCATAACACCCTTCGGTAGGTACAGGTACACACGCCTTCCCTATGGTATTTCAGCAGCACCAGAAATATTCTATAGAGAAATGGTAAATAGATTCAATGACATCAAAAATGTTAAAATAATGATGGATGACTTCTTAATCTATGGTAAAACTCTTCAAGAACATGATGAAGCCCTACATAAAGTCATAGACAGAGCCCGTGAAATCAATCTAAAATTCAATAAAGACAAGTCAGTCATATGTGCCCCAGAAGTCAAAATTCAAAGTCAAAATTCAAAGTCAAAAGTCTAAGTCAAAAGTCAAAGTCAAAAGTCTAAGTCAAAAGTCTAAGTCAAAAGTCTAAGTCAAAAGTCTAAGTCAAAAGTCCAAGTCAAAAGTCTAAGTCAAAAGTCTAAGTCAAAAGTCTAAGTCAAAAGTCTAAGTCAAAAGTCTAAGTCAAAAGTCTAAGTCAAAAGTCTAAGTCAAAAGTCAAAGTCATGTTACTTTGACTTTGATGGTGAGTTTTGATATTGGTAAACATTTATTTTTAATTTTCCTGTCGAGAAAAGAAGGAAACTTCAACTTTTGAACTTAATCCAACCACTACGTTTAGTAGCGTATGGAATCCTGTGGGGTAATTGCGTTACACAAATAAAATGCCAATTTATCGCAGTGCCGTTCATTTTGACAGTTCAGTCACGTTCATTGGATCTTCTTATTTTCGTGTGGTTAGTGATTAACCAATATTTGCTAGGCATGGTATTCCAGAGTACCTTATGTCTGACAACGGCCCTCCATTCTCTAGCAAAGAATTCATAATATTCACCAAAGACTGGAACATTAAATTTAACACTTCTAGTCCCTATTTAAGTCGATCCAATGGCATGGTAGAAAGAGCTATTGGTACAATTAAAAATATGCTGAAGAAATGTAAAGCAGATAACACTGATCCATACCTAGCCTTACTTTTGTATAGAAACACACCTAAAAAGATAGGATACTCACCAGCACAACTATGTATGTCTAGATACTTACGATCCAAACTGCCCACCACTGACTCACAGCTGTCCCCAACTTTAGTAAATATTGATTTACTTAAAAAGAATATTGAAAAACAAGAGTCAAATACAACACTTTATTACAATAAAAATACAAAACCATTATCAGAACTAAAAAAGGGTGACACAGTATACTTCAAACATAAACCACACAGTGTCTGGATCCCAGGTAGAATCTCAGAAGCCAGCAGCGAACCTCGCAGCTTTGTTGTACAATCCCCGGAAGGAGAATTCCGTAGAAGTCGTGAGCATATCCTCAAACCCGTCGCTCCCCCACCTGAGATGATACCTGAAAACAAAACAAAAATTAATAATACTCCAAATGAAAATGTCGATGTCTCTAAAAGTACGAACACAGCACCGAAAATGACGCGCTATGGGCGAATCATTAACAAGCCAGCTCGTTACTGTGATTAGTTTAACTAGCTCTTTAAAATTTGTGTTTTTAATAAATAGATTGCTTGTTGTACTGTAAATTAGTTTTAAGGTTATCTGTCAATGTTTAATTGTTATTAATGTCAGTCTCGCATAAAGCGTTTCGTTCAGAAAAATTGTAAAAGATTGCATAGCCTGGATACCGGCCTTTTAAGCACATAATTAAAAGTAAAATTTATACTTACCTCATTAAGGCTCTGGAATCTTAGTTTCAAAAAAGGGAAGATGTTACATAGCAACACTACCGGCCTCGGTAGTCTATGGCAGTCCGCCCGGCTAGAGGCAGGCCGCCTCAGTCTCAAGTAATAAACTGTTCTGTTCTGATTATCAAACATCAGTTGTTTTATTGTGTGGTTCATCCTCAAGACATACACACAACAAATATGTTCCATCAAATATTACAATGGGCCTATCTACTCCCTCAAAGTTACCAAACTATGTTTTGCCTATTTATATGATTTAAACCTAGGTGTCTAGGTACAAAATACTCATACAGCAGATCTCTCACTTGGTGTAACCACTTTTCTAGAGTTCGCCTAGACACTTTTAATAAAGTTGACAACCTCTCATCAGAATCCCCAGTTCTAAGCTTAATTAAATATGCTGCTAAAGCTAGGGACCCCCTAGGAATTTCTAATAACTGAGGAACCTCATTAAACATTTGATGGAACTGCGCTTTGTTTAACCCTATCCACGTATGCACAACATGGTCTTCCATATCATCTATACTCTCAAAATGAAGTAATCCTGATTCTACAACTTCTTTCAAGGACATCATGTCCCCCGGATATGTTTTGCTGTAAAAGTCTGTACATAATTATTTCTCAAACTGGTAAGAAAATCCCATGCTTCTATAACTAAATGTCTATCACATAGACGATTATTCTCAGGTACATAATATTTATACCGACTGAGCAACATCTTTCTAGTAGAAAGTGGAACTCTATACCTCTCTGTTCTCAGGCATCCTTCAATAAAGCACCTACTTTCTGTTTCAACAGCCCTCATGTAATCTGGTAATACAATAGTAGGTTCAGGCTGAATACTTCTAACTTCTTCAACTGGAGGTTCAGCAAGAAGAACTTGTACCTGTGGCTGTATTTCTTCAATTGGGCTTGCTTGGGAAGAAGTTGATGGGCCAGAGACCATATGGACAGCAGCTCTGTCTGCAGCAACCCAACAAGTATGGCATATGCGACTAGGTACTTCTATCTGCAACAAACAATACATAATCATTGAAGTATTAAAAAACTCAATTTGACTTACAACAAAAGCACATAAAACAAATGTAAACTGATTCAACTTACAGCTCTAGGTATAATCCACTCTTGAATAACATTATAAATTCTCAATTCGCGAGGTGAGGTGGTGACAAAATCATTCATTCACTCTACGCTCGACACCGCTCGCGGACGGACGTGCTGCGCAGTGTGTACGAGATTCCTGTTTCCGGCTCAGTGGTTCCTGCTGCGGTTCCTGCAGTGGTTCCCGAGCCGTCTATTGTCACGCCCTGCGACGAGTTCTTCTATAGTCTGTGGACTATCATCGACCTATTAACTGTTTGTCTTTTTCAAGACACAATTAATAAATATTTCTAAATCAGAGTTGTTTCAAAACGTAATCGTTGCGTTTTTTGGCCCCTTCTGGGTAAAATCCACAGTTTCGTGGTCCTCGGTGGAAACCTATACGGTGCCAACGAAACCGAGAGGGTGTTGCCCCAATTACACCCGCCGAACCCCTTCAGGGCTAGGCAATCAGTTGGACGGGTCCCAGTGTTCGGCCTTGGGGGATCTCCTAGTCGACATTGGTGACAGTTTTCCCTTCACAGCGACTCACCTAGTGTCGATCGGGTGTGTCTACACCCGGCACACTAGACTGGTTAGGACCCCGTTGCACAATAAGATAGGCAACGGGCAAAAGCAAGCTTAGGGCTCACCATTAAGTACACAACCTCCCTGTCTATACCCGACAGGGAGGGTTTACACATCCCCGGCCAATCCGCCCGGGGAGTTAGTGTTAGAAATTGTTAGGAGAAATAGGAACTATTCCTCTTATTAATTAAAGCCATTATAATGGAGGCATTATTGAAGTCTCTTCAAGACGACATTAGGTCGCTTAAAAGCGACAATGCAGCCCTCACTAGCATCCTTAAAAGGATAACTACCGTCTCGCCCTCCCTGAAAACTGAGTTCGGCCCGGAAATAATTGCACTACGACGGCCCACTCAATCTATTCCCTCCGATCCTATCATCGCTGAAAGCAGCAATGACAGCCCACGCTCTCCCCAGCTAGAGAGCCCACTTAGCCCGCTGATGTCTATGGACACAGACGAACCAGTAGATTCAACGAAACGCGTCACGACCCCTTACCCGTACAGCTCGGAACCTGAGGCTAGATTTTCTTCTTCCTCCGCTTCATCCCACTCTGATGACGATGGGTTCACCCCAGTCAACGGAAAAGGGAAAAAGCGGAAGAATAAGAAACAATCTTCCACCCAGGCCAGCAAAGTAGTAGCGTTTGAGGATCGTGACTCATTCTCACTTTCCCCGCTATCCCCAGCCCCACCCGCTACTTGCACTACCGTAGCTTCCCCCTCCCCCGCCCCCCGCCCGACCGCGTCATCCTCTTCGCAGGTCACCCCCTCCCCCGACCCCCGCCCGATCGCGTCATCCTCTTCGCAGGATACTCCCATCCCACCTAATTCTGGCCCTAAGAAGGTCCCTCCGCCACCACCCGTGTTCATACAGGACAAGGGCAAGTGGACGGACGTCTCTAAATGGTGTTGCGACCAAAAAATCGCATACACCAACGCTAGAAACACCCAACAGGGTATTAAAGTAAATGTCCCTACGTCCCGCGATTATAGGGACCTCACTAGTCTTCTGAGACAGAGAAAGGTGGCATTCCACAATTTCTCTCTCCCAGAGGAAAAATAGATTCGTGTAGTCATCAAAAGGATGCCGCGCGAAATACTAGCCGCCGATATTTTAGCCGACCTTCAGTCGCAAAATATCCCCGTAGACGAAGTCCACCGTATGCACCGCGCTAGAGGCGGAGAGCAATACGACATGGTACTTGTTATCTGTCCCCCAGTTCAGGGTTATCACCCTATTTTTAAGGTAAAATCCATCTGTCACCTCACGGGTCTCGAGATCGAGAAACCCAGGAAAAATGGCATAGTAGGGCAATGTCACAATTGCCAACTTTACGGTCACTCGCAAAAGTTTTGTCACGCGACACCCAGGTGCGTAAAGTGCCTGGGCGCGCATGGCACTTCCGAGTGCACGTGACCTAAAGATCGATCGCTTTGCCTCACGCCACCTAGCTGCGTGCTATGCGGGCAAGAGGGCCACCCTGCCAACTACCGTGGCTGTCCCAAAGCTCCCAAGTCGTCGTCCCCAAAATTGACCAAGCGCGCAGGCGCCCATCAACAGAGGGAAACTCCCTCAAATTATAGAATCCCATCCTCTCAACTTCCTGAGAGATTAAGCCCTCAGAGGCCCACTCCGTGGAATTACCTCCACCACCAGCAGGCCTTTCCAGCCATGGCTACCTTCCAACCCCCACCCCCCACCATCCCCCCCCTTATGGGCCCCCGTTATCACCCCCCCGCGCCCATTAATAAGCCCGCACCTGCTCCTATAGCACCGCGTCCGCAACCCGCGAACACTCCCGTAGCCTCTTCTAGCATGCCTCAAAATGTCCTTTCCTCCGCGATGACATTCCTCTCTCCTCGCACTTTCCAAATGGCCAGTCAACTTGAGGCCGCCCAAGACGCCTGTGATCTCATAAAGATCCAAGCTATTTACAACGCGTATCCAGACATTACGCGTGCTCTGACATCCCGCGCCTCCCATAGAACCCACAATGTCTAACACCATCTTAGCTAGGTTCAAACCCCGATCCCTCATGTTAGGCATCTTCAATGCAAACGGCATTAATGGCCAACGCGACGAGATCGCGAAATTCCTCCGCGATCACCACATAGACGTCTTCCTCTTACAGGAATCCTTCCTCAAACCTAATAAACGAGATCCGTCAATCGCTAACTATCGTGTAGTTCGCAACGATAGGACTCGTTGTCACAAGGGCGGTACCCTTATCTATTATAAAAAAGACCTCTATTGCATCCCCATGGATCCTCCCCCGCTCTCAGTATTAGAAGTCTCCATCTGCCACCTAGGCATGTCAGGCCATCAGCCGATCACCCTTATATCGGTCTACCTTCCTCCCCAACCCACTTCAGAGGACCCCCGACTCTTTGCAAACGATCTCTCTATCTTATTTGGCCTGAGTGACTCCGTTATCATGGCGGGCGATCTCAACGCCAAGCATCCCTCCTGGAATAGTACCAGAACCTCCACCAGAGGACAACACCTGTTTGACCTCTCTGCCTCTATGATTTTTGATGTCATCGCTCCGATGACCCCAACCCACTACCCTCATAACCCTAACCATACACCCGATGTCCTAGACTTGGCGCTCCTTAAGAACGTCAATCTACGTTTAGACTCAATAGAGACGGTACACGAGCTTAACTCTGATCATCGTCCCATAGTCATAAGACTGGCCCCGCGCATAGGTCTCTCCGACCCCAATCAACCTCCCGTCACTAAAAAAGTAACGGACTGGAAGAAAGTAAGCACCCAGCTGAAATCCAACACGTCCCCCCAATTAGATAACATCCCCGATCAGTTTGACTCTATCTCGGACACGATGGCCGCGATCGACTCATTCACGGATCACATACAATCTGTCGTGAACGAATGTTCAAGGGAAGTCACAGTGACGGATGACCGTCGCTGGAAGCTACCTGACGATGTACGTAATCTGTTGACTGAGAAGAACGCGTCTATCCGTGCGTACAGTAGCTTTCCCTGCGACGCGAACAAAGCCCATATGCGCTACTTACAGAGAACTGTAAGGAAACGCGTAGCGGAGCTGCGTAACGCGGGCTGGGATAAGATGCTAAGCGAGTTAGAGCCTACCCATCTAGCCTTCTGGGAACTTCAGAGGAAACTCAAGTCCCCGCAAGTCACTTCCATGCCCCCATTAGTACGTCCTGATAAGACCATTGCATTCGACGACGTCGACAAGGCCGAGTGCCTAGCCGACAGTCTAGAAGCTCAGTGCTCACCCAGCTCCCTACCAGTAGACCAAGCTCACCTCGCAGAGGTAGACGCGGAAGTCGAACGTAGAGCCTCTCTCCCTCCCGTAGAAGACCCTGAGAATCCTCTGCCTCCCATCACTCCAGACGAAGTGCACGATATCATCAAGGGTCTTAAAGCTCGTAAAAGCCCCCGGTTCAGATGGACTCACCAACAGAGTGGTCCAGCTTTTCCCTGCCCACTTGATAATGTTATTGGCCACCATCTTCAATGGTGCCCTAAGCAACAATATCTTCCCACAAACGTGGAAAGAAGCCAACGTCATCGGCATCCCGAAGCCAGGCAAACCCAAGTCTGAGCCTTCTAGTTACCGTCCCATTAGTCTGCTCAAGGTTCTCGGCAAAATCTATGAGAGGCTTATTTATAAGCGTCTCAGAGAATACGCCGAGACCAAGGGCCTTATTCCCAACGAACAGTTCGGCTTTCGAACTCAGCACTCTAGCGTGCATCAGGTCCACCGCATCATCGAGGACATAAGCGCTGGTTTCCAGCGCGGCTTGATGACGGGTGCTATCTTCTTCGACATAGCGAAAGCTTTTGACAAAGTCTGGCACAACGGCTTATTATATAAGCTCTACAAACTCGGTGTGCCAGATCGTCTCGTGCTCATCTTACGAGACTTTTTGTCGAATCGCACCTTCCGCTATCGCATCGAAGGAGCGCTCTCCTCCCCCCGACCCTTACGCGCGGGTGTCCCTCAGGGCTCCGTGCTATCTCCTCTCATTTTCACGCTGTTCACCAGCGATATCCCTAAAAGTAACAAGGCGCAGTTGGCTCTGTTCGCAGACGACACGGCCATTTACTATTCAGGCAGAAGCCCCGACGCGATAGCTCTCACTCTCCAAACCGCAGTCGACAAGCTCGGCAAGTGGTTCAGAAAGTGGAGAATCGAGGTCAACCCCGATAAGAGTCAAGCGGTTCTCTTCAAGAAACCGAGACTCAAAAAACTTATTAACACGCTCCCCCGACCAATCACCATGTTTGACAAGCCGATCCCCTGGGAGAAGCGAGCCAAATATCTAGGTGTGGTCTTCGATTTTAAACTCACATTCTCCGAGCACATAAAGCAGGCACGCTCGCGAGCCGCTTTCGCTCTCGGTAGGCTCCACTCCGTTCTCAATGCACGAAGCAAATTGTCACTCAGGTGCAAATTGCGTACCTACACGGCGTGCATTAGACCCATTATGACCTATGCGTGTGCCGCATGGGCACAAGCCAAACCCTACCATCTCCATAAGATGCAGACCCTCCAAAACCGTTTCCTTCGAATGGCGACGGCTTCCCCCTGGTATGTTAGGAACGAGATCCTCCATCTCGACCTTAAAATCCCCACAATAGCCCAATTTCTAAAACGCAATGCAACGCGTTATTTTGATAAAGCCGCAATACATCGCAACCCTCTGGTTGTGAAGGCCGCCAGTTATATTCCCTCTGGAATAAGTAAAATCCGCCGTCCAAGGCATGTTCTCAACGACCCAGATGACCCCATAACCCTCCTCCAGGAGAGCAATAGGGCCACCAGTACAGTAAAGAAACACACACACCGACACACGTTCCGACCTCGCCGCAGAGGTCCGCGACCGCGTCCCTCCCGAGTAAATGATACTCCCCCCCGACCCTTGCTCGACGATGCGCCAGCCCGCGTCGAAGCTGAGCCCGTAGTCTTAAATTCCCCGAATAATAATAATCTATGTTTGATCCAGCCTGTCCCATCTTGCTGTCCTCCCCCCAGCGACGCCCTAAACCGAGGTCCGTACCCCACAGGGGGTGCCCTTAGCGAGCGTTCGCCTTGTTTTAATTAGAATAGTTTATGCCCCTGGCTGGAGGCTTTAAATGTAGAAGCTTAAGGCAGCCACAGGAAAATCCGGTTAAGCAGCTACGACCTCCTCAGAGGTTAACTGCGAGATGCCCTATATAAAAAAAAAAAAAAAAAAAAAGAAAAAAAGTGAGGTGGTGTGAAGTAAATGGCTGACTCTAGATGCAAGTGAACGTCAACATCGGAGACAAACACTACGGTGGCCAAGATGTCTAGGTTCACCATGAGGTGGTCTTTGAGCCAAGTCCCAGCAAGCTTGGCAAACATGGTCACTGCTGTTTACCTGAAAAATGGAAAAAGTTTTTAATATCAGTTAACATGATTACTTTTTTTTAAACCAACCGACTCTGTCCGATAGTTATTTAATTCAAATTCAAATCATTTATTTGGTTGAATATGGGTACATGAGGTGATACATAGAACAGAAGATCTTTAAACCATATCCTACCTGAATAGGTGTGCAAATATCTATTACAATAAAAAAATATATATCTTAGTTCAATGTAATGTAAATCTTCATATGATTTTTAAATGTTTACCTATTCATACTTTATTATTTTGTAAATGTAATCGTGAAGGAAAACATCGTGAAGATTGCAAGCCAGCGTGGTAGACCCTGGTGAGCTAATAAACAGGAGGTGAGTAAGTACTTACAGATTGTGGTGCACGCCATTGACGAATCACTGCTAATATCATTTCGTCATCTAAAGCTCGATGACCCAGTGTATTACAGCGACTAGTCGCTATGCCACAATTTACACAACGATCCATTGTGATAATATCCAATCGGTAGGCTGGTCGTAGAATCCAAAAAAACAAGTCCAAGTCCAACGTAAAAGCGAGGCTCTCCGTGTCCGGTATGGCAGCAAGGGTCGTACAAGAAGCAAGATCAGAAGTCCGTAGAAACAAAGCAGGGGTCAAAGAAAATATCAATAAAACTATGGGAGGAAACACACTCAAAACGCACACGCACTAACACTAAACGATACGAAACGAGTGACTGACTGACATGTCACCATAGACTAAAAATACAATAATCGATTAGCAAACGTGAATCGATTTTAACATTTATCTTTATAGATATTTAATTTGTTTAAACTGTTTAATACGTTAATTCTAATAATTAATGAATTTGAATTAATCATCTGGTAAAAGCATCTTTTAAATAGTATGAACTCTGTCACGATAGTCGATTATAATTTAATCGATATTCCATTTTGTTCGCAGCCATAACTTAATTTTTGGATTTCTCAATTTCCAGATTGTAAAATGGGCTGATATTTCACATTTTGTAATAGAAAAATATAACCTTTTTTTTTAACCATACGTCAACTTATTACAATCAGGCCCAGAAATCCCCGTCTCCTTTGCGCAGTGGATAAAAACTTTTCCTGTATAGGTTATTTATTTATTTATTTATTTATTTATGTAAAATACAAAGAGATATGACATAATTATAATTTGAGTACAAAGGTACTGCATATCACTACTACTTGTTGGTACTGGTTATCATAATGAATGGGTAAACTTTTCACTGGGTTTCAAGTATAGAACCCATTCAATGGGTTATCATGTAACCCTTTCACTGGGTTTCAATTTGAAAACCCATTCAATGGGTTATCCATATTGAAAATATAACCCTTTTACTGGGTTTGGAGCATATAACCCATTCAAAGTGTTACATTATGATAAAGGTAACCTCATAAACGGCTTACCCTTTCGAAAAGCTTAACTCTTAACCGGGGTTGTACGGTCCCTGCTTGAATCACAGGAAGTGTTGTCAAAAGTAGTAAGAATGAAGGTGTAAAAAGTAATGAAGGTTCCAATTTAACTTTAATTCTGAATGACCTTTGTATTTGTGAATATTAGAATTGTTTAATTATAAAATAATTAACTGATAAGCATTTTAGCATTATTTATAAGTTTTATTGAACTAACTAAGTAATAAGATTTTGTATTGGAATACGCGATATATCCGCTGACTGAAAAAAAAAAGGGCACAGACACAACAATGGCGTGTGTTCAACCTCTGTCACATAATTTTTGGATTGAAAGAGTGGCTATGGAGTTTCTTGCCCGTTCTTCTCCATCAGTACCTACTCCGTTTTGGAATGGGCGACTAGCTTCACCAACTAACTTAAACTCAATGATTCAACTAACTTAAATTAAGTGACAAAGTGATAACTCAAAAGTGTAAACGTTGTAATTGGAATAAATGCTTTGAGTTTGAGTTAACAATTATGTGTGATTGAAAACCAACTACCTATATCTACCATCAACGAAGAATTACACCGGAGACTAGTCAGACACGGCACAGAGTAGATACCCCGTCGTGTCATATACATAAGTGAAACATACAAGTAACAATATTTGCCAGTGTATGTCCTGTGTTAAATACATATAATAAACTCTAAAAACGTTTTATCGTTCCCCGGAAATATTTAAGTACCTGACACCGGAAGGAAAATAATCAGTGTTTTATTCGTGAACGGGATACAATATGTGACCAAACTTTAGTGTATGTCTTTACCTTTGCAGCGATACTGTACTCGGCTTATGGCTTATGGTGTCTAATCCTATGAAATTCTGCTCAATTCCTAGGTATAACTATCACAAGGCTAACTATCCTGACATTAATGAGCTAATTACTAAAGTAGACTGGGAGAAGGAACTCACCGGTCTGCCCGCTGAACAGGTTTTACGATATTTTATACGAGATAATCAGACTTAACGTTCCATTGACTCGAGTAAAAAATTCACTATTTCCTGTCTGGTTCTCACCATCCTTAATCCGTATTTTTTTAAACAAAGAACGTGCATGGATTAATTGGAAAAAATATCATAACCTATCCGACTATGAACACTTCTCTAATTATCGCAAATTATTTCGAAGAGAATGTGACACCTGTTTCAGCAATTACATTAATTCGGTTGAAGATAGTATCCCGAAAAATGTAAAGTTTTTCTGGAATTACGTATCGAATAGGAAGAGCAAGGCTAATTTCCCAGCTAATATACACCTCAAAAACTCATTTTCCAATAACCCCACGGATATATGTAACTTGTTTTCGACCTTCTTTGCTTCTGTTTACGAACAATCTACTTTTGACCCTGAGAAATGGCAACCTTCGAACAACTGCTGCGAACTCATCTTGTATAAGTGATATCTATTTCTCTAAAGAGGTTATACTTAGGACACTCAAATCACTTGATCCTTCTAAAGGGGCTGGCCCTGATGGATTGCCACCCGCCTTTTTCATCAAAACTGCCGATAGCATTCATGGTGTTCTATGTTTAATTTTTAATAAATGTTTAGGTGAAGGGGTTTTCCCGGCTGCATGGAAGCGAGCGTTTATTACGCCCATTTATAAAAATGGGGACAAAGAAAACGTCGAAAATTACCGCCCGATTTCAACCCTCTCCACCTTGTCGAAACTTTTTGAGAAGCTTGTGCACGGTGCTTTATATCCTCAATTTCATCGACTGATTATACCCGAACAATATGGTTTTGTTAAACGGCGTTCTACAACTACTAACCTTATGATATTTACCAACTTCCTTTTTGAACGCATGGATCACCGTGTCCAAGTTGACGCCGTGTACACTGATTTTCAGAAGGCTTTTGACAAGGTGGATCACCAGCTCCTTTTGGAAAAGCTGGCCTTTAACGGAATTCTTGGGAACTTGCTGCGTCGGTTTGTCTCATATATGTTTAACATGATTCAAAAAGTCGTTATTATTGGCTACGAATCTCAAGCCATTACTGTAAATTCTGGAGTTCCTCAAGGATCCATTTTGGGACCTTTTCTTTTTGTTATATACATAAATGACATTAAAACATGCTTCATTAATGCTCGTTTCTTGATGTAAGCAGATGATATTGTAGCGGCATCGCCGCCACACTACGAAGCGACCCGAGTTACAATCTTGCATACTCGGCCGTCTCCGCCGCGCCGCACGCTCCGTTCGGTTTGTTACATGCTCACGCGCTAGTCTATTATTCGCCGCTGCGCAAGGCACTCGCGCGCTCGCTTGCCCTAAAACTATACGACGCCGCGCGCCCTTTAAGTTAAAAGTATTCTGTTTTCTTCCTAATTCTATTTGCTTAGCTACCTAATATCTTGTTAAATGTTCTTTCGTCTTTCTATCTTCCTACTGTAGTGTTAACGTATTTCTCTCTCTCTCTGTAACCGTCCTATTCTTGATATTGCAAATATAATACGTTCTTGTGTACGTAAAGACTTTTATTTGGTGGACTAATACCTACATATTGGTGACCCCGACAATGCCCGACACGGAAATGCCTAAGGAGGATCGTGCGACTGCGGAAACTTCGCGTGTAGGCGTTCGTCCACCACCATTTTGGCCAGATGACCCGGAGATGTGGTTCGCTCAGATGGAGTGCCAGTTCGCGCTGGCGAACGTTACAGTGGACCTAACCAAATATTACCAGGTCGTGTCCGCGCTCGAGCACCGCTACGCCACCAAGGTCAAAGATATTATCACCAACCCGCCAACTGTGAATAAATACGAAAAATTTAAGACGGAGCTTATCAAGCGGAAAGTCAGTAGTAAAACAAAACGAGAAGAGTCACATCGGTCGCAAGAACGAGAAGTTATGTATGGTGTCCCACAGGGAAGTGTTTTGGGACCTTCCCTGTTTACATGATATATTAATGACTTGCCTAAATCCACGAAACAACCTATGAGCCTTTTTGCCGATGACAGTGTAGTGACAATTGCGTGTAAAAATCGTGACTCATACAAATCTGACATTAATAACTCGCTAATTGCAATTATAGAATGGTTAAATAATAACAATTTAAAAATAAACTTATATAAGACTAAAATCATGCACTTAGGCAACGCTCCTTGACATTAATTAAAAATCTAGACATAAACTATAATAATAATAACATTGACGAAGTTGATATAACAAAATTTTTAGGACTTACTATTGACAATAAATTAAATTGGAAGGCATATATAGAGACTATCAGCAAGAAAATAAGTACCTCAGCATATGCTCTGTACAAACTGACAGCAGTAATTAGTGTAGATGCTTTGCTCACCAGTAGGATATTATTGGGCATTCTACCCCACCTTCCGTTCCATCGGCTCACTCCGTTCGCCTCGTCACTCTCGGTGGAGTAGAATGCCCAATAATATAAACGAAATCCTATAAAGTGCAGTAAAATACTGGTTCGGCGCCTATTCCACTATTTTAGTTCTAAACCGAAATATTACCTTACCGTTACCGTATAAAATTATTACCGATGGCTTACCTCGATCAACTGCTGCAGATTCTCGGATTGAACACTAAACCACGACTTTAGTTAACAAGTTTTATAATAACAAGTTTCACACATATCCACTACTTTACTTGACTAGTTTTATATCAAAAAGTTTCACACATAACCACGACTTTAGTTGACAAGTTTTATAACAACAAGTTTCACACATAACTCGTTTACTAATTGAACTATATGAACATAGTAAGCTAAAATTCAGGACAGATTGTCTCATGTCTCTTCACAAAGCAAGAAATTGGCTGCACCTGCAGGCACATGCCCATTCTATTTCTGTGGCCCCAGATTGGGCACCAAGGACATCTGAACTTTAGGATTCCATAAACATTAAACAAAAATTTGGGTCAGATTGACTCATGTCTCTTCACAGAGCAAGAAATAGCATGCACCTACAGGCACACGCTCATTCTATTTCCATGATCCCAGATTCGGCACCAAGGACATCCAAATTTTAATTTAATTTGTTCATACAATACCTTACATGTTAACAAACAAGGACGCTCGCTGTTTGAACCGTTATCCTAAAATTCAGGACAAGTTTGTCTCATGTCTCTTCACAAAGCAAGAAATAGCATGCACCTACAGGCACACACACATTCTATTTCTATGACCCCAGATTGGGCACCAAGGACATCTGAACTTTAGGATATCGTAAACATTAAACTAAAATTTGGGTCAGATTGACTCATGTCTCTTCACAGAGCAAGAAATAGCATGCACCTACAGGCACACGTTCATTCTATTTCCATGACCCCAGATTGGACACCAAGGACATCCAAATGTTAATTTAATTTATTCAGACAGCTAACATTACCTTACACGTTAACCAATCAACTACTGGTTGCTCTGCTGTTACTCCGCGTTGCGCTTGATTAATTAAGATGCTTTCACACTCATACATTCGCCTTCGAAACGGTTCATGCGCCGTCCCGTGGTTATTTATTGTGCTATACTCTTTGTAAACCGCCTGACGACGGCGTCGGAAACGATCGTATTAATTTTTCGCAGTATAGGTGTAAGTGAGTCTTTAAAATCTCAAAGACTGCAAAATTGCATTATGTAAATTTGCTGAATTCGAACTTTATCCTTGTTACGTGAGGTGTATGTGTGAATAATTTTTATGTATTCAACAATTATATTGTAAGATGATCGCCGCGCATGTTGCAGTCTTTGATTAAAATTAGATTTTTATAGGATTTCCTATTTCTCTCTCTTTTGTTTATTATTTTCATGTATTATATTATGATGTTAGTTTTATCAATCTAGGATTGTTTGAAAGATGATTCTTAATATCAGTACTGAACCTTTGCATGGAATGATTATAAAAAGTTCGTTTTCGCCGTTAGATGATTTTATAACAATTTAAAGTTTACTGCAACATACCTGTGAACTTACTTTTTGATACGGGTTCGTTTACATGTATTTTTCTACACATAAAAAAAACAATGCTTTCAGGATATTTTACTTTCGGCTCATCTTAACTTGCAGATTTTTTTATTTTTTTTTATTTCAGATAGATTTATGTTGTCATGCAGAGTTTTATAATACGGTTTATTAAACAAACATACATACCTTATTATAATACCTATTGTATTTATTATAAGTAACAGCCTGGTATCGGCTTCGTCTTTGTCGGCGAGCGTTAAAGCTGGTTTTATATTTCGTTTCTCAGGATAAAATTGCAATTTGACAGAAGGGGTTTTCAATCAATACGGTTTAATTTGTCGTAAGTAACATAAATTAGTTATACACCTGTGAGTACATGTAGTTAAGGTTTAATTTTGATATGAGGTAAATATTGCTGAAATTGTATTTTTTTATGTATATAACCAATCAATTTCGATCATATAATTACATTCGCTCCAGTATCTTCCAGTGATCTACTTACCTTTTTCGTTACATATTACGTCATCCTACAAATATAAAATGTGAGTAAGTACTACTAAGTTTACTGAATATTTTAATGTTTAATCGGTACTCAGCTACGGACCTGGTTTCTGCCTGCCGGCTGGTGTACCTATCACCTTCATACCATCCATGTTATCTTCTAGCGAGCTATATTACATGGAAACTTTCCTCTCCATAATTATTGAGGTTGCTTATAGTTACAAAATTAATCTTAGTGTTTCTATTTCAGGTCTGACTTGGAATCGGAATACCAATCACCACGGTCCACAGCTGCAGTAGCCGAGGTGGCAAAAAAGCAGCCTAAGAAAAAGACGGTGAAGCGCCAAACACCTGAAAGCACCGCCCACCCGTCAAACTCTAAGTCAAGGTAATTTATATTACTGCTTGTATGTTTAGTGTTTGTTGCGCGCCTATGATAAATCAAGTAAAATGTTATGTGCACTGGTAGGTACATGATGGTTAGGGAACTTGGAACTGTAACGCAGACAACGGTAAAATCAATTTCCGATTATATTCAATGCAGGAATGTTGACAGTTACTTCATTAGGTATTCTTATTGAAATTATTATAACCAAATATATACGACGTTTATTGCGTTTATCACGCTTTGTATTCCCCATAGGATTCAACAGAGGTGTATAATACACCTTAATTTCGTTAGTTATGAAATAAATGTAAATTATTATAAATGAAAATATGTGTAATTGTTTATAGTAAAAGACGCAGCCTGAGCTCGGACCTCTTTGGTCTGGAGGACGTACAGAAGACGACGACCTCAAGCGGGGACTTCGGTTCATCGCTCATCACCCGTGTCGCCAACGGTAAAGTACGGCGAGCGGCAGACCTTAGGGGAGACTTCTACGTGGAAGTCAAGGTTTATTCGAAAGACGAAGTTGCCTCCACCCCCAAGGAAGAACGGTGGTAAAAAGCTCAGGTCGCTTTAAAAGCGCAGTTAGATCGTAACACTCCCCAGTGGGACGGGCTGCAAATGTTGATGAGATCAACTCACGAATTGTTTGACAATTCCGAGGCTGTCTTTTACAGCGATAGCATAAATATAAAATAATATAGTTTTAAATTGTTGGGGACACCAAATTAATTGTATCGATTATTGCAGAATCTAATGTATGTATACGTATGTAAATCTAAACATATTTTAGCATACAAAATTGACTGACGTAATAATTATCTAAAATGCCTTTCTGTACCGTTTGTAACACCTCTGTTGAGCGCAGTCACTGGACAAGTCATCTACGTAGTACTAATCATAAAAAAAAAAAAATTTCGCATTTTTGCGAAGGTGTTGAAATAATCCATTCTGCATTTCGTAATCGTATAGCTTCTTATAGAATTGTCGATCCGTCTGAGAATTGTTCAATAGAATCGTTTTTTAATAATACTGAGAACAAAATTAAAACTTTAATTGATATGTCTCTTAAAGAACACACTTGTCTAAAAGTTAACTTCGAATATTTCGCTTTGTTTTTAATGGTTAAAAATGATTCTCAGGAGATGAAATCATTTGCAACAAAAAACTTTACTTTGCATCAGAATTATGAATTGGATTCATTAATAGCTCAAGTCAAAAACACTGTAACAAAAAAGATAGAAGAATTTCAGGACCGGGATAGTGGATGGACGTTCTTAAACAATTCCCATTTGGAAATCAATGTTAACAAATATCAACCTTTGCGCGGTTCAAGTTTTGTCGAATTGCCTGCATCATTAAAATCTAAAAAAGCATGTATTAATATCCGCAATAATGATGAGTATTGTTTTTTATGGTCTGTTGTTGTTGCTTTATATCCAGCTAAAAATCATCCTGAAAGAGTATCGTCTTACCCTGATTTTCGTAACGTATTAAATGTAACGGATATGTCATTCCCAATGAATTTCTCAGATGTTACGCGATTTGAAGGGAATAACCCTGAAATTTGTATTTATATTTATGGTTTAAAAAATAATACCATCGTAGGACCTCTTTACAAACCAAAATCCTTAAACGGCAAGGTGATTCGTTTACTTTATTTCGAAAGTGATGATTTATCACATTACTGTCTTATTAAAGACTTACCACGACTTGTTAAGAATCAAATAACAAAACACCACAGTAAACTGTACTTTTGTGATGTTTGTTTAATGTTTTTTAATTCATGCGACGATCTTAGTTCACATAATTGTGGAGATGTCGCCACGGAACTGCCTCCAAAAGGTTCTTTCATACAGTTTGAAAATTATAACAGAAAGCAGACTGTACCATTTGTTATATACGCAGATTTTGAAACAATGCTAGAACGGTATGAGTCCTGCGACCTTGATCCCACTAAGGCGAGCACTGTAACGCGACAGCGACACGTGCCTATAGCTTTCGCTTACCATATTACGTGTGCGCTAGACGAAAGCCACAATCGTTACGTTTCTTATCGCGGTTCGGATTGCGTATCTAATTTTGTGAAGTCTATTTATAAAGATGCACAAAAAATGTATACCATTTTAAAAAATAATGTTCCTATGATATACTCAGATGATAATGCTCACAACTTTGAAAACGCGATGACTTGTCATATTTGTGATCATTTCTTGTTCGGCGACAGGGTTCGCGATCACTGTCACTTGACTGGAAAGTATCGCGGCGCAGCTCATAGTTACTGTAACCTACAATACAGATTACCAACATTTTTACCTGTATTCTTTCATAATTTGTCCGGATACGATTGTCACCTTTTTATAAAAGAATTAGGTGAAGCTCCTGGATCTATTAAAGTTATGCCGAAAACAAAAGAAAACTATATTTCATTCACAAAGTTTATTCCGATTTCACCTGAGGAAAGCATTCAGGTTCGGGTTGTAGATTCTTTCAAGTTTTTAGGCACTAGTTTAGAAAAGTTAGTTAGTACCATGAAAAAACAAGACTTCAAGCAATTAAAATCTTATTTTCCTAATAAAACACAATTTAACCTACTCACCCGTAAAGGAGTGTATCCCTATGACTATATGTCTCAATGGGATCGATATGAAGAAAAATGTTTGCCTTCAAAAAAATTTTTTTTTAACTCATTGATTAATGAGTCAATTACTGACGAAGACTATGAACACGCTCGTTCCGTTTGGTCAGTATTTGATATTCGAAACATGGGTATGTACACCGATTTATATCTTAAAACAGACGTTCTGTTGCTAACAGATGTATTTGAAAATTTTCGAAAAACTTGTAAACGACATTACAATCTCGATCCTGCGTTCTATCTTACAGCACCAAGTCTATATCTTTTGATGCAATGCTTTTAAAAACAGGAGTTCAATTAGAATTAATTAGCGATGTAGAAATTTTTAGAATGATACAACAAGGTATTCGTGGAGGTGTTTGTATGTGTTCCAAAAGACATGCCAAAGCCAACCATAAATATTTAGATACCTACGATCCAACCCGCCCAAATTCATTTATCATTTATTTAGACTGTAACAATTTATACGGTTACAGCATGTGTCAATCCCTGCCCTATTCCGGTTTTAGATTTATGAATAGACAAGAAATAGATTTTTTACAAGCAAATTTGACAGACATCGGTGATACTGCGGAAAACGGTTACATTCTTGAAGTTGATTTAATATATCCGGAAAATTTGCACATTGAACACAATGACTTTCCATTTTGTCTAGAAAAATGCATACCACCTGGTGGTAAAAATAAAAAACTAATACCGAATTTGTTTGACAAATATCACTATGTAATTCATTACGTTGATTTAAAAAAATGCTTACAATACGGTTTAATATTGAGAAGGATCCATCGCGTTATTATGTTTAAGCAAAGTTGTTTTTTAAAGCGATATATTGGTACACTCAGTTACGTCAAAAAGCAGAGTCAACTTTTGAACAAGATTTTTTCAAATTATTAAACAATAGTATTTTTGGAAAAACCTTAGAAAATAATAAAAATCGAATAGACGTTAAGTTAGTAAACAAGTGGTGTGACTCAAACAATAAAACAAAAAAGAGTAATTGTGCTGAGAAATTGATAGCCAGTCCATATTTTCACAGCGCCTCTGTATTTTCTGATGATCTAGTAGCAATCCAAATGAAGCCTATGCGTGTTATACTTAATAAACCAATATACATAGGGTTCACAGTATTAGAATTATCTAAAACGCATATGTATGATTTTCACTACTCTATCATGAAACCTTTTTATGGTAATGGAATTGAATTGTGCTATACTGACACAGATAGTCTAATCTATGATGTGCAGGGTAATAACGTTTATAAAGATTTCAAGCTCAATTTTTTAAAATATTTTGATACCTCTAATTATGACTTAAACAATGAATTTGATTTGCCTATTATAAAAAAAATGTATTGTTTAGGTCAATAAAACATGAAATATTCACTCAGAACGTAAATAAAATAGCCCTTTCAAGCAATGATGATAAACGGTTATTATCATCAGATAAAGTAACTACTTTAGCTTGGTGTAATGCAAATATATTTATGTGATGCATTACCATAATTTTAGATGTAATTAGGAACCTACAGTAGTTACATGTTACATTTCTATCAGGTATTTATTGATTGTAAAACCTATGTCATTCTAATTGAAAAGTTAGATAATCTTTCAACCTGCCTACTATTATAAAAAGTTTGTGAGGATGGATAGCTGGATGTTTATTACTCTTATAGTGTGAAATGTAATATTGTTGTGTATGTAATTCTAAAATTTGTGTATTCTTGGTGTCCCTTGTAGGTACTAGTTAGTTCAAAATTAATTTTAGTAAAATATCTGTATTTTTGTATATTATTTTACTTAAATAAACAATATATATTTATGTTCATAATAATAATCTGTTTCATTTCCATTCCTGATGACAAAGCGCATTGCGCTGACTGCTTTGAGCAATATAACACCGATCAGGTGCGCGCGCATGTCTCTTCATGTCGCGCCCATCAGGTTGGACTTGTTGAAACATGAAATTGATTTATATCGCAGTTTTATGTAGTTTGCATTTCATAATAATATGATATGTACATACATCACCAGGCAGTCAGTCGGACCGGTCACATCAAATAAAATAAAAAAAACGAAACGAATTGTAAGTATTATACAAGTACCCATCTATTTATTACATTATTTCATCATGTTGTTTATGTAATTATAATTAATTATTATTTCGTTTGTTTCAGATCATTGATAATGTGTGATTCTCCAGATATTATCGACTTCTCACAATACGCTCAAGGTTTTCCGACTCCGAGTTTAAGCTGGCATATCCCAGATTTCCCAGAACAACAAAGACCTGTCAACAAGGAGCCTAGAGCGACACAAGATTGCGGACCTGCCAACAAGAAGCCTAGAACAAAACGGGAGTGTCTGAAACAAAAGTCATCTCTGCCTACATGCCAATCATTCGTCATAAACAATGAGAAGAAAAAAGGTTTACGACTGATCCAGGTACAAGTGTTGGATATCAGTGATCAACAAGAACCTGCAAGTGATAATCAGGATGTGGTGATGTTAAGTGCGCAGTATATTGTGACTGAATCGGTGGACCATATTATGGAGGAGACGCAATCGTTAATTCATAAAATATCAAAAAAACTTTGTGGGGACAGTTGTTATTATTAATTGGTGTCATTATTTTGTAAGTACCTACTTTATAAGTTAATGTGTAAGAGTTTTCGCAATTAGCAATATTAAATTATTTATTTATTAAGTAATATTATAGTTATTAGGGTATTATTATTAGGTATGTATAACATTTATTTGTTTTCTTATTCTTTAGTGTTTAAACATCTTAGGTAGTATAAGTTTTGAAAGTATAAATTCAAATATGTAAGTTTTATTGTAATTAATTTTTTGTATTTAATAAAAAATAAATTAAAAAAATAGAATGTAAGTACCTATATAATATTAATTTCTTTGTTTAATCTATCTAAGATAATTTTCATACATCACAAGTTTGTAAAGTTAAGTAAGTATGTAGGTACGTATAGAAAACATTAAATAAACTATTTGGGGACAGTTATTATTATTATTGGGTAGGTAGTTATAATTAGTATGTAATAATTGTAAATAATGTAAAAAAGCAAATAAAAATATATTCTTTTATAATTTAAATTATGTTTTATTTTGTATTACTTGTTTATACTCGAACTCTTAATTAGCTCTAGTGAAATGATATAATTATAGGTTATTCTTTCAATATTTTTTTATTAGATTAATTCGTTTAAAATCATGGTAAATTTTAATGGTAAATATCATTTTGCTACATCTAATTTAAAGCTCGTTATGTAGGTTACTCTGGTTATATTAAATAAAACACTCAGTAGATAGACATTTTTTATTAACTTTCAACACAATTATAATTAAAATAAATTAAAAACAGATATATTATTGTCCACATACCATTTTCTAATACACACCGCATTATTTAATACACAATGCATTTTATGGTTCACACAATTAAAATCAGTTTTATTTTTACAGTACTTTTTTTTTAATGTCAGTATATTCGGACATCCATTCTCACCTATGTCGATCACTTCACAACTTGCACATAACTCTTTAATCCATTTAATCTTTTCCAAACCCTTTGTGATAATTTTTTTTATTTTCTAAATATGGTAAGATAACGTGTTGAAACTCTCTGTAGTCTACGAAGCCTTCACTCCAGAAAATTCCTCGATTTCTTTCTAACCATCGCACTTGCTTCTTTTCTTCTTTTGTTAAGTAATAAAACGAATACGGCGGTTTAACCAAGAATGTTTGTGTATGATTCTGACTGACGATGGCTACTTCTTTCACAATAAAATTATTAAATAAATCTTTAAATCCTTGGAGTTCTACAATGATGATGCTCGCGTTCATGATATCTTCTTCACAATGTTGCTTAATGGTTTGTATTCAACAATACAATCGTTGAGAATGAGACAGTATGCTGAAGTTTGATCTGGTATTTCCGAATCACTTTTTAGTCTTTAGATTATCAGCTTGTCTAGAGCAATCGACTACAAACAGCGGTGCTAAATCTCTAAATTGTTTCTCGCTTAGTATGGGCTCCGAGCGACGTCCGTAATACGAGTGTTGAAATCTTGTGTATTGCTCATATAATAAAGCAATTCTGTTATTAGCAAAACTCACATTTAAGTTTTCATATGGAAAATATGTTGAATTGAGATACACTCTGACGTCTCGAATATGACAGTGATCGAAGTGAGACATGTCAGAACTTGCATTGTTTTTTCTATTTGTCTGTAGACCAATAATAATATATCTTGGTTTTTCTATTTGAGATGAAGTTTTGATAGACCAGGTATGTTTTGTAGTTTTAGGCAAAGCTGGATATTCGTACAGATCCCAATTTCTATATACCATTTGAAGTGGGCGATCTTTTTCTAATACTTTTAACAAACCAATTTTTTCTTTGTCTGATACTTTAACATGCGGTACGCGCCATACGATTTTGTTGATTTGAACATCATCCACAACTTCACCAGTATTAAGTTTTACTGCGTTCAAATTAGTGTTACTTCGTAACAATATCAGTTCATGTCTACTATTTATCACAACTTTTTTAAAATCCTCAGCAAAACCAAGGAGGTTACGAAGTGGTATAGAAACAGAAAATCTTCCTCCATTGATATTTTTTATGCCATCAATATTCCAGCCCCAGGCATTAGACATTTTTGATTCACTTTCGTTCATTGAAATGAGTGATTTCATGGTTGTTGTTATACCTGCATTTTTTATTTTATCAATCTCCACTCCGTTTAGCTCATATCTAATGTCTTGGAACAAGTAGAGTAGACCATTGTCCGTGAAATTGACACTATTAGCTTTGTCCTTCGTATCTTTTTTGCTAACGATAACAGTTCCTTCTAAATATAGGGTGCTAGCTGACGGTAATATATACAAGTCCTGTTGGTTGATAGGTATGCGGATTTCATCGTTCCTGTTGAAACTCGTTACATAGGGCTTGTAGGAATGAAATTCGATTCCTTCTATAGTATTATCGTAAGTCGGAGCGGATAAAACGTCTAAGATATTCATTTTAACAATCCGATCGCTCTAAGGAATATTTTATTGTCTTTAGTTCATTTTATTTTCTTCTTAAAGAGAGGTCTTATTTGATAGGTAGCTCGAACAGAACTGATATTCTTTACTTGTTGAGACACATTTTTATTGTAGTCAATCATTTTTTTCTTCTAAGATGCAGATATACCTGCACTTCTTCACCACGTAAATTGATTAATCGTTTGTTTATATTTAACAATCTGATATGTATGCAGCTTATGTTATTTTGATTGATTGGAAAGTATATTGCGTTCTTTGGGATTTCTATGATCCTGTATCCAGGTGGCACATTAAGTGCAAATTCGTGAATAATATGACTTGGTTCACCGTTTACATATGAACCGCTTACAATATCACATTCAATCCTGACTACGGTCGTAGGTAGAAAGTTGACTGGATACTGTGACACATGCCATTTATTTGCTTTCAAGATTTGTTTGTTAAATCCTAATAGTCTTCTAAAAATCCTAATAGTCTTTGATAAAGTTAATATCTTTTGTACAGAATATTGTAGTTTTTAAAGTATTATTATTGCAATGTAGTTTGATCGCTGCATCTTTTATTTCGGATTTTAAATAATCGCTGATATCTTGCAATTCATAAGTACCTTCTGGTATTTCAATAACTTCATTAGAGCCATAATAGAACTTACTATTACTTTTATCAATGTTTGGAATAGAATTAAATGTTGAAAAGTGTAATAAAGCACACTCATACTCTCCATCTAGTTGCAACGTATTAGGATAGTATGTAGTTAACACTGACGAGTCTCCAGTTATCGACAAAGTGAGCGACATCTTGCAAATGATTGAAATGAAAGAAAAGCATATATTTTATAATACATTTTTATTCCAAAAAGTCCACAAATAATTTAAACATAAATGACCACAATTGACAGCGTTAATTTTTTGATATCTTGTGTAGTTATAAAACACATTACAATTTTTTAAATATTGCATTAATTCCATTGGAGGTTTTAAATTTCCATAGCTATCAAAGTATTCACAGTGATTGTATACTTTAGCATAAGCTACCCAATGCGTTCCTTCGTTCTTAGAATCGTCTAAGTTAACGATACCACATTCGATGCGTTTCGACTTCCGAGGTAGTTGATCCTTCATGTAGACCCCACGAAAATAAGGGATGTCTCTTGAATACTTGCGGATGTCTACGTTAGTTAGAGGGCGATTGGGTAGCATATTTTTCAGTTTTTTGAAGATGTTATAAACAATCTTTTACCACTTTTATACGGCTTAATGTATAAACCCTTGCCCAACACTAAAGCCTCCATTGCTTTATTATGTCGTTCTGTTTCATGTAAATTTTGTTTGCTTGCTTTGTAATCATTAACGGTTTTTGCAATTCCAGCTGCACCACCAGCTAAAGTTCCTAAAGCTGATAAACCAGCGAAAATTGGAATTAAAGGTAGAATTCCTCCAGTCTTTGGTATGGGTATTACTCGGGGTACTCGAATTCGATGATGAATGTTTGGAAATAACTTTTTTGCGGTTAAGTAAGCTGCTTTTATTAAAGTCTTATTATCTTTGCATTTGAGTTTCTTAATTTTTGATTTTATATTCGAAACTAAGCTTTTAAATGTTTTAATGCTGGATCCCGAATTTAGCTTCGCTTTCATAACTTTGTTCACCAGCCAAGAGCTTAGTTTTTCACCTTTCCTTGCATCTTTTGATTTAAGTCTTTGTTTAGCCATGTTAAGTAGTTGTAAATCGGCTTTGTGACGATTTGGTAAGTCTGTATGGTTTGTATATGCAATGTCGTGCTGCATGCAAGTTTCGTCTAGCTTATTTATACCTCGGTCACCTCGCGCTAAGCGTTTGTGAAGTTTGGTTCCTGGTCCGCAATAATTGTATCCTGGCAAATGAACTTCGAATGGTAGATTATTAATTATGCTGTTAACTAGTCCGCCCCCTTGCATTACTCCAATTACAATGACATGATTTTAAATGAAAAATGTTTATATAATATCTTAGTCCATTATTGCAGCTTTTTCAATCCAACTGTTTTCTGCACTGTTTAGACCTAACCATTTGACATACAATTTATTTCCTTTCTTTTTCAAAACCTTTTCTATCAAATAAACATCAGGATAATTAGATCTTTGCAGTTCTTGTTCGTAAAAAGCTCCTAATATGTTTTGCTTTCGTTGATCTTCTAGGTGATAAGTAACTGGAAAGGTTTTATTTACCTTTTTTATAATAAATAATTCAGTTGACCAATTAGGAGTGTAGCCTTTCTCGAAATTATGTTTGTATTTACTTATACGAACACAATCACCAACTTTGAATTTAAGCTTCCACTGAAGTAAATCATGTTTGTTTATTTTTTTTATATTTTCTTTGATTATTTGTTCATTAAATTTATTCACATCAACCGGTTTAAATTGAATAGTGCGATGTTTTGTGTTGTTATATCTATTCAATGTATCTTCCAATGGTAGACCTAACCACTTATAGTTTCCATTGAGACTAAAATATTTATATAATTTATTTTTTACAGTTCTAATCAGTCTCTCTACAATTGATGCTTTTTTAGTAGAAAACGATGAGTAATGGTTAATGTTATGCTTTTTCATAAGCGTTTGAAAAGTGATGTTATAAAATTCTTTCCCCATATCAGTTTGTAAGTTAACAGGATTATTACGAGTACTAAGCAGTATATGTTCAAATGCACGAGTAACATCAAATTTATTTTTCGATTTCAACGGTTCAGCCCAGGCATACTTTGAGAAGCAGTCAATCACTACTAAGATGAAATTATAACCTTTGTTATACTTTTTCAGGTTTTGCATGTCCATCAAGTCTGCTTGCCATAAGTCGTGGATTCCTTTCAGAATAACAGAACGTCGAAGGAAATTTCTTCGTGCCGCTTTGTGTATTTCATTTACAATTTGTTGTTTTACCATTACGGAGTTTTTTGAAGTAATTTATCTACCTCTGCTTTAGTATAAAACTTATCTTGCAAATGAGTTGAAACCTCAGGTATCCGTGCTTTTAAAGCAGCTTGAACTGTACCCTTTGCATCTTTTATGATTTGAGAACGCAAGGTACCAATCAGATTATTTAATTCTTTTAACGTGTCAGCATTCAATCGATCTACATAATCCTTGTTCACAACATCGTCTGCTTCTACTGGAGATCTAATTCCTCTCAGTCTTGATGTTTTTAAATCAAAATCTCCGTTTTCTGATTTTAACAATGCATTCTCATTAAACTCAAATAACTCTGATAAACGCATTCTTTTATGAATGTAGTGTCCGAATTTGTCTACGTTCATGTTTAAGGTGTATTGTATCGAGAGGTTGATAGTAAAATAGACACATTTTTAAATATTTATTTATTTATAACTTTACTTTCACGCAATTCTTCAATGATAGATATAATTTCATTATCTAATCCTGTGTTGCCAGCATCTCTAGACGCAATTAATAATTTCAATCTTTCCACTAATTCATTCGGATTATCCCAGTACACTAAATCTATGTTTTTTCTCCACTTTTTCATTAACGGTAGACCCTTTCCCTGAACTGCATTCTTCAGTTGAAAAAGTGGTTTAATAACTTGCAAATATTTTTGCCCTTTATTACTTTTGATTGGCTTACTTGATTCATAGTCTCGGCGATGCGCATTTGTATCAAGTAGCATCGACTTATAATTTTGCATATCACTATCTGTAACCAAGCTTAAATCTACATCTTTCTTAAGCAACAACTGTTTTAAACCAGGTGTATTTCGATATTTATGTCCAACCAATGTAATGTATTGATCGTTGATCGTTATGCAAGCAGAACCTAACATCAGTTTCCCGCGGTCTGTTCTAACCCCAAATGGAATATCTACCAACGCTTCTGAAGATACTGACCAGGACGACGTATCACAATCTTGATTCCTTTCAACTACTGATTCATAAGAAGAGTTACTGTTGAAATCGGATTCATATTTGTCTTCATCGCTATTATCATTACTTCTGGCGCTATCAGTTCCTTCTTTTTGCAAAGTTGCGTTAGTAAACGGAATATCAGCAAAATCATCACTAGCACGCAGGAGAGGAGCTTGCTTACTAGCATTAGCAATTAGGTTGAGAGGTTCTGTTACAGGTTTGAAAACAGATTCCAGTGTTTGTTTATTGTTAATCTCAGCATCTCTCATTTTTCGTAGTTTTATCTTTATAGCTTCTGCGGCATCAACAATTTGTCGTTTCAATGATTTGTTCATATTGGTAAAATAGGTCGTAATTGATTCAGCGTCGTAAGGTGAATAATAATGTCAAAAAAAAAAAAAAAAAAAAAAATGTTTATTTCAATTTCAAAGGGCATTACGATACATTATTATTGGAGATCACCTTTTAAGCAAGGGGTTGCTTGTGTTAGGAGACTCCGCACTTCCACTTATCATTATCTTATGCAATTGAAACGAAGACAATGTAACATGCAAAACTAAACATAAATGGGTAACTTAAAATTATACAAAATTAAATGAATGGCCAAATGATTTGGAAATGCATGAGTATTATGCATAGAAAAAGGGCCAGATCGCGCGTGTAAGTGTGATATGTGTAAGTATGGGTGACGATGTGAAGAGTGAGTGTGTAGTGTGTGTGTTATAATGAGCATATTTAGTTCTCCTATCCTAATTAAGATCCTGTACAATATTAGATATAAATACGAATGTATGTTTGTTTATTTATTTGTCTTCTTGCTTGTTACGCTTTCACGCAAAAATGGCTGAACAAAATCTGGATGAGATTTGGCACTTTGATAGACCATGTCCTGGGTTAGGACACAGGATACCTCCAACCCGACGCTCCCACGGGGTCGAGACCTATGCGGGTAAGAACGGAAGGCGCAGCTAGAATAAGTTTAGGTGTAAGTGCAAGTTCAAGTGTAGGCGTAGGTGTAGGCTAGCCCTGCGACAATGTCTTGATTATTGAAGTGTAGATATGATAGATTCAACATCGTCGTAGGTTTTAGTCTTAAGCCAGTCGGTTACAACTTTTTTGCAGTCTCGGAGCTTCATGGAGTATATACGTAGTTCTTTATTCATCAGGTTGTATAAGTAAGAAGATTGCCTTGGGTACTGTCTTTTAGCGAAAGTTGATCTAACCTTGACAGTTGGAGCGACTAAGTAGCTCCTTCTGTTTCTCGGCTTACAGGGATCATACGAGAGGGATGTGTGTTTTTTTAGAATGAGTTGAAGCAAATAAAGTTTCCTTACAGATAAAAGGTCAGATAATAGGTAGAGGCTTTGGGTAGGGAATCTATAGGGTTTAAAGAACATGACCTTAAGCAAAGTTCTCTGCGCCCTCTCTAATTCTAAAAATTTTATTTTTGTTGTCCCACCCCAGCAAGACAAACAGTATGTGAGAATTGATTGGGCCAATGATATGTATACTTGCTTCAGAAGTTGCTTTGAAGCCGCATGACGCAATGTTTTAAAAGTCCATATCATTTTCCTTACTCTTTTCATAATAAGCTCAGTGTGCATGTGCCAGGACAGGTGCTGGTCAATCACAACCCCAAGATATTTAGTATGCTGTAACCTGTCAATTTTTACACATGTGCAGTCGGGGGTTGGAGGGTTGGCACAGTTGTGGATTTTTATTTGGAATTCTTGTGACGGTTGCGAATTATTATACTTTGTAAAGCAGATGTAATTGGATTTGGAGGCATTTAGCGTGAGGAGACTATAATTAAGCCAAGCAGCTATCTTCGCCAGGCCACGTTCAGCCAAACTTCTAGCATTAGCCCAAGTCTTAGCAGCGAAGACAATGGCAGTATCGTCGGCGTATGAGAATATGAGCCCGCCATCAATGTTCATGTTGCATAGATTATTAATGTAGATAAGGAACAAGGTCGGCCCGAGGACACTTCCCTGACCGACTCCGAAAGTAACGGTTGACTCGGAGCTAGTGTACTTCGCAATTTTAACCGTTTGCTTGCGATTGTTCAGGTAAGATTTTAAAAGTTCAAGAGAGGGTCCCCTTATGCCGATGCTTTCTAGTCTATGCAAAAGTATGGGGACAGACACTGTGTCAAAGGCCTTTTTGAGGTCAAGAAAGATAGCCAGACACTTGTTTCCACTATCCACACCGTCAACCAGAGCAGAAGTTAGTGACAGAACTGCATCCTCAGTTGACTTTCCCTGCCTAAACCCAAACTGAGAAGGCGACAGTATTTTATATTTAGAGAGGAATTTATTTAGACGTGTGTTTATAAGTCTCTCGAGGATTTTTGAAATGGACGGTAGGACTGAAATCGGCCTATAGTTTGACGGGTCAGTCCTGTCCCCAGACTTGTACACAGGCGTTATTAGGGCTACTTTCAAAGCGTCCGGGAAGAGTCCCTGCTGGAAGCATAAATTAATTAAGTGAGTTTTGATTGGTACAATTTGTTCGTGTGCGGCTTTTAGAAAGTTGACTTGTATTTTGTCCCAACCGGGAGCACTATCTGCTTTCAAACTCATTAGAGTGGCTCGAACTTCGTCGGGGTCTGTGTCGAGAATAACAAAAGATGAGGCCAGAGGAGTGTCTGTCGAGAATGAGGCAGGATTGGGATTTCCTACTGGGGACTGAGAAGTTGTGATATTATCTGCAAGATGTTTGCCTATGTTAGAGAAGTAATCATTAACCTTGTCAACAGAGTTCTGATGGGTAGCGGATAGCTCTAGCAGTTCCAGATTATTTGTTTTTTTAGGTTTGCGTTGTGTGATGTTGTTAATGATATCCCATGTTTTTTTAGGATTTTTTTGCGCATTTGAAAGTTGAACTCTGTCATGTTTTCGTTTTTGTTTCCTGATAATGGTGTTACAGTAATTACGATACCTTTTGTAGGTGATTTTTAGTACCTCATTGAATGGGTCAAGCCTCAGTCTCTTTTGCATACAATTTCTATTCAAAATACAGCGCAACAAGCCAATAGTCATCCATGGTTTTAAGATTCTATTTTTCAACGGTATATTTAAAGTAATTGTACTGAGTGCGACACAATTTTGTAGTATTTGAATTAGATTATTGGTAAGCGTATTAGGGTTATCTAGATTTAATAGGTCTGACAGGTTACTAGCTTTGAGAAGGTCAAGCCCCTTTTCCACATTAAATACTGTTTTTGTTTTTGAACATCTTGCTAAGTTTGTGTGGTTTGTGATTTTTAAGAAAGTCATGAAGTGGTCAGTAATAGTTGAGTGTATAATTGCGATGGTTGCGGTTTGGCGGCCAGGTTTGAGCTTTATAATGAAATGGTCAAGACAGGTTTTGTCTCTCGTAGGGAGTGAGTGACCAGGGAGTAGACCATGCATGGCTAACATATTGAGATAGTTAAGTCTATTTGTACGTTCGTGTGATTGCTCATTTTGATTGTATATCAGATTAATATTTATATCTCCAGTGATGATAACGTTTTTAATTGATGCAATGGTAGTAAGGTGATTGTTTAAGGAGTGAATAAATTGGTCCGCGTTCGAAGTTGAGGGGGACCGATAAATTGCAATAACTATGAGGTCAGGCGCAATATGAATTTCTAAGCAAGACGCGTGAGCTAACTTTATTTCTCTTGTTTTATTTTTATGTGTGTTTTTAATATAGGCGACCACTCCGTCAGCTTTATTCAGATGATTTGTAGTTTGGAACGAATTATAGTTAGATATTTGAGGTATTGGTTTATTTGAGTTCAACATACATTCGGTAAGGATTAACAGATCAATATCTGTTTTAAGAATTACTAGGTTTAATTGAAGATCATCAAAGTTAGAGTAAATAGATCTAATATTCTGCGAAACAATGGCAAAGTCGGAAGAGTTAGGTGCTAATTGCTTAGCGAAGTCGTCAATGTTACAATCAAACACTTGGGCTATTTCGGAATTGTCTATGTCATTCAAAATTCGTAAAGTATTATCCATATTTATATGTTTTGTAGGTGCAGAATAATGTAATTATATTCGTATTATTATATCGTGTGTGGATGTGGGTGGGTGTATGTACCAGTGAGTGTGTAGAGGTATGTGTGGTTTGAAAGTTTGTGAATGTAGGTTTGAGTGATGAAGAATGAGTGTAGCTGCGCGATTGGTTAATAAAATATAACTTAGTATTTAACTTAATTCTAATTAATTTTGAGAGTTTAACAAACCGATGAAAGTTTACCAAATAGGTGAAGTAGAGTAAGACAATAAAATTACGATAGGTCGCTTGCAAGATGACATCTAGTCATTTCAGTTGTAAAAGATTATGTACCTGCGACTCACTATTTATAACAATAGTAGGTCAGGCAGGTAATACCCTTATATATGTATTCGTGTTCTTAGTCAAAGACTACAAACGTGTCAAATGTACTTCTATAACATCCTTTGTTTTTGGAACAATCTTTATTAATTACAACATAATTGAAAGGTATACTCCATATTTTTGAACACATTTCACGAAATTCAATCCATGTCATGTCAGTGTTGACATGTTCTTCATAAACATGTCTCATATTTCTTTCATCTTGTTTAAAAAGTACGATTAGGTTTGCGTTGTCTCTTACTAACTGCTTAGGGATTTTACTATACGTCTGATTTAGATAAAAACAATCGATGGACTTGTGCCTCCCCATAGCAAAATAATCACGCATATTACTTTGATTTTCACAAGCAACATCATCAAATGCAATTACAGAATTCGGTTTTGCGGTCTGAACACTCAGTACTTGCTCATTTTCATGATATTTCTGAAATGAAATGCCTGGTACTCGTTGCAAGACTTTTTCTAAAAAAACGTACTTGGGTTGTTGCAAGGTTTTCGAATAAACATAAACATTTTGAAATCTTAAACCATTCTTGTGTGTAAGAAGACCAATTAATGAATTCGCTTTTCCGCAATTTGACGGCCCGCAAATGATGCATCGTACCGATTTAGGTAATAATTCTCCATGACGAAAACCAGTCTCTTGAGAATGAACACAAAGTTTGTTTACATGTAACGATTGTGGTTGTTTTACAAATTTCATGACGACTGCTTGAAACGGTTATATTAATAATGACTGAATTAATGTATTACATTGACATTTATAACTCGTTCCATCGGGTGGAATAACGTCGAACTGGAATAGGCGCCGAACCAGTATTTTCCTGTACTATGTAGAAATTCATACTCCACCTTCCGTTCATCGGGTGGAATAGGCGCCGAACCAGTATTTTACTGCACTTTATAGGATTTCGTTTATATTATTGGGCATTCTATTCCACCGAGAGTGACGAGGCGAACGGAGTGAGCCGATGGAACGGAAGGTGGGGTAGAATGCCCAATAATATCCTACTCTCACCGCATACTACGGCCTGGTGGAGTCCATTTTAAGATACGGTGTTATCTTTTGGGGTAACTCGACTGACCGGGAACTCATATTCAAAACTCAAAAGCGTTGCATTAGGTCGATGTTCAACCTTAAAACCATTCAGAGTTGCAAGCCTCATTTTCAAAAATACAAAATCTTGACATAACCTTCGCTTTATATATTAGAAAATACAACGTTCTTAAGATCAAACCCTCATGTCTTTTCTCGCATGGCAGATCGATTTCCTCGTAATAGACGTGACAATAGCCAAATTTGCCAACAACAATTTAGAACGGCACTTATGCGGAAAAGTGTCTTTTGCATGGCTCCAAAAATCTATAATAAACTACCTAAAAGCTGGAAGCAGTTAAGTGACGCAGCTTTCAAGAAAAAAGTTATAAATTTTCTAGCAGATAGAGCTTAGATGAGTTTTTTGACGAGAGATTTTGATCATGTTTTACTAATTTATTATTTTAATGATCTATTTTATCATGACATGTTTAAATAATTTGACTCGGTTTGACATACTTTATTTTATTAATATTTGCATGCCATTGTTTACGGCAAACGTGATGATCTGTTTTTATCTCTACTTTTAACATCTCTTGCATGCTGACAATTTGTGTTGTATGTATTGTACTCATGTTTGAGCAAATAAATGATTATCTTATCTTATCTTATCTTATCTTATCTTATCTTATCTTAAGCGGTTGTCAGCCTCGCGGGAAAGGAAGGTTAAACAATTGCTGATGCATGAGGAGCTAGGTGACCGAAAACCATCACAGTTCTTACGTCATTTACGGCATCTAGCAGGACCGTCAGTACCAGAAGACTTCCTGAGGACATTGTGATCGAATCGGTTACCGACCAATCTACAGATTAGCGGATGTAGCGGACACGGTTAATGAAATCGCGCAGGCGGGGCCCATGCAAGTAGCAAGTATAGCGGATACAGGTACATCTATCCTTAATGAAAGAGATGGCGTGTCAAATAGCGGAATTAACCAAACAAGTGAGTTCGTTGTCTACTAGAGTGGATAATCGAAGGCAGGTACGTGGTCGTTCTCATTCACGGTCTAAAAGTGATAACTGGCGAAGCAGATCCAGATCCAGGCCATGTCAGCCACCAGAAAACCATCCGCATTGTTGGTACCATTTCACATACGGCGTCCGTGCAAAGAAATGTATACAGCCTTGTACATGGAGGTCGGAAAACTCGAAAGGCAGCCCGAATTAGCGGCCTACGACTGCCCACTAGCATCAGGCCGTCTTTTTGTTACTGACCGTTATTCTAAAATGTTATTTCTTGTCGATACAGGCTCGGACTTGTGCGTCTACCCTCGGTCAGCAATCAAGACACCCTGCAATATAACAAAGTTTAGTTTAACGGCAGCCAATGGAAGTATTATTAATACCTATGTTCCAGTGCAACTTAACCTCAACCTGGGTCTTCGCCGTTCATTTACTTGGAAATTTACCATAGCCGACGTGTCAAAGCCAATTATAGGTGTAGATTTTCTAAGTTATTTTAATCTGCTTATAGATTGCCGCAACCACAGGCTCATAGATGGCACCACCTCACTCTTCGTAGCAGCATCCTCACAGCGGGTTCCTGATAATGTGGCATCCGTTAAAACTGTCACCGGAGAGACTGAGTTTCACCAGATGCTGCGTGAGTTCCCAGAGGTTACCCGCCCTGCAGGTACTGTGAATCAAAACAAACCTAAACATAATACGGTGCACTTTATTAAGACATCTTCTGGACCGCCCGTTGCAAACAGACCTAGGCGCTTGGATCCAGAACGATTAAAGATCGGAAAGAAAAAATTCGATGACGTGATAGCCAATGGAACTGCAAGGCGTTCTGAAAGCCCGTGGTCTTCGGCTCTGCACCTGGTGAGGAAAAAGGATGACGGGTGGCGCCCGTGTGGTGATTACCGTGCATTAAATGCCCGTACTATACCTGAACGCTACCCTATACGCCACATCCAGGACTTCTCACAGCGACTTTCTGGCTCCACTATATTTACAAAAAATTATTTAATAAAAGCTTATAAGCAAATACCGGTAAATAAAGCGGACATACCAAAGACGGCCATAACAACACCATTCGGATTATTTGAGTTTCCTTTCATGACCTTTGGCCTTAGAAATGCAGCTCAAACTTTTCAACGCTTTATAAATGAAGTGCTTACTGGTTTTGATGACTTCTGCTTCGGATTTCTCGACGATATTTTAATTTATTCTTCTTCACCAGACCAGCATATCCTTCACCTACGTCAGCTGCTGTCACGCCTTCAGGAATACGGTGTTCTCATCAACGCAGCGAAATGTGTGTGGGGCCAGCCCGAGGTGACTTTCCTTGGATACCAGGTATCTGCTGCTGGTACCCAACCTCTCAGCACTAAAGTCCAGGCAATACAGGACTTTCCAGTTCCGCGCACGGTGAAGGAGTTCCGGAGATTCTTAGGCATGCAAAATTTTTATAGAAAGTTCGTACCTAACGCTGCAAAAAGTCAAGCTCCACTTAACTCGATGTTAGGTGGAGAAAAGGTCAAGGGCTCTGATCCGGTGCAGATGTCGCAGCTACAGCTAGAAGCTTTTGAAGAATGCAAAACAACGCTATCAAATGCTACGCTTCTTGCGCATCCACAGGCACAGGCACAGCTTTCTTTACTAACTGACGCGTCTGACGTTTCCATAGGAGCAGTTCTTCAACAACGCGTTGGTACACAGTGGGAGCCCCTTGCGTTCTTCTCCAAGAAATTGAACCAAGCTCAACGCAAATACAGTCCCTACGATCGCGAGCTACTTGCCGTCTACGAGGCAATCAAATATTTCCGGCATATGGTGGAGGCCCGGGAATTCGTCGTCTTCACCGATCACCGTCCACTTACATACGCCTACAAAAATTCAAGAGAGAATTGCTCGCCACGTCAATACAGGTACTTTGATTACGTCGCTCAGTTTACTACAGACATTCGCTACATACCTGGTGCTGAAAATGTCGTAGCTGATACCTTGTCACATATTGAAGAAGTCGCAACAGTGATTGATTACAAGGCTTTAGCCCAATCTCAAGAGTCAGACCCCGAGCTTCAGTCGCTGATAGAAAAAGGATCGTCACTAAAACTGAAAAAGATAACTCTGGTTGGCTCAGACACCAATCTCTATTGCGACACTTCTACTCAACCACCTAGACCCTACGTCACACCTGAACTGCGTAAGCAAGTGTTTGATGCTCTACACTGTCTGAGCCACCCTGGACGTACAGCTACCGTGCGACTGGTCACACAAAGATTTGTGTGGCCAGGGATTCGTAAGGACGTAAAGAGAAGGTGTAGAGAGTGGTGCAGATGCTGTCTTCACTGCCAGCGCTGTAAAGTTACTCGACACACATCCGCTCCTCTCTCCCATTTCCCTTCAATCTCGTCGAGATTCTATCACATCCATCTCGACATCGTAGGGTCTCTAATACCGTCTTCTGATTACAGATATTGCCTCACCATCGTGGACAGGTTCACACGATGACCTGAGGCTATTCCACTCAAAGACATCACTGCCGAGACCTGCGCGGCCGCCTTGGTATCCGGGTGGATATCGAGGTTCGGTTGCCCCTCGCAGATCACCACTGATCGCGGTTGGCAGTTCGAGTCCGGCCTGTTTAAGGCCCTAACATCCCTGCTCGGTGCGCGTCACTTCTGCACCACAGGCTATCATCCTGCATCAAATGGGATGGTTGAGAGGCTGCATCGACTACTCAAAGCAGGCATCATGTATCACAACAACACTCAATGGACAGAAGTCTTGCCTATAATTCTGCTCGGCATACGCAGTTCCTGGAAAGATGACGTCCAAGCATCCTCAGCTGAACTGGTTTACGGCGAGCCTCTCCGCTTGCCAGGCCAATTCCTGTCGCCGTCAGACAACCATATCGTTGAAGACATCACCAACTTCGCAACACGTCTGACAAAACACATGTCTAACTTGTCATCGAAGCCAACTAAGTGGCACAGAAACAAAACATTTTACATACCCAAAGACATGCAGCACTGTACCCACGTCTTTTTGAGGCTAGATTATGTGCGAAAGTCATTGGGGCCACCGTATGCTGGTCCCTACAAGGTACTAAAGAAGAAGGATAAATACTTCGGAGTTGAGGTACAAGGCAAGAGCACCAACATATCACTAGATCGCCTGAAACCAGCTTACGTCGCTCAAGACAGTCACAGCGGCGACTCAACTACAAATCCAAACAGCGCACCACCAAGTGACTCGTCAGCACCATCTACAACACATGAGCCAGTGACCCACACACGCAGCGGAAGAAGGGTACGTTTCCCGGACTTCTATCGACCGTAGTCACGGTCTTGCCAGGGGGCTACTGTAGCGGCATCGCCGCCACACTACGAAGCGACCCGAGTTACAATCGTACATACTCGGCCGTCTCCGCCGCGCCGCGCGCTCCGTTCGGTTTGTTACATGCTCACGCGCTAGTCTATTGTTCGCCGCTGCGCAAGGTACTCGCGCGCTCGAGTCGAATCCGAGCCTGTATCGACAAGAAATAAAGTTTTAGAATAACGGTCAGTAACAAAAAGACGGCCTGATGCTAGTGGGCAGTTGCCCGCCAGACATCACACCCGTCTAGTCGGAGGATCCTCCCTTTTCTATGGGGGATGAGTGAACTTTACACCCTGTTCCTCATACCCCTAAATTGGTGACCCCGAATATGAACGTCAACGCAGCCTTCGTGCAACTACTTCAGCGTGACGTCATCATCATCATCACTCCCGCAAGCTTTCGTGAGGCGAGTCACACAGCCAGCCAGCACCCACGGCTTCAACGGGTATCCTGACCACCAGCATGCAGCGAACGCGCATTCCTGGTCATCATGCTCAGCCACAACCCATCGCTGTACCACATCCGACCCACTGGATCAAAACGCAGCGCCACCCCGACTCACTGGGGAATCACCGCAGACAGTTCCGACCCACTGCGAACTATGCGGCACCCGGTTCCGACTCACTGGAACCACAGCTGGCACTGTGAAGCATCGCAAGATTCAGCACTCAGCCCGCTATCGACCTCCGGTCTCCGGAGGGGAGTGATGTAGCGGCATCTACATCGCTACATGCGAACTACGCATCAAAGACCTGACGTCACATAACATCCTGACGTCACACAAATCCTGCATCGCGCAATTAGAGTTTACCGCGCGATAAACATATATAGAATCTCCCAACTTCAAACCTCTGGGCAGTTGCCCGCCAGACATCACACCCGTCTGGTCGGAGGATCCTCCCTTTTCTATGGGGGGATGAGTGAACTTTACACCCTGTTCTTCATACCCCTAAAATATAAAAATATATAAATCATGCAAAAATATCCAAGACTGCAGACTCCTCCAAGACGATCTTACCAGACTTAATAACTATTGCAAAGAGAACAAGCTTTTTCTTAGTCTTCCTAATTGTCATAGTATATCATTTACAAAGAATAAGAATAAAATTTACTTTATTTACTCCATCAATAATCAGCATCTAAATGTAGTAGATTCCGTTCGCGACCTAGGTGTTATTATGGACTTGTGTTTGCATTTCAACCTGCACATTGATAGTATAATAAATAAGGCTTTTCGGATGTATGGTTTCGTCATGAGATCCTCAAAAGACTTTGTGCGACCCTCTAACTTTTTTGATGTTGTTTAGGTCTTCAATACGCTCTCAACTTGAATACGCCGTACCTATTTGGAATCCATATTACCTCAAATACAATGACAAATTAGAAATGGTACAGAAGAAATTCTTGCGTGGCATGAACTACAAATGTTATCATTCGAAGATTCCTTACACACATTTATTACGTAAGTACAACATTCTAAGTCTACAATCTAGGCGATTACTTTTGGATGCAATGATGCTGCATGGTTTATGCAACAATAGATTTGACTGCACTGAAATTACAAATAAAATATGTTACACGGTACCCAGAAATGTAATCAGACGTGGGACTCGCGAGCCCCACCTCTTCCACGTGATTTCATGTAAGACTAACGCCGGGGCCCGAGTACCTCTTCGACGCCTTGTGGAAACTTATAACGCACACTTCATGGACATAGACATTTTCTTTTTCTTTAATAAAAAATTCAAAACTCTCGCTATAACTTCATTAGCATCAAAACTTTAAATTAGCACTTGATTCAAATAACTTAACTTAACAATATTCTTTAAATCAGCTTCCGTTTTTCACTTATTTGATTAATCCGTGGACAATAGTGTGGGTTATATGTTTAACTATTTATCTTAAGAATATTATTGCATTGGTTACCTATCATAAGTTCGAAAAATATTTGACCGAATTTCATTTCACCTAAAACTTTTCAACTTTTATCGTTTCGTTTTTTTTTACTTCATCAAAGTCACGTCTGCCACTCTATCAGTTGACCTATTACCAAATCGATTTTTTTCGTTACTCCGACGTTTCATTTGGTCGAAAACCTTTTTACCGAAGTAATACTTAGCCGAAATAACATTTGTTCGAAGTATTATGTTTCCGAACATTTATTATACCACGAGGTATGGATGGGTGACAGAAGGATGCTTGCTACAAGCATGCAGCATGCAAGCAGGCATACAGCATGCAGCATGCAAGTAGGCATCCAGCATGCAACATGCACTCAGGCATGCAATATGCAGCGAGCATTGTTTCTGTCACGGCTCCGGCTTTGCGGGGTTTGGGCGGCCTCACGCGAGGTGAGGAGCACACCACCGCAGCTTCGGCTCGCTCACCTTCACGCGTTACTCTCGCGTTACTATGGTTACTGTTCTAATCTAACCTAACCTTTTTTTTTTTTTGTTCCGGGGTGGAAAATCCTCAGGGATGTCCTCCGCCCTGGGGCGGGCGGAGGGGTCTGTCAGACTCTTACTGACTAAAAACCACCCCGGTGTTCCAACTCACACCTACGCGGGGGGTCGCGGGAACTTGAAATCTTCCGCAACCCCCGGCTGGTGCCGGCCCGCCACTGCGGGCCTCCTCGGGTCAGCGGGGGGAGTGAGGTGTTTGACTCCCCCCGCGACGTCTCAGAGGGGCGCGCGTGGAACACTACGTGCCGCCACCTCGGGTCCTCCTTCGATGTCTATAAAAGTGCCCAGGCAGGTGCTTTTTTGATAAATCGCGTCCTCTATCTGGCTGACCACTAGATGAAGAGCGGATTCGGTCGACTTACCGGAGCTGTATGCGTGCTGATTACCATGTAGCGGTATGGTTTTTAGAGCGCCGTCTCTCAGCTCCCTGTCACATAACCTTTCCAGAGTTTTTAGTAGAAAGGAGGTCAGGCTGATTGGTCGGTGGGATTTGGCGTTTGTGTAGTCACCCTTACCTGGCTTGGGAATGAATATAACTTTCACCTCCCTCCATCCTTTAGGAACGTATCTAAAGGCCAGGCACGCTCTCATTAAAGGCACCAGTCTTATTGCGACAGAAGCACCCCCCCCCCACTGTAGTAAAGTGGGGAACACTTCATCAGGACCAGCTGCCTTAAAAGGATGGAAGCTCCGGATGGCCCATTGGAGTTTCTTCAACGTGATCACCCTACTTGCGTAACTCCAATCATTGTCTGATGGTGTTTGGGTTTCATCTTGCCAGTCAATTACCTGCGCGAAGACGCATCCGGGGAAGTGGGTTTCGATTAGGACACGTCTAGTTTCTTCGGGTGACGATGTGAGTGTGTTATCAGGTTTGCGGAGGGTGGCGGGCATAGCTTTATGCTGTTGCGCCAGTATTTTCCTTACCTACCCTGTTTGCTTGCTGACAAGATTCAATGCTACCACAGAATTTACGCCAACCCGAGGTGCTCCTGAATCTGATGCATTTTTTGTAGCTGGATTTGGCCGCGTAGTATACATCCCAGTCCTCATCCGCACATGTGTTCATTGCTCTGTTTATTTATTTGGATCTCCAACAAAGATTACACCTTACATGCTAAAAATAAAACATAAAAAGATACAAATCCTTGTGCATCTTCAATTATAGGAGACCACAGCTTGCATTAAGATATCAAACAATCAATTATTAATATGGAAATAAAGTATACAGTACACAAATAGTGTATAATACAGTTTAGAGCCGTTCTCACCTTGCCGCGCTTGCGCTCCAGATCAGCGCCCCACCAGGGTTGTTTTCCCGGTATGTTGCGCGGCGTGGGCGGCGTGGTCTCTGGGCAGTTTGGTAGCTGTCTATGATTGACTTAGTAAGATGGCTTACTTGTGCCTCAATCTGTGTCGTGTCCGTCAATGTCATCGGATCGCTTAGTGTCGCAAGCTTGGATTCAAGGTTGCGTGTGTAGATGGCACGATCCGTTTTCCGCGGATAACGCCGTGGTGTTATCGGTGGAACACAGACCTGGATGTCGAAGCGGATCCACCTATGATCGGAGCAGGAGGCCTCCTCAGAGACTTGCCACCCAGTGGTCATTTCCGCCGCGCCCTCTGTTGCCAGAGTGAGATCTATGATTGTGCGGCTTCGCCTGGTTACGAATGTTGGTTTGGAGCCAGTATTTAGTAGGGATAGGTTAGTCGAGAATAGGTAGTCAACCAAGGCCTTACCCCTCTCATTTTGTGTGTCCATGCCCCACAGTTGGTGGTGGGCATTTGCGTCGGCGCCGACAACGACCTCAAACCCGCAACTCTCGCAATGGCTCACGAGTCGGGCGAGTTCGTGGGGAGGCGGCGCCTCCGCCTCAGGCATGTAGGCCGAGGCGAAAACTATCACCATCTCCATGGTGTTGTCGCGCTGTATAAGCAGCTTTGCTGCAGAGACATCTCTGCAACAGAAGTCAGTTAAGAGCTGTGTTTTAAGGTTACCTGTGACGTAGATGCACGATCTGGGGTGATCGTGGTCTGTGGTGACCAGGAGCTTACCGCCAAGATTGGAGAGTCCTTGTATGCGGCCCGCTCTGATCCACGGCTCTTGGATCAAGGCAATGGCCGTGTGTTGAACCTCCAGCCACTTGCGAAGCTGAGCCGTCGCGGTCTGGCTGTGGTGGAGGTTTGCCTGGATGACTCTACAGGCCGACGAAAGGGACGCCATCGCAGGTCGAACCCTCCTCGTCCCCCTCAAGTCTAAGCCCGGCAAACAGGTCGCCCTCGTCGAAGCCGTCTCCTCCCGGGCCCGAAGCCGGAGACAGGAGCATGTCGTCTAGCTCCTCGCCCGATATAGGGACGGCGCCCACGGTGGCGGCAGCAGAGGCGGCCGGCTCTGCTACAGCAGATTCAGCCGCGGATGCCTCCGGGTTGTGTAGTGGGGGTGTAGACGCCCCTGTTGGTGTCTGCGGCAGCTGCGTCAGCGCCTCGCAAATGGATCCCGTGGCGGGGTCCCATCCGTCGGGGACGTCGGTGAACCTGCCGTTCCGACCCTGAAACTTCACGTACACCGTCCCCAAACCTATTGAGAAACGGCGTCCGGCCTCCATCAGGGTCGGGATCTGGTCCACAGGAACACCGACCACCACGAACCATGCCGCTGTTTGTTTGTCGACATGAAGAAGTACCCACCTCTTTATGTCGACCCACGGGTTCTGGTACGAGAGAACACGCCCAATGTTGGTCGGCTCTCCAAAGATCCCCTGCTCGTCTGGGATCACGACTCCACATCGTGCTCGTTTCAGGATCTCCGACTGGCTCTTGACGACTAACGAGATGCTAGTTGGGAAAGGTAGGTTGGAGACTGTTTTCCTTAGCCATGCTAGGCCATGCAAGGCCCAGTATCCCAGTGAGCCCGGGCAAAGTGATCAAGCGCCGGCTGTGCACGCCTCTGTACCGGTCGTTGCTGCTGCGAAGACCGCAAGGTTGAAGCGTGCTTTGAAGAAGTGATTTCTTTTGTGATTCAATGTCCGGGTAACATCATGTTTTATTGTTTTGTTTTTACTTTCAATTAGAGAGTGTGCTGCACAATTTACTTGACTGAATTATGTCACAATGTTGTCACTGTCAGTGTCAGTCACACACACATGTCACTTTGATTTGATGCGTTCCTCAGAGTAATAATTTAGTTATTACTCTGAGATGCGTTCCGTTTTTCTAACAGAAATCTTATTCTTTCTTTTCAATGTTTTGTTTCTATTTCTATTTTTCTTTTTGTGTTTTCTCCATACTTTTTACATTTTGATTTAGTTTTTTTTTTTTTTTAAACTCTTTTGTTACCCGGACTGCGTAAGTAGGTATTTTTTTTTTTTTTTTTGTATTTAATTTTAATAACGCAACCGGCAGGTGGACTAGCTGTTAAACGGTTTATTTTTATTTATTAATTCGTTTTTTTTAATATATTTATATAATTTGTAATATATTACGTAAATATTTATGTCTATCGATGAAAGCTGTGATGATAATAGTTTTTTCTCAGTAACAAGCAATGATGACAGTTTCGTGAGTATTCCTTCTCTTGCAGACAGTCTTACTGCGCAGTTTTCTGATGTTCCTAAGAATTTTAACGTTATACATATTAATGCTCAGAGCATTCCGGCTCATTTCCACGATATGCTGGCAAGCTTTGACTGTAAGAACGTACATGCTATTCTTATTTCCGAGTCATGGCTTAAACCCTGTCTCCCTTCAACTAGTTACTCTCTTCCTGGCTTCCAGCTTATAAGAAACGACCGGTCGGTTGGTGGTGGTGGTGGTGTTGCCATATATCTCCGGGCGCATATTCCATACTCTGTTGTCAATGTGTCAGTTCAGCCACCGCCATCGAATGCTGGTGAACATCTCTTCCTCGAAGTCGAACTACACCATTCAAAATTACTTCTTGGCGTCTACTACTGTCCCTCTTTACGCGTTAATTTCTTTTCATCTTTTGAAAATCTTTTAGAAATGCTGATTCCTTCTTACAGTCATAGTATAATCATGGGTGACTTTAATACTTGTCTTCTGAAAAAAGACTATCGCTCTTCTTCTCTGGCAAATATTTTGGCTTCCAGTAATCTTTCCATTCTTCCGCTGAGTGCCACTCACCATTTTCCTCACTCTACACCTTCACTTCTTGACTTGATTTTTGTCTCTTCTCTTGATCACGTCGCTAAGCATGGCCAATGTTCAGCCGATGCCTTTTCCTATCATGACCTGATTTTTCTGTCATACAAAATTCGCCCACCTAAGGCTAAAGCTAAGATTCTCATGCAACGCAATTTTGGTGGTATGAACCTTGACGATCTTTGCAAGGATGCCAACAACATAGATTGGTCTGCTCTGTTTGCCTCTGCATCAGTCGATGACCAAGTTAGTATTTTTGCGGCTAAACTTATCGAGCTTTACGATCATCACGCACCTGTTCGAGCTGTTAAGGTTAGACATTTGCCGGCGCCGTGGCTCACAAATGATATTAAAACGCTTATGCACAAAAAAGTTACGGCAAAGTCTAAATTTAAGCGTAGGGCTAATGACGCTAACAGGGAAAGATACCATTCAATACGTAATCACTGTAATAAGGTGTGTAGGAATGCTAATCGCCACCACATTCATACTTCTGTCCAAAATGGGGACGCATCCAAAGTTTGGAAATTTCTTAGATCATTGGGGGTCGGTAAAATCCGACAAGATACAATTCCAAAAGACATAGATATTGATGCAATGAATACTCATTTTACTGCTTCGTCCAATTTTGATAGGACAATAAAGTTGAATACACTGAATTATCTTTCTTCACTACCGACTCCCAGTTATTCTCCATTTGTTTTTAGTCAGTTCTCCGCATGTGATGTTAAGAAAAGCATACTTTCGATTACTTCCAATGCGGTAGGAAGTGACTGTATCAGCCGTAATATGTTAGTCCCTGTGCTGGATGTTATCCTTCCCGTCATTTGTCATATCCTCAATTTTTCTGCATCTAGTGGTGTCTTTCCATACTCTTGGAAAGATGCTCAAATAATTCCTTTACCTAAAAAGTTTAAACCCACATCCTTCTCTGAATACCGTCCAATATCCGTCCTACCATTCCTATCCAAAGTCCTTGAACGGTTAATTCTCAATCAAATAAGCACTTTCCTCGCTAAAAATAATCTCCTCAACCCCTTCCAGTCTGGCTTCCGTCCTGGTCATAGCACCACCACAGCGCTTCTGAATATTACGGATGATATAAGGTCAGCCATGGAAAACGGTAATCTAACGGTCTTAGCTTTATTAGATTTCAGTAATGCTTTTAATACTGTCGATTTTGATGTTTTGCTTGGCATTTTATGCTCTATTAACATATCTCCATCGGTAATTGACTGGTTTCGTACTTACCTGTTCGGTCGCCGGCAACGTATTTGCATAGGAGAGACGTTGTCTTCCTGGAGTAATACTTCTGCCGGTGTACCTCAGGGTGGCGTTCTATCCCCTTTACTTTTCGCAGTTTTTATTAACTCAATCTCCGAAGAACTTATTTCTTTCTACCATCTTTATGCAGATGATTTACAAATTTACTCGCGAGCTCCTCTTGGTAATCTGTCCGAGGCTATTTTATCTATTAATCGTGATCTGGCTCGTATATGCGACTGGAGTTAGAGATATGGACTTATGGTCAACCCCATAAAGACGCAGGTTGTGGTTGTAGGGAGTTCTAGGACGGTCTCAAGGATCGACTGGACAACTCTTCCCCAAGTTTCTTTTGACAATTCAGTTGTTCCCTTCAGTGAGAAAGTTAAAAACTTGGGGATATTCATTGATAGGAACTTTTCTTGGACTGCCCAGCTACAGGAAGTGAGCCGCAAACTATTTGCATCCGCTGCATCTTTGAAGAGATTACGTAATTTTCTACCGACTGCCACCAAGATTGCGCTTGCCCAATCGCTTCTTCTACCCATCCTTGATTATGCTGATGCCAGCTATCTTGACCTTACCCAAGACCAACTTGATAAGCTTGAGCGGCTTCAAAATGTTTGTATAAGGTTCATATTCGGTTTGCGCAAATATGACCATGTTTCCGAATATCGTGTGAAGCTCAAGTGGTTACCAATTCGCCTTCGCCGGAATGTTCATATTCTTTCCCTTTTGTTTAATGTGCTTTTTTCCCCTTCCACTCCTCTCTATCTCAAGGAACGTTTTCAGTTTCTTTGCGACTCCCATACGAAATTTTTAAGGTCATCAGATAACTTGAAGCTTAGAATGCCTACGCATTCCACAACTTTCTTCGACAAATCGTTCACTGTCCAGGCTGCTCGTTTATGGAATGCATTGCCAGTTGAAATAAAGCGCGCGCAATCGTTACCTGTGTTTAAGAGACTCGTGAAGGAACATTACTTGTCGTTGTGATCTTGTTCTCGTAACTGTAATTATCTATAGTGTTCATTTATTTTCGCTGCTTATATATTTAGTATGTATGTATTTATGTATCTATTATTTAGGATATGTATTTATTTGTGTATCTATTCTAGTATATTGTATACTTATAATTTGCACCAACGACCGCCCCATTTTATGTCCAGGTAAATCACTGTCCATTCTAAGGTTGCCTGGAAGAGATCGCGGAAAGCGATAAGGCCGCCCATTGTATATTTTGTAGTGTTTGATTATTATTATTTTTGTTATGTTTTTTTGTGGTGTACAATAAAGTATATATAAATAAATAAATAAATAAGGTGTGGTCGTTCCCGCACCACAGTTTTAGAACACCCCCGGCGAACAGCGGCTTTGCGTTGAAGGTCGGCCCTGGAGTGTCTTGCTTAGGGGAGCAGGCCTCGAGAATGATCTGCTTCTGGATAGCAGCGAGTACCTGGTCCGATACTTCCTTGCTGAGGAACCCCGTGCGGTCGCATGTGATCGCGACGTCGAGGGTAGCGCTGGCAGCTTGGGCGTAGCTTCGCTGGGCGACCCGTTTGGATTGATCAAGACGCAGCCGCTTATGCTCTCCCCGAGGTGTCAATGTCTCGTTGAGAGCTCGCTTGGCCGCAACCTGATCCTTCCAATCGGGTCGCTGTGTGGTGTTGGTTACTAGAGCCGGCCTCTCGGGAGCATCGGTTGGCGGTTGACTGGGCGCTGGTTGGCTAGTGCCGGCCTCTGCCTGCAGCCGCTTTCCGGCGGAGAAGTTAAGCTGGGTGCTTGTCCGTATGTCCGAGCAGGCGGCAGTAACCTGTTTAGTACTGGAGCCCTTACCAGCCAAAACGCGAGCCTAGCGTCGCTCCTGGCGTCGCTCCTTCCTCGTCACTCTGTCCCTCTTTTTGCCTTGCTCTAAGGCAGCTGGTGGACCTGAAGGGTCGGCGCAAGGGCAACGGGCTTTTTGAGTATATTTACCCTTGCCCTTGCGTTTCTGTACTGAGGCTGCCGGTGGACCTGAAGGGTCGGTGCAGGGGCAACGGGCTTGTTGAGTGCCGTTACCCTTGCCCTTGCTTTTCTGCACCACTTGCCAGGCGCGTGAGAACACGTCCTCGGTGCAGCTTGGTGGTGTCTCCGTGTGATGGCTGGTGGCCATCTGATGGGAAGAGGCTAGAGGAGCCACAGGAGTGGGAGGGTGTTTGGTAAGATCCTCGGTACCGGTGTTACCCGGCGCCGGGATCTGTGTGGAGAGGGTCAGACCGGCAGTGGAATTAGTCGTCGCCGAAGTCATCGCCTGTTTTTTGGAAGGGTCGGTACTGGTCCCAGTCAGCGCCGACGTCCTTTGTTTGTTTTGGGACTTTTTGGGTTTGGTCTTAGCTGTGGTTCTCGCCACAGCCGGACCGTCGCCAGCGCTGGTACCCGGGGCGTTAGCCGCCAGGCCACCAGGGGCAAGAGAGGTGCAAGCACCTCCCTTCAGAGTCTCATCGGCTTTCGCCTCCACTCTGGTGTTGGTTTTTTTAAATGGCCTTTGGTTATCCATATTATTTTTTTTGTAAACTTCATCTCTCTGGCTCCCACCCTCCATGGAGCCCGCAACTGGGAACGTCTTACTATAGAAAAAGTTCGAACGTTAGGACTACCAGCACGCGTAGCATGACCACCATAGAAACGGGTTTTGTCGACGGAAGAATAGACAAAATGACAGATTGTAGAAAGATTTCTACCGTTCTAAGCATGGCGATCTTAAAACTGAAGAGAAGAAATGTTTCTATTCTTCAGTCGACAAATGTCTACAATGTCAAGCATGACGACCAATTTTTCTCTACTTTTGACACTTGAGGGTAGAAACATTTCTTCTCAACAAGTGTCAAATAGTCTACATCACATTAGACCTAGACAAGACTAAAGAGTAGAATATTTCTTAATTAATTGATTTTAAATACCTACATTTACGTGATTTTGGCAAAATTGTGGTCACTCATTCACAAAAGGCTTTAAATCAAGAGTTTAAATTTAATTTTATAACATGTCGGGGGGCTACCGTCGCCATCGTCTCAGTTTTTTTGCCGAGAAGAACGAAAGGAAGGCCGAAAGGAACGCTGTTCGAGCATTGACCGGGGCTCTCGATCTTCCCGAAAACGAGTTTCTAGAAAATTTCAAGGTTAGCAAAGAGATGGTGCAGTATTTGTGCCAGGAGCTGACCGAGGATCTGTCTCCTAGTACATCTCAGGGTCTGCCTGTTCTTGTAAAAGTAAGTTCAATCTGTTTAAAGGTTAGGTACCTACGCCTTCCAACTGCTTCTAAAAATAATACGCAAGACCCTATTACCTACCGTGGGTGGATATAACAATGCCTAATCATTTGCAGGTTCTTTGTTCGCTGAAAGTTCTGCTGACAGGACACTACCAAAGAGGTGTTGGTCAAGAGCAGAATATATCTATTGGCCAAACTACTGTCAGCAAATTTCTGAAACAATTTGTTGTTGCAGTAAATACAAGGTCAGTTAACTACCCTCTCAAATTACAAAAGTTAGAGCGGCCTGTAAGAGGCTTTTGTTAGCTATTTATTTGGATAGATTTCTTACTATTGTATTTAATTTATTTATAAGAGTATTATTTCAGACTAAAACCGCGATGGATTCTGTTCCCAAACACCGAGGCAGGAAGGCAGACTGTAGCATCTGGCTACCAAAGAAAATTTGGACTTCCAGAAATATTGGGAGCCATTGACTGCACCCACGTCCAATTATTTCCTCCACCAAAGCCACAACAAGCACAATACAGGAACAGACATGGCGTTACCTCCATCAATGTTCAGCTGGTAAGAAAGTAGTAACCATAAAATGGGTCATGTACCTACCTATTTTGTAGTAAGAAATTAATACACAAAATTAACCTAATGAATACAAACTTGTATTTCAGATTGCAGATGCTGAGTGCAAAATCCTTAATGTTAATGCAAATTTTCCAGGCAGGGTCCATGACCAATTCATTTTTAATGGTTCTGTTGTTAAGACAGAACTACGGAGACTGCATGAATCCAGAATTGGCCAATATTATTTACTAGGTAAGACATTCTATTACACAAGTTATCAAAAACTAACTAACTATGAGTATGTGGAAATATCACAACATTGATTGTGACATGGTAGTTTTTTCAGACCTATTCTTAAATGAAACATTTTAGTTAATATTGCTGTCCTATTCATAATTTGAAATAATAAACAGTAATTATGTATATAGTTTTATTAAATAAACAATCTTATAATATTTACAATGATAGGAAAAAAAGAAAAGATGATACGGATAGAAAGGATGATATAGAGATTTATGGAAGAAGGCCTGTTGCGCCGACCCAAAATAATAAATTAATTTTAACATATTAATATGGGCCCCATTAATTTTTGGGGCCCATATTATTATGTTTTGCCATTCGGGAACTATGTAATCTGAAACAAAACACAAAATTAATTATTTATCATTGATTTTCAGGTGATTCAGGCTATGCTTTGGAGCCTTGGCTCATGACTCCAATAAGAAATGCTCAACATGGTACACCAGAGGAGAGGTACACCATGTGGCATTGCCAAACGCGCAATTTAATAGAACGCACCAATGGCTACCTCAAGGGGACCTTTCGGTGTCTCGGCATTGATAGGAGCCTTCATTATGCTCCTGAGAAGGCATCGGCGCTGGTGTACGCTTGCTGCACATTATATAACATTATGCGACATTATCGGTATGTTTATTTTATTTTACTGTACTGTGTAATAGTTGTCGATATACAAACTTTATCTAACAATGGTGAATTTTGTTTAAGGGTGCCTATGCAAGAAACGGCTGTAACTGCAGACGAAATAATCAGAGACAGCACCAATGAGCACCGAGGTAGCCTTCTACAAGTTGCAACTCATAGAAGAGCTAATATAATACAAAATTATTTTATGTAAATAAAAATACTAAATGTACCTCTCTAAATGGCTTCGTCTCATTTTTCTTTGTTTTAATTTGTTATTTTCTCTTAAACCATTACCTATATCCTGAAACAAAAAAGACCATATTTTAATTGATAATAAAATTTTGAAGCAAAATAGAATAGTTATACCTGTATCAACTGCACTATTGTGTTGTTTCAAACATCACTACAACATTCACATTGTTACATACATTAATAATAATAATATGACAAAAAATACACTTACTTGTAGAACACATCTTGTCTCAGCATCGGAGACAAGAAAATCATTTCTCAAGCTCCGTGCACGCTGACCTCGTGCCGAAGCTTGTTGAGTGGAAGGGGTAGAGGGTGGCACTATTGTAGGGACCGATGGTCCTGGGTTTGTTGAAGTGGAGGGTGTGGTTTCTAGAGGTGTGGTAAAAAGGGAAGCTGGTGGTGATGTGGCTGGTGGTGGTGATATGACTGGTGGTGGTGATGTGGCTGGTGGTGGTGATATGACTGGTGGTGGTGATGTGGCTGGTGGTGGTGGTACTATCTGAAATAATAAATTAGAAAAATACATTCATTTAATGTCACTAATACTAACATAACATTTGATAGTCACTGCTTTTACCTCTCCTAGCTCTGTCTCCTGCTGACCTGCCATTCCATAGGCACTCTCCGTGCCTATGATATTTAATATTTTTGTGCTGGTGGTTGAGAGGCTGGGTATGGCTGTGTTATTGCCTGTTACAGCACGGGCTGAATTTACTTTTGCACCATCAGCCCTCGCCTTCTTTTTAAGATCCCTCCAAGTCTGAAATAATTAATCACGTAAATATCATAGATAGGTATAAAGCTTAGGAATATGTTGTTTTACATTTTGTTGAAGTAGGTAGTAGATTACAAAATTATTAATCAAATAAAATTAAATTACATACCGTCCGCCACTGTTCCACAGTCTTATTTGGCCCATACTCCTGCAACATTTGCTGGAGACGGACCCACTCCTCATCCTGCCCTTCTCGCCCTAAAGGCCCCCTATATTCACCATTGGCAAATAGTGTGTGGGTGGACATATAATCCACCAACATTTCAATTTGCTGGGTGGTACTTCGCACGCTGCAGAAAAAAAAAAATCGTAAGTGAATGAGGTAAGAATACTTACTGAGACGATAGTAAAAGTATGAACAAGGTATCAAAGCAACGAGCTATCAGTAAAGGAAGCAATTCACTGTGTATACCAAAAAAAATATCAGACGATGCCACAATCCTCCTAAAATGTCCTCATATGCAATTTCGATTAATACGTTCTCTTAATTTCATCACGCACAATGCTAATAATTGGTACATTATTTACTTACTTCTTTCTTGCCGCCATCGCCACACTTTTCTAAAAACAAAACATTTGAAAAATGTAATTTTTATATTTTTCCACATTGTGTAACATTTGCGTAACACAATGCGAAAAATAAGAAAACAAACTACATTTTTCCAATGTTTCATTATATAATTACTTTGTTTGATTTATTTTCAAAAATCGTCAATCCGACAGCCGACACAATAAAAACATAACGTTCCGTTGTTGCTTTAAGTTACGTTCAAAAGGTTTTAAAATTTGGCGTTGTTACACTTTTTTTTGACAACGAAACGTAAATATCATCGTAAAGTTCATAACTTATCTACATCACTAGGTACTTCACCGTTGCTATGGAAAGAATAAAAGTGTCGTTGTCTTCATAGAAACGCGAGTCTACGGGTCGCCCCGTGCTCGGGCAGAAGAGAAGTCGAATTGGATAGAAAGAACTTTGTCGATTCTTGGTAGAATAGACATAGAATTGGTCATGCTACGCGTGCAGAGAGATATAGGTGCGCAAGGCTGGTTTACAGTGCGACGTCGGGTGCTCGATCGGGTTGGCGTTGGCCAACGAACTGATCAACCCTCACTTACACCGTCAGCATGACCTTTACCTACCGCTTCGGCCGTCCGAGGACGACCTCCGCGGACCTCACGCACCTCGCCTGTGACCCTCTGACGGGACACTATGACCATTTCCCTACCCCTGGCTATTGGGTAGGGCCACCGTTTTGCTTGAAATCCAGACCAAAGGGGGCGTGTTGCATTACGGGCACATTACAACCAGAGCCGCTCGGCTCAACCCCCCAGGACTCCTTCATCCCCGCACACGGCGCTCAACTGCGCAGGTCCTAGCGTAGGTGACTGTTTACTCCTACTCGCCATCAGCTGATTTTAGTGATAGTCGAGCCCGCCACCACCCAGTCACAGGGGGTCACGGTTAGGAGTGGAAGTTGGCAAAGCGGAATTGGGAGGAGTTGGGAAATGGGTAGGATGGAGTGGGGATGGAGTGGGTGTGCGATGGCGCCTGGTGGGTTTAGTTACGTCTATTTCTTAAGGAATTAGACCAAGAACGGGGTGGCAACCTCGGGAAGGTGCATCCGCCAGACTTGCCTCGAGGATCTACACGACTGTAGCGCTCTCCCTCAAGACCCCGCCACCCTACTGCCTCTGAGGAGGCAGAAGGGTAGGCCTGCATCTATACTACCAAGCAAAGCGAAGCAAAGCATGTCGTTGTGCAACCGCGAAAGCATAAATCCAGACCCTACCCCAATCGGTACCATACACACCGTGGAAACTGCCATAAACGTAATTTTCAAAAAAGCGCCATCTGTTGCCTTATCGGTATACCACTTGCACAGATCGATTACTCAAATACAACAACAACTTCACCATGGCTAAGTTCGGTGGCTGTGGCAAGTTTCTGTCGTCGACAGACGCCGCTAATTGCAGTAAATGTAGGTCCTGGTACCATCGAGCGTGTGTGGGCATTCAGAATACAGGCCCTATAGCGACCCCCTGGCACTGTCCTGAGTGCAATAAGAACGTGGTGAGGGACAATCGGGCTGAAACGCCGGTAAGGGCGCGTGCATCAGCGCCAGCTGCACACGAGGGAAGCCTCGTAAACCTTATGGGTACCAGCCCTATAAACAGCACAGCCCTAGACACCACAAAGGAGCTCAATCTAGAAATACTTAGGGCAGAGCTTAATTTATTTAAAGAGGATTTTTTAAAGACGGTGCAGGATGAATTCCAGGTGCTCCGTGACGACCTGTCGGAGCTAAGGTCCTCTCTAAAAGCCACTAACGATAGGATGAGTCATTTGGAGGAGAGAGTTGCTGTATTAGAACACCAACATACTCAGCCCCAAGTATCATCGGGGGTGGATGTATTAATATCGCAACTGCGGAGCGATATCAATGACCGAGATCAGGAGCTGCTCACAAATGATATTCAGATCTCAAAAATACCCGAGCCTACTGATGAAAATCCAATCCACACGGCGATGTTGGTTGCGACTAAGATTGGCGTTAAAATCGAGGCACGCGACATAGTGAGCGCCGAGCGTGTGCGTGTAGACGCATTAACGCGACACAGGCGTCGGCGCCGGTGGAGACCCGCCCCCGCTTTCTCATCGTACGCCTCGCACGCCGCGACCTGCGTGACGAGCTACTGGAGGGTGCACGAGTGCGACGCGGCTTGACTACTGCCGACCTCGATTTGCCGGGCCCTGTGAAGCGTTTTTACGTGAACGAGCGTCTTACGAGAGTAAATCGAGAATTGTTTCGGAGCGCTCGTGAAGCTGGCAGTCACCTGGGTTGGCAATTTGTATGGTCCAAACGAGGCCGTATTCTCGCCCGGTTCAAACCTGGAGACGCCACGTGCCAAATCCGTTGTCAGGCTGACTTACAGCGCACTTTCGGAGCTGCATCGGCGCCGGGTAGCGGCGACAATAGCAATGGCACAATACTGGTATAGACTTACTTTTCTATTTGTTTTTTTTTTTTTGTTTTTTTATTCTCATTAGTTGTCTAAATATGGTAATTTTTTTTTATACAATCACGCTGATTTTTAAAGTAAGTAGTTTAGTTGTGGTAAGTGCCAGTATTTCAAAAGTAATATTAAGTTTGTGTTGCTACTATCTGCTATATTTTATATTGGTAGGTGTGTGTCTCACAGCGCACCACAGTGTCAGTCAAGTTCGTAATACGTCGTATACGTAAACCAGTTTTATAACACTACACATATTTATCTACACCTATTTATTACAAAGCGACTTTTTCATTTTACAAACCTATTATTTACAAATCTTCAAATTAAAAATCTATTAATTGCATACCGCAGTTTAAAACCTATAGGTATGTATTTTTCATTTTATTATATTCACTATTTACATATTTACAATTGAACTAAGACTAATATTATTATATGAAATTGAATTTGAAACTATTGAATGTGCACTTTGGTATTGATATTGCTTAATAATGGAATTATTTTATATTATTACATATAATGATGACTAAAGGAGAAAAGTTTCTCAAAGTTGGTTTTCTGAATGCTGGTTCATTGGGGTACACACAGGTCATGATAATCTTATTGGTGCACTTGACAGACACTGTTTTGACGTTATGGCCATTAACGAGACTTGGTTGCGACCGGGTGAGGAGCTCGTGGCTAAGTAAGAACAGCCGCACTGGTCGATCCATCAGGTTAAGCTACGCTTGCCGGGGTTGGTCAGTGGATGGGTGACCATCTTTACATACCGAGAATCCTCCGTGCCTCGGAAAGCACGTTAAGCCGTTGGTCCCGGCTGTCATTCGTGGATCTTTGACAGTCGTTACGAGTCGTCAGAAGCCCGAAAGTCAAACACCAGTCTTACCAAGGGGTATCGTATTACCCAGTTACTGGGTTGTGGAGGTCAGATAGGCAGTCGCTCCATGTAAAATACTGGTATTCAGCTGCATCCGGTTAGACTGGAAGCCGACCCCAACATAGTTGGGAAAAGGCTAGGCAGATTGATTGGTTGCGACCGGGTGGGGAGAGGCGCGCTCCGGTGGTGCTGGGCTACCGTCTGAGTCACACGCCGCGGCCAGCGAGTGTGCGCTCGGGTCATGGTGTGGGCGTCGGCTTTTATCTGCGGCGGGGGCTCAGCGCGCGAATTTGGACTACCGCGGTCGATCCCAGGTTCGAATTGGTCGAACAAATGTGGCTAACACTCTCATTGAACGGCAAAAAAATTGCTATAGGTACAGCGTACCGGCCACCATGGCTTGATCTTGTTCTTTTCCTGGACGCCATAACGGATTCGCTTAGCTCACTCGAAAATTGTGACCATTACCATATTACTAGGTGATTTTAACGTTAACTTGCTGAACACAACCTGCATATAAACCAAAAAAACTAACGATTTTCTGAATAACCTCAGTCTTACTCAATTGGTCACTTCCCCTACTCATTTCACATCCTCCAGTGAAACTTGAGAGTTTAGTTTGGTTTTGATCGATGAGTCGATCTCCTGTGTACCGACTTAAGAGCAAGATACACGTCAGTGGAATCTTTTGGTTCGCTTAACGGTCATTCTATCATAGTTGGGGAATTCCACGTAAAACGCGATAAGTTTAAACCATACGTTATACAATTTAGACCACTTAAAAATGTATGGATGGATAACTTTAATATGGACTCGTTTCTTTTATGTGTTGAAAGTATTTCCTCGTTTGACAATGTAAATGACATGGTGCGTATATTTAACTTCCAAATAATTTCACTTTTCGATATTCACGCACCAATTAAAACATGTACTATCAAGGAAAAGTCATATCCATGGATTACTGATACGATTAAACTGATGATGCGTTTACGGGACGATGCATTAACCTGTTCCAGAAAAACTAAATCAGGATCTAAAAGAGAATACTACAAAGAGTTAAAGTCCCTTGTGATAAGTTCTTTGTACAACGAAAAAGTTGCGTTTTTCAAGCATAATATAAATAATAAAATAAAGAATCCTAAACTATTATGGAAAAATCTGAAATCCACATTATCAACTTATAAACCCAGACAAGACCTTCCATCGCATTTTACGGATCCAAATCTAATTAATAATACTTTTTGTTGATGGTTCCCGGTAACCCTGATGCAAGCATGACACTTATGACTTATTTTGAGAACCATAGACATGGTGAAGCAATTTTCACAATCAATCCTGTGGAACAGAATGACATCTCTCGCATTGTCTCCAACCTGAAATGTAACGCCGAAGGTTCCGATAACATTACCCTTGACATGCTAAATATGACTCTGCCATACGCACTAAGTACTATAACTGATATTATAAATTGCTCAATTGTGACGTCAACTTTCCCTGACCAATGGAAAATTGCTTCCGTTAGACCCTTACCAAAAAATGACAATCCAATTGATGTAAAAGACCTACGTCCTATTAGCATTTTACCGTGTCTGTCTAAAGTGTTAGAAAAAATCGTCAGCCAGCAATTAACACATTTTCTAGAAAAAAATAACGTGTTACCGGAGTTTCAGTCTGGGTTCAGAAAGCAGCGCAGTACTGCCATGGCCCTACTAGATGTTACTGATAATCTGCTATCAGCCCAAGATAAAGGAATGTGTTCATTGCTGGTCTTGCTAGATTTTTCCTGGGCATTTGACGCAATAAATATCCCGTTATTACTGTCGAAACTAAATTATTACGGATTTGACCCTAGCGCTACGCAATGGTTCCGCAGTTACCTTAGTGATAGAAAACAACTTGTGGATCTACGCTTGGATGACGGCACTGCTCTTAAATCTTCTCTTACTTCCATTGAGAGAGGAGTACCGCAGGGATTTATAGTGGGCTCTATTATGTTTATTTTGTACTGTGCAGATATCATTAAATGCTTCCAGAAGTGCAAGTACACACGGCTACACATCAAGCTATACATTTCCAGTTTATGCTGATCTCGCATTGTTTAGGATTTCGGTACAATGTGAGGTCAGTTTATACTGGTAATGTATAGCTTGATGTGTAGCCGTGCGTACCACATATATGCCGATGACGTACAACTTTACATATCATTTAGACCAGAGGAGTACTATAGTGCCATCAAAGATCTAAACGATGACCTACGTAAAATCGCCGCCTGATCTAAAGAGAATTGCCTGTCGCTAAACCCAATCAAAACCAAATACATGGTATTTGGCACTAGACAACAACTAGCAAAACTACCTGCAACGTTCCACCTGGAGCTAATGGGCGAACCAATTGACAGAGTCTATGAAGCGCGGAATCTTGGTCTTATTATGGACAAAGACCTTCGTTTCGAAAAGCACGTAGCCGACTCGGTGAGAAACTACTTTTACCGCCTGAAAGTTCTGTACAAGATTAGGCCTTATTTGTCCGAAATACTACGGGAACAGGTCGTGGAAACCCTGGTTCTATCTAGGTTGAACTACGCTGACACAGTGTATGGCCCGCGCCTATTAGCTCGTACAGACCGCCTCATCCAAAGGGTACAAAACGCTTGTGCTCGGTTTTGTTACAATATTCCTCGCAGAAGCCATGTCACACCTTTCCTAAACAAGCATTTTACTCTAAAAATGAAGTCCAGACGCAAACTACACTTGACTTGCCTTCTATTCGGTGCAGTTAAATACCAAAAACTGGACTACCTGTACGACAAGTTGAGTTGGATAGCGAGTAAACGAGAATGTGGCAGAAGGCAATGCTCGCAGCAACTCTCAACCCAGTCGCATAGTACAGCCGCTTTTAGAGGTAGCTTCCGTTATGCGGCTCGAAAAGTGTGGAATAACCTGCCACCACCTATCCGATCTATTAACACGATCGAGACATTTAGAAGACGCCTACGGCAGTATCTCATGGATGCCCAACGGAATCTAGACATGATTAATTTAAATGTTTCATTGCTGTGAATCCATGATTATATCTATTTTTTATTGACGTCCGTCCATTGTTTCTTGTGCAACCATATAATTTTATTTCATTCCTTATATAGCGCTAGGGTAAGTCCGGGGGAGATGGCCCTACTAACTTTAAGGATTCATAGCTAGGAAACCAAGTACAATAAAACAACCATTTTAATCACAAAGGTAACAGTATTTATATTTCTAATAAAATTTTAATTGAAATCAGTCTTTGAATCAGTTTAACTTAAATTTATTATAGATTTAAAAAAAACTTCGACTGGCCATCTCACCCGAAGTGTCCGGGAGTGATGGCCACAGGGCTCGGGGGGAGATGGCCAGTAGTTTTTTTGCCTTTCCCTTTACCCTTCTTGTCTTTGAGTCTTTGTTTTTCCTTGTTGCCGCTGTTTGAACACATGTCCTCGAACTCTGTGCAGTTTTCATGTACCCATAGCTTGCATATACTACATTGTAGCCAATCTTCGACCAGTTGAGTTTTATAATATTTCTCACCGCAGCCTCTGCAGTTGTCCTCTTCGTTTTCATCCACTTCACTTCCAGAGGAATCAGGGAAATGGATTGGTATTTCCTCACAACTACTGTCTGAGATTCTACGAATAGCTTTACGTTTTCTGATAGTCTTTTTCTCTTTAGTTCCATCAGTCTTTTGTTCTTGTTTTATAATCCTCGGTTTCTTACCTTTATCTTCCTTTGCTGTTTTTTCTTTTTCTTTTATTTTACGTTTTTCTATATGGTCTTCGGATGTCAAAAGAATGCTTACTTGCTTAGCACGCTTGCGGACTTCATAAAGTTTTTTAGGCAATGGCGATACTTCATGCAATACTCTTGTCGGTGTAGGTTTGTTAGGTGATGGCTGAGGTGAGAGCTGTAAGCGACAAGAAAGATAATGTATGGAAAGCAGGCAAATAAAAAGGTAAGGACGTATGCGAGAATCGTAGCATGTGGAAATCCATAGCCTGCTAACCTCTCTAGGAGAGTGATGTAAGCTGTGAAGCTAAAATACCGCTTAAAATTGTATGGTCATCACTCCCTGAAAAAATAGGATCATCTATCCCAAATGCCCGGGAGAGATGGCCATATAGTTTTAAAAAAGTATGATGCAATCTTTAACGGTAATTTTTAGGTTAGAATACGAAAAAAGTTATGAACTTCCCAATAAAATATTAAAAACAAGCGAATTTGAAAAAATCTTTTAGTGACCACATAATATGTTAACCTCTTATCTTAGATCATGTATCTGTTATAAAAACAATGTGGAATTTACTTACTTTTGAATTTGTTTTTGCAAAAGAAACACACAGCCACTTGTCGCCAGCCTCACAACGAAGAGAACTAAAGTTTTACTAACGCCATCTGTGTATTATAACTTGCAATACGATCGACTGGTCATCTCTCCCGTACGGCCATCTCTCCCGGAATTACCATTTATAATAATTTGTAAACAAATATCTAATCGAGTTTAATTTTATTTCCTACACATTTTTATCTACTTTTATTTAAATATAGAACACATACACACTATAAAACTGCACATCCGTAAGACGTCCTCGTAACAGAAGGTCCAGTTGAAAACCAGCGTCAGACACTAGTTGTCTGGCATTTATGCCGAACTGGGCCTATTTGGCGCAGTCGTGAGGCACACAATATTATTTTAAGTTATTTGATTTTTTTGTTTTTGTGTGAATATTGTGTGCCTTAATCTGAGTCAAATAAATTCATTTTCTTTCTTCTTTCTTTCTTCAAAAACATATACGCCAACAGTACAAGTAGAGTCAAACTAGATAGAATAGGGGATAAAATCAACATAAATAGGGGTACGAGACAAGGTGACCCGATCTCTCCAAAAATCTTCATTGCTGTCTTACAAAATTTAATGAAAAACTTACCATGGTCTACGCAGGGCATCAGCATAAACAGGAATTTTCTAAGCCATCTCAGGTTCGCCGACGACATCATTTTACTCTCGGAATCTGCACAAGAACTAGAAAACATGATAAACGATCTATAACATGCTAGTACAAGAGTTGGATTAGAACTGAACCCTGACAAAACGAAAGCCATGACTAACCATCACAAGACACCCATCTCGGTAAATAATATCCCTCTCGAGTTCGTAGAAAAATACATCTACCTAGGCAAACAGATCAAAGGAAGAGGTGCCGAAGAAGTAGATAGAAGAGTAGCGATCACCTGCACGCGTAGCATGACCAATTCTATGTCTATTCTACCAAGAATCGACAAAGTTCTTTCTATCCAATTCGACTTCTCTTCTGCCCGAGCACGGGGCGACCCGTAGACTCGCGTTTCTATGAAGACAACGACACTTTTATTCTTTCCATAGCAACGGTGAGGTACCTAGTGATGTAGATAAGTTATGAACTTTACGATGATATTTACGTTTCGTTGTCAAAAAAAAGTGTAACAACGCCAAATTTTAAAACCTTTTGAACGTAACTCAAAGCAACAACGGAACGTTATGTTTTTATTGTGTCGGCTGTCGGATTGACGATTTTTGAAAATAAATCAAACAAAGTAATTATATAATGAAACATTGGAAAAATGTAGTTTGTTTTCTTATTTTTCGCATTGTGTTACGCAAATGTTACACAATGTGGAAAAATATAAAAATTACATTTTTCAAATGTTTTGTTTTTAGAAAAGTGTGGCGATGGCGGCAAGAAAGAAGTAAGTAAATAATGTACCAATTATTAGCATTGTGCGTGATGAAATTAAGAGAACGTATTAATCGAAATTGCATATGAGGACATTTTAGGAGGATTGTGGCATCGTCTGATATTTTTTTTGGTATACACAGTGAATTGCTTCCTTTACTGATAGCTCGTTGCTTTGATACCTTGTTCATACTTTTACTATCGTCTCAGTAAGTATTCTTACCTCATTCACTTACGATTTTTTTTTTTCTGCAGCGTGCGAAGTACCACCCAGCAAATTGAAATGTTGGTGGATTATATGTCCACCCACACACTATTTGCCAATGGTGAATATAGGGGGCCTTTAGGGCGAGAAGGGCAGGATGAGGAGTGGGTCCGTCTCCAGCAAATGTTGCAGGAGTATGGGCCAAATAAGACTGTGGAACAGTGGCGGACGGTATGTAATTTAATTTTATTTGATTAATAATTTTGTAATCTACTACCTACTTCAACAAAATGTAAAACAACATATTCCTAAGCTTTATACCTATCTATGATATTTACGTGATTAATTATTTCAGACTTGGAGGGATCTTAAAAAGAAGGCGAGGGCTGATGGTGCAAAAGTAAATTCAGCCCGTGCTGTAACAGGCAATAACACAGCCATACCCAGCCTCTCAACCACCAGCACAAAAATATTAAATATCATAGGCACGGAGAGTGCCTATGGAATGGCAGGTCAGCAGGAGACAGAGCTAGGAGAGGTAAAAGCAGTGACTATCAAATGTTATGTTAGTATTAGTGACATTAAATGAATGTATTTTTCTAATTTATTATTTCAGATAGTACCATCACCACCAGCCACATCACCACCACCAGTCATATCACCACCACCAGCCACATCACCACCACCAGTCATATCACCACCACCAGCCACATCACCACCAGCTTCCCTTTTTACCACACCTCTAGAAACCACACCCTCCACTTCAACAAACCCAGGACCATCGGTCCCTACAATAGTGCCACCCTCTACCCCTTCCACTCAACAAGCTTCGGCACGAGGTCAGCGTGCACGGAGCTTGAGAAATGATTTTCTTGTCTCCGATGCTGAGACAAGATGTGTTCTACAAGTAAGTGTATTTTTTGTCATATTATTATTATTAATGTATGTAACAATGTGAATGTTGTAGTGATGTTTGAAACAACACAATAGTGCAGTTGATACAGGTATAACTATTCTATTTTGCTTCAAAATTTTATTATCAATTAAAATATGGTCTTTTTTGTTTCAGGATATAGGTAATGGTTTAAGAGAAAATAACAAATTAAAACAAAGAAAAATGAGACGAAGCCATTTAGAGAGGTACATTTAGTATTTTTATTTACATAAAATAATTTTGTATTATATTAGCTCTTCTATGAGTTGCAACTTGTAGAAGGCTACCTCGGTGCTCATTGGTGCTGTCTCTGATTATTTCGTCTGCAGTTACAGCCGTTTCTTGCATAGGCACCCTTAAACAAAATTCACCATTGTTAGATAAAGTTTGTATATCGACAACTATTACACAGTACAGTAAAATAAAATAAACATACCGATAATGTCGCATAATGTTATATAATGTGCAGCAAGCGTACACCAGCGCCGATGCCTTCTCAGGAGCATAATGAAGGCTCCTATCAATGCCGAGACACCGAAAGGTCCCCTTGAGGTAGCCATTGGTGCGTTCTATTAAATTGCGCGTTTGGCAATGCCACTTGGTGTACCTCTCCTCTGGTGTACCATGTTGAGCATTTCTTATTGGAGTCATGAGCCAAGGCTCCAAAGCATAGCCTGAATCACCTGAAAATCAATGATAAATAATTAATTTTGTGTTTTGTTTCAGATTACATAGTTCCCGAATGGCAAAACATAATAATATGGGCCCCAAAAATTAATGGGGCCCATATTAATATGTTAAAATTAATTTATTATTTTGGGTCGGCGCAACAGGCCTTCTTCCATAAATCTCTATATCATCCTTTCTATCCGTATCATCTTTTCTTTTTTTCCTATCATTGTAAATATTATAAGATTGTTTATTTAATAAAACTATATACATAATTACTGTTTATTATTTCAAATTATGAATAGGACAGCAATATTAACTAAAATGTTTCATTTAAGAATAGGTCTGAAAAAACTACCATGTCACAATCAATGTTGTGATATTTCCACATACTCATAGTTAGTTAGTTTTTGATAACTTGTGTAATAGAATGTCTTACCTAGTAAATAATATTGGCCAATTCTGGATTCATGCAGTCTCCGTAGTTCTGTCTTAACAACAGAACCATTAAAAATGAATTGGTCATGGACCCTGCCTGGAAAATTTGCATTAACATTAAGGATTTTGCACTCAGCATCTGCAATCTGAAATACAAGTTTGTATTCATTAGGTTAATTTTGTGTATTAATTTCTTACTACAAAATAGGTAGGTACATGACCCATTTTATGGTTACTACTTTCTTACCAGCTGAACATTGATGGAGGTAACGCCATGTCTGTTCCTGTATTGTGCTTGTTGTGGCTTTGGTGGAGGAAATAATTGGACGTGGGTGCAGTCAATGGCTCCCAATATTTCTGGAAGTCCAAATTTTCTTTGGTAGCCAGATGCTACAGTCTGCCTTCCTGCCTCGGTGTTTGGGAACAGAATCCATCGCGGTTTTAGTCTGAAATAATACTCTTATAAATAAATTAAATACAATAGTAAGAAATCTATCCAAATAAATAGCTAACAAAAGCCTCTTACAGGCCGCTCTAACTTTTGTAATTTGAGAGGGTAGTTAACTGACCTTGTATTTACTGCAACAACAAATTGTTTCAGAAATTTGCTGACAGTAGTTTGGCCAATAGATATATTCTGCTCTTGACCAACACCTCTTTGGTAGTGTCCTGTCAGCAGAACTTTCAGCGAACAAAGAACCTGCAAATGATTAGGCATTGTTATATCCACCCACGGTAGGTAATAGGGTCTTGCGTATTATTTTTAGAAGCAGTTGGAAGGCGTAGGTACCTAACCTTTAAACAGATTGAACTTACTTTTACAAGAACAGGCAGACCCTGAGATGTACTAGGAGACAGATCCTCGGTCAGCTCCTGGCACAAATACTGCACCATCTCTTTGCTAACCTTGAAATTTTCTAGAAACTCGTTTTCGGGAAGATCGAGAGCCCCGGTCAATGCTCGAACAGCGTTCCTTTCGGCCTTCCTTTCGTTCTTCTCGGCAAAAAAACTGAGACGATGGCGACGGTAGCCCCCCGACATGTTATAAAATTAAATTTAAACTCTTGATTTAAAGCCTTTTGTGAATGAGTGACCACAATTTTGCCAAAATCACGTAAATGTAGGTATTTAAAATCAATTAATTAAGAAATATTCTACTCTTTAGTCTTGTCTAGGTCTAATGTGATGTAGACTATTTGACACTTGTTGAGAAGAAATGTTTCTACCCTCAAGTGTCAAAAGTAGAGAAAAATTGGTCGTCATGCTTGACATTGTAGACATTTGTCGACTGAAGAATAGAAACATTTCTTCTCTTCAGTTTTAAGATCGCCATGCTTAGAACGGTAGAAATCTTTCTACAATCTGTCATTTTGTCTATTCTTCCGTCGACAAAACCCGTTTCTATGGTGGTCATGCTACGCGTGCTGGAAGAAGTTCTGGGCTCATAAAGAAATATTCAAATCGCAGCTTCCACTGCCTACCAAGAGGATTTATGGACATGTTGACACCGTAGGTGAGGCATGGTAGAATTTCAGAGTCCATAAATCCTCTTGGTAAAGAGGATTTATGGACTCTGAAATTCTACCATGCCTCACCTACGGTTGCCAAACCTGGACTCTCGATCTAAAAACTAGGAACAAAATCCAGACTACTCAAAGAAGAATGGAGAGAAGTTGTCTAGGTTTAAAAATAAAAGACAAAGTGAGAAATGTGGACATCCGAAAGAAAACAAAAATAACCGATGCACTTACCTCTTATGCATGGCATGTGGCCAGGTACACCGACGACAGATGGACACAAAGAATAATAAAATGGTTAGGACCGTGAGGCACAAGAACGAGAGGTCGGCCTTGTGCCAGATGGGCAGACGAAATAGCGGAGGTGGCGGGCCGAAGATGGCTGGGGACGGCAAAATACAGAGAAAAGTGGAATTCCTTGAAGGAGGCTTTTACCCGAAAGGGGTCCATACAAATGTAAACACAGATAGCAATGTTATTTTAATTTTATGATAAGTTTTTATTTTCAAATATTGCTAGATTAATTGTATGATTTATGAAGTATTCATTCAAATCAAATCAAATCAAATCTTTTTATTGTGGGCATAGGTTATACAGACAGATGTTAGATAAATTACAGTTCCATTATGTCCTGCCTAATAGGCATACAATAATTATGTCAACATGCAGTACAAAACAATTCTTAGGTATCACATATAAAACATTTCTTACAGAATAACAATTAGGTGTATGGTGACAGATTGTAGTAGGTACTAATTATTAAGAAAATCTTGGATCGTGTAGTAAGCTTCGTCATTGTAATTGTTTTGTATGGAATTAAATAAAGCTTTATTATTATTATATAAATGGTTGTTGCACAAGCAAACGGGCCAGTCGAGTTCGAGTGATTGTAGAGTGCGCACCTCTGAGTATAAACTTAAAATGTAAGTACTATGATTTGTTTTATTTTATTTGTGAAACCAAGTTTGGCATATTTGTTTCACACCTACTATTCATCTCCTTAGAATTTCTATGGTCCACACGATTTAAATAAAGTAATATAGAGAAGGTAGGTTTGTCCTACAAAAGGGTATGACGATCTTACATATCAGAAGTGGGATTCGAATGTGACATTCGTTAAATTATATATATTTTTTTCTTTTTAAAAATTGTGTCTGTTGTGCTAAATCTGCGTAGTTTGCTTTCGTTATTTCCTCATTTCCAGATAAAATGGAAGAATTTACTGGTACTGCTACGAGACAAACACCCTGGGGGCACTCTACCGCCCGATCTGATACACATCGATCGCGCAGCCCCGTTCATCGCACCCTAAGTCCTATATTGACAATGAGGACACGCAGAGAACGCATAGAGCAGCTGAACAGTCATGAGCAACCGCGCAGCCGACGCTATGGGCAGTCACCGCGCAGTCGGCGGGATGGGCAGTCGCCGCGCAGTTGGCACGATAGGCAGTCGCCACGCAGTCCAGGAGATGGGCGGTCGCCGCACAGTCGGCGTGATGAGCAGTCGCCGCGAAGTTGGCACGATGGGCAGTCTCCGCGCAGTCGACGCGTGAGCAGTCGCCGCATAGTCGGCGTGATGAGCAGTCGCAGCGCAGTCAGCGCGATGGGCAGACGCCGCGATGTTGGCGCAATGGGCAGTCTCCGCGCAGTCGACGCGATGAGCAGTCACCGCGGAGCCAACACGAAAACCATTAGATGCGCAGCCGAGATGACGGGAGGTCACGCAGTCTCCAACGCGTCACGCAGTCCCGCAGCCGACGTGACCAATGGCCTTCTGGCACACATAACCGGCTTTCAGGAGCTCATCAGCCACACCGCTATCTTGGTGAAGACCAGATCCGGAAACCGGGTAAGTCTGCACATTCTTATAAGGTTGACGATACTGCTCAGATTTTCCAAATGATAAAAACTGTAAACCAAACTGGTTCGTTGGATAAAGATTAAGATAAAGATATTTTATTTTGCAAATATGGGTATAATACACGGTGTTATAAGGAATAGGTTCAGCAATATTTTACCAGTAGGCATGCAAAAGTTACAGCAATTATAAACTAAATCCACTAAACTAATCTACAATTTTTTTACAAACAGAGCAAAAAAACAACACAAAACTAAACATTATTCTAATTTTGAAACATTACAAACTAAGTTAATTTTTTTTTTTCACCTAGGAATTCTGTTACGCTATAGTAGGCTTTGGCTGTGAAGAAGCTTCGAAGCTTTTTTTAAATAATTTTAGCGGCAATTCTTTCCAACTTATTGGTATTTTATCATATATGACCGGAGCCATGCAGTAATAGTAGATTATACAACAAGTGAAAAAAAAGTGAATTTAATTCGAGGGACTAAGTTGGATCCCGAGAGCAGCGAAGCGTAGCGAGGGATACAAGGACCGAGATAAATTATTTTTTCACGAGTTGTGTACTCTACTTTTTACCATTGACTGCGAGAAAATAAATAGTAGTATAGTATTTATATTTATCCGTCGTAGTTGTAGTATTTATATGACTACCTCGTTGGTCTAGTGGTCGCAAGCGCTACTGCTGAGCATGAGGTCCTGGGTTCGATTCCCAGGTCGGGCAAAGTATTATTAGGTTTTTCCATCTGAAATGTCTCAATAGCAGCCCGGAGTCTGGAATTGTGCCCGGTTGATGGCAATAGGCTCACCCCCTATTACATGGGACTTAAAAACACTGGCAAAATGTGGGTGAACTAAAGGTACGCCTCTGCCCAACCCTTCGGGGAAACAAGGCGTGATGTTATGTTATTTATATGTATCACATTTTTGGCGGTATCAAATTTTCTACCATAATTGCTGCTTTAGAACGAAATGATTTCGAAGTCAGTGATATTCAGTGTCTCATTTTCCAATGACATTAAATAATAAATAAATAAATAAAAATCTTTACTGCAGCCCACACAATCCATAAAAAACACGATTTTTTTATATAAATTAAAATTAAACATTAATACAACCACGATAACAGATTGAAAAGAACCTAACTAAATTTGGCGGGATATTTTTTATTTTATTTTATTGTAAAGCTTCTAGGAAGGAATAGCTCCATCTATCCAGCCAATAGGTACTTTCAGTACGGTTCATTTATTTTTGTACATAATTTGTATAGTTCGTGCTTGTTCCAAATTCAAAATGTTTTTATTCTCTTGTGAGTAAAAGACAGTTTTATTCACTGTTATCGATGAATAAAATGCCCTTTTCCGAGTGACAATGGTAAAAACACTTTTGCGCATTAGTGCTGTCTTAGCGGACTGATGACATAGTAGGGTATTGTCGCGTCTATAACGTTAAACTACATCGGCCAGACGTTTAAAACGATTTGGGTTGAACTTAACAAACACAGCTACTTCTAGTATGTATAAACATGGTAGTATCAGTATTTTATACTGTTTAAAGTATACGACTTCGTCGTCGGCTCTCGTGGAGTGCAGACGTGCGGACAAGTATTTTTCTATCTTTTTTACCATTGGTCGGTTTAGTCTATCGGTCCCTCCTGCTCTCGCTTGGGCAAAATTCCATTTAGGCCCGCGGCCATTTTGGAATGGGAGGGAGCCCGTACCCACTGACGTCTTATGTCAGTGTGGTGACAGTGCCAAGTGACAATGAAATTTACCCCCCCCCCTGTGATACCCGGGAGTGTGCGACTGTGACGTTTTTTTTTTTTGCGGCAGTGACGTTTTTCTGGTGGGCCTGTCAAGGCGATCTGTCAAAGTGACATATCTGCGACAGTGACGTTTTTCTCTTTCTTTTTGTGCGAAATTTTGACGCTTCAAATCAGTGACAGTGACGCTTGGCGACAGTGACGTTTTAGTTTGTAAGTGACGTTTGTGTTGTTTATCTCTGGAAAGGAAGAATTTCCGACTTTCCGGATTTTTCGGATTTCCCGGATTTTCCGAGGTGCCAGGACTTTGTATTGTGAGTACTTTTGACTTTTTGTGCGTGTTGATTAACTTCCAAATTTCCAGTTTTCCGGATTTTCCGAGGCGCAAGACTTTCCCAGAGACTTTTCCAGTGTATGCCATTATAGTTGTTAGGGATGTGTTATAGGCTGAGTAAATGAAAGAATGTCAATCTGCTAAAGTACTCACGGTTATATTGAGTAGTAACACACACAGAACACAGAAAACAGTCAGAAGGAGAATAGGCACATACAATAGTCACGGCACAAGATAACTGTTCTTATAGGACAATACACGTAAACAATGGGTGATCAAAGTATCAATAAATCATGCGTAGCTGAGAGGCGCGTGAGCAAGTTTCGACTAAAGGTCGCATCAAGGTGATCGCGCGCTCACCGCCTCGCACTCCCACCTCGGTGCTTGCCGGCTAAGTCACGATGACGTAGCTCGCCGTGTGCGAGTCCAGTGGCATACGTTACCGGTGGCGCGTCATCAACCGACATACATGTTTGATGCCGGTGAATACGAATGATGTATTATATAATATTGTATTGTATATTTAATAATTAATATAAATAAATGTAAATAAATATTATGGTTGTGTTTGTATACAGGAAAAGTTTTTAACCAGTGCGCAAATTTTTTTTGGTGGTTCAAAATCAGTAATAGAACACATTTCCATTATTTTTTCAATATTTTTTTATCCTACTTTAAATCAGCAAAATATGAATGGGCGCGCGCGGCGGCCGGCCCAAGCGGCGGTGTTGAACCTCCCCTCCCTCCCCGGGCGGCAAGGCGATGCCCGCGCGCCGGGTGCTGTGACCGATAGTTCGCTTATCGCACGCGCTGTCGTGTGACGTCGCGTCTAATCGCTTTCCCGCGCTGCACGTGTGTCGTACTTGTACAGACCTACCGGTCACGATGTCAGACTTCACTAACCGCGAGTTTTATGAGATGGTGCGAGTGTATGTACTGAGTGGTGAAAGTTTGCGAGCAGCTCACAAAGCATACCTCGAATGCGAGCCCATGGAATCCTTAACCCCGTGAAAGGAAAAGACCATTTTAGCGGCATAAGGTATTAAGTAATGTAAATTTAATTGTTAATAATGCTTTATTTTCTGTATTTTGATGGTCCTAAGCCCATTAAAGTATGAAGGAAAAATTGGAATTACTCTTCAAATAACTTCAGGTCACGGCCTAAACATAAAAAAGTCTAGTTCGAATCTGATAAAATTAGCGATCAATACATTGTAAGTATTGTAACCCACGTAAATACCTACGCCGGCGAATCGAGCGATCACACATTAATGTGTATTACCTATGTGTGTACTAGATGTGTGTTGAAACACAGCTGATAGGTAGGTACTTGCGCGCGTTCCGCTTCGCCGCTCGCCGCCGGGTAGCCATGCAACCACTTTTAAAGTAAACATCTTTCGTTAACGATAACTTTTTTTTTGTACTATGACGTATCAAAATAAAAAAAGTATGTTCAATAAAACTCGTTTAAGTTTAATTTGTCAAAATTTGCGCAGTGGATAAAAACTTTTCCTGTATAAATGTGTTTTGTTGTGTAAGTTTATAATATACTTAAATGAATAAGTGGTATGGTAGGTATGTACCCCACACCACCCCCCGTCAAGCAGAGACCGTCAAGGGCAATAAAAATCTGGGAATCTGACACGACGTCCAGAACGAGTTGTGTACTCTTTTATTTCTGGAGTTGGAGTATCTTCTTCCGGGTCAGCTTTCCACCGCCAATATGTAGGCTGGCTTTAGGCGGTCTATTGAGACCGTGACCTCTTTTCCCTTAAATAATATTTTAAAAACTTTATCGTTTCTTTGCAGAACTTTGTGAGGACCTGTGTATGCTGGTTGCAGCGAGCCACGTAATGCGCCTTCACGGAGGAACACGTGATCAGTGGTCTGCAGATCCTTAAAAACAAATATGCTCGTCTTTTTGTGACGGGAAGCTGGGGTTGGCTGGAGTTTCTGCGCAAACATGCGGATGCGCGCGGTAAATTCAGTGATGTCAGTTGTACTGACATCAGTTGGAGTAAAAAATTCTCCTGGGAGTCTTAGCTGCTCGCCATAAATTAGTTCGGCGGAAGACGCTTGGACATCCTTTTTGAATGCGCTCCTTATGCCAAGCAATATCCACGGTAAAGACTCTGTCCACTTGTCATTGGCATGGCACATGATGGACGCCTTGAGTTGCCTGTGAAATCGCTCCACCATGCCATTGCACGATGGGTGGTATGCCGTTGTCCGCTTATGCTGGAAAATAAAACATTTTGACAGCTGTTCAAACAGTGCCGACTCAAACTGACGGCCTCTGTCTGTAACTATGTCAGTAGGACATCCAAATCTGGAAATCCATCCGGACAGTAGTGCTTTAGCTACTGTCTCAGCAGTAATGTCGACAATGGGTACGACTTCTGGCCACCTGGTAAATCGGTCGACTGCCGTCAGACAGTACCTAAAGCCTTGTGAAATTGGCAGCGGGCCCACAAGGTCGATGTGAATCGTGGTAAACCTGGCGCGTGGGAGTTGGGTACGTCCCTAATGGTGCGGAAACGTGACGACTCACCTTAGCCCGCTGGCATTTGAGGCAAGCTCGCGCCCACTCCCTTCAGTCCTTCCTGACACCTGGCAAAACAAAGCGCTCTGCGATTAATTTGGCAGTCGCTGAGACGCCTGGGTGGCTGAGGGAATGTAAGCTGTCGAAAAATTTTTTCCGCATCATTTTGGGTACAAATGGCCTGGGGGACGCTGTACTGACGTCGCAGTACACGGTCGAACGTTTCCCAGGGGTTTGCACCTTCTCCAGCACTAGTGAAGATCCTTCCTGAAGAAGTTTCTTCAATTCTGGATCTGACGCCAGTGATTCAGCGAGGATGTCGAGACTGACTGGAGCTTGTAGCTCCACGCGAGATAAGGGATCGGCCACGACATTGTCTTTGCCGGAGATGTGTCGTATGTCGGTGGTAAATTGGGCGATGAAGTCTAAGTATCGGAATTGTCTTGGCGAACAGTTCATGAACAGGCTTCTTCCTCTCGTGGAATGCGAAACTGATCGGCTTATGGTCCGTGTACACGACGAAGTGTCTAGCCTCCAGCATGTGGCGAAAGTATTTGATGGCTTCGTAAATGGCCAGCAGTTCCCTGTCATAGGGAGAATACTTTGCTTGCGAAGGGCTGAGCTTCCGAGAAAAGAAAGCTAATGGCTGCCAACCGTCGCCGCTGAGCTGTTGTAACACCGCACCGATAGCAGTATCCGACGCATCGGTGACCAATGCAAGTTTGGCATTGCAATCGGGGTGTGCTAATAAAGCAGCGTTTGCCAGGCTTTCCTTGCAGTCCTTGAATGCCTGCAAAGTAGTCTCCGCAAGACATATAGGATGCGAGCCCTTTACGTTGCCGATCAAGAGGTTGTGCAGTGGCGCCTGTATTTGAGCTGCGTGGGGCAAGAAACGCCTGTAAAAATGTATCATGCCCAAAAATCGGCGCAACTGTCAAACATCTTTCAGCTGAGGGAACTTCTTAATGGCGTCAACCTTAATGTCAAGTGGTTTGGTGCCCTTTTCGGAGATGTGGTAACCTAAGAAAGTTACCTCCGGGATACCGAAAACACACTTGGACGTGTTTATTAGCATGCCGAAGTCCTTCATCCTGGTGAAAATGGAGCGTAGGTGCTCCTCGTGCTCTGCTTCTGTCCTGGAGAAGATCAAGAAGTCGGCCAAATAGCAGTAGCAGAAGTCCAGTCCTCTCGTCATCTCGTCGACAAAACGTTGAAATGTCTGGCCTGCGTTGCGCAAACCAAACGTCATGTACGGGAATTCGTACAATCCGAACGGTGTAGTGATCGCCGTCTTCGGGATGTCGTCCTGGTTTACAGGTATCTGATTATAGGCTTTCACGAGGTCGATAGTGCTGAAAATTCGACACCCTGAAATGCTATGTGCAAAATCGTGAATGTGCCTAATCGGGTACCTGTCAGGAACGGTTCGCGCGTTGAGCATGCGGTAATCTCCACAAGGTCGCCAACCGTTGTCCTTTTTTGGGGTGAGATGGAGTGGGGATGACCAAGGACTCTCCGATGGTCTGGTGGTTCCATTGGCCAGCATCAGCTGGAACTCCTGTTGAGCTATTTTTAATTTGTCTGGCGCTAATCGCCGAAATGAAGAAGATACTGGAGAGCCTGGGGTCGTGCGAATGTGGTGTACAGTGTTATGCGGTGTAGTGCGTAGTGTACCGGCGGGTCGGGTGATGTCGGGAAAGCTTTGTAAGATTTTGTGATACCTTGAATCACCAGAAGTAACCTTTACTGAAAATAAAGACGAATCTGAGTGATTCGAGGCTAGGACAAAAACATTGGTACTACTGTCAATTAGCCGTTGATTACGACAGTCAACGGTCAAAGAGTAAAAACACAAAAAGTCCACTCCGACAATCGGTTTAGTAACTTCAGCTACCACAAAACGCCACTTAAAGTCTCTACGAAGTCCAAGATTCAGGTTGAGATCGAGGAAACCATACGTTGGAATGGGCGTCCCATTCGCGGCCACTAGTTGGTAGTTCGTAGATGCACGACGATCGCTGAGCAGACGACGAGGGTAGACGCAGAGGTCGCTTCCAGTATCGACCAGAAACTGCGTCTTGGTGCTTCGGTCTGCGACGAATAGGCGACCAGTAGAAGCGGGGCAATCGTCTGTCGCCATTACCGACTGCCCGCGGCGTTTCCCTTCTTATAGTCGCATGGTTTGATGCAACGTTTGGCCTTCTCGCCGTGCATGAAATGGTAGCAGCACTCTGGATGCCTCCGGTAGCTCGAATTTGAGCGGGTCGAAGAACGGTGGCTTGAGTTGCGTCTCCTGTCGTGATCACGGCTGTGCGACCGATTACGAGATCGACTGTCACGCAGTTGCACCGTCAGGTCCTTCATCGCTCGTTTGAGTTCCGCGATTTCGGCTGCCATCTCACTCACGGTGGGTCCTGCTGCCGAAGTTGAAGCAACGTGGCTTGGTGGTGTGACGATATCCTGGACGCGGTCTGCCAGCTCAGCCAATGCCTCCAAGGTGCTATGTGGTTGCGATGCCAGGAGGGGCTGGATACTGCTGGGGAGACGGCTACTCCAAATAGTGCGCACAAAATCCTCAGGCACAGTTGGTCCAGCCAACCCTTGCAGATGGCGAAGAAACTGCGACGGCTTCCGGTCTCCCAGCTCCTCATGTATCAATAGCTGCTTCACCTTCTTCTCCTGGGAGGCTGAGAGGCGCTTCACCAATTCGGTCTTCAACTTTTCGTACCGGTTGGTGGCAGGAGGGGACATAATGACGTCCTTCACCTCCTTCGAAAATTGGGGGTTGAGATGGCCGACCACATAATTAAATTTGGTGACGTCATTCATCACCCCTGCGTTCTCAAACTGTGCTTCTATCTGCGCGAACCAGATGTCCGGCTCTTCTGGCCAAAATGGTGGCAGCTTCAACGAAACACGATAAATATCTTGTACCGTGGAAACGCGCTTTGCTTGGCGCGATCTTTGCGTTACGTGTTTCGAGGTCTGCGACGACGCGGTGTGCTCGGACTCACTATCACTCATCTTAGTAGTGTTCAACTCGGGGTCACCAGTATAGTTGTTAGGGATGTGTTATAGGCAGAGTAAATGAAAGAATGTCAATCTGCTAAAGTACTCACGGTTATATTGAGTAGTAACACACACAGAACACAGAAAACAGTCAGAAGGAGAATAGGCACACACAATAGTCACGGCACAAGATAACTGTTCTTATAGGACAATACACGTAAACAATGGGTGATCAAAGTATCAATAAATCATGCGTAGCCGAGAGGCGCGTGAGCAAGTTTCGACTAAAGTTCGCATCAAGGTGATCGCGCGCTCACCGCCTCGCACTCCCACCTCGGTGCTTGCCGGCTACGTCACGATGACGTAGCTCCCCGTGTGCGAGTCCAGTGGCATACGTTACCGGTGGCGCGTCATCAACCGACATACATGTTTGATGACGGTGAATGTGAATGATGTATTATATAATATTGTATTGTATATGTCGCAAATTCGTTGCTGAGTTGACTAATCGGGACGCCAGCGCTGCCTGGCGGCGGCGCTTGGCAGAGGCTATAACGTGACGCTCGGATCGGCCGCCGGCCCGGGGGCTCAGCGGACCACCAGAGCAGAGGCAGACTGGATGGATGGCGGTCAATCGGTAAAGACGTTTAGAAACTGTCCCGCGTTTCGAATAGTTGTATTGTGTACCTACAGTGTGTGAAATGCTAGTGTGAGTAATGTTATCGTAAATTATAATTTGATCTGAACTGCAACGGTGTTTCTATTGCGCAATACTACCCATAGTACGCCCCCAGTAGTTAAATATGCCTGATAACGAGAGAGACACATACCATCCTCCGTAATATATGTATATTTAATAATTAATATAAATAAATGTAAATAAATATTATGGTTGTGTTTGTATATAAATGTGTTTTGTTGTGTAAGTTTATAATATACTTAAATGAATAAGTGGTATGGTAGGTATGTACCCCACACCATTTTGTGGGAAGTCCAAAATTTTTATTGTATTTTGGACTTAGAATATTTCAGTGTACTAGCGTGTCGCCGGTCGCTAACATTTTACAGGTAATCACCTACATATGTTACCGGGCCACTAGGTGTGATCGGGGTCTACGGACCGAAAAGGACTTAGGATTTTTTTCGAAAAATTTTATTTTAAAAAGTGCACCGCGTGCCATAGTTCGAACCATGGCAGACGAGGAGGAGGCTCAGCGCCTCTAGCTCATGTTGTTAGAGGAAGAGATGGTCAAAAAGGATGCTGAGCTCGCCGGAAGAGGTGCAAGAAGCTGTGAGACGTCGCGTTGCCAAGAAGGCGCAACGAGTGGAGACGCCGCCTGTTAGAGGGCTGCTGACTGGGAGGGCTAGCTCCCCCCCCCCCGCCCCCGGAGAAGGAGGAGGAGAAGGTCGATGACGGCGGCGCTCTTGACGGCGTCGACCAGCTAACTACGGCAGTGCGGGCGAAGACCTCACGTCTAAACAAGGACGAGGTGGCAGCCATTGGCCTCCACACGGAGCGGTTATCGGCAGTAATTGTTCGCCTCACATTGCGCCTCGCAGCTGCGGAGACCCGGGTGGGTGCGGCGGAACGTCGAGTGGTGGAGAGCCGCGGTAGCGTGCGGCAGGCGGCGGTGGCAGCACCAGTGGCATCATATGCCTCCGCGCTGCGCCTGCCGCAGCGGACGGTACCGGTGCTCATCAACAGCGCGCCTGGCCCCACAATGGCGTTTTACCCGGCGGACGAGAATGGCGCAATTAAGACAGCGGAAGAGACAAAGGCTGAATTAAAAAAGGCGATCGACCCGGCCAAAATATGGGTGCAGGTCTCCAAGGTGCCCAAGGTCGGCAATGCGGAGATGATAGTCCAGACGACGACGGACGCGGCGGCAACCAGGCTCCGGGCGGCAATCCCGGTCACGCTCAGGGTGGGTGACCCCAGAATCCGGCGGCCTCTAGTTTGCCTGAACAGGCTGGACGGCGACCCGCCCTTCGCCGAAGTCATCGACGCTCTGCACGAGCAGAACTTCCGGGAGGACCCGATATGGCCGCTCGAGCGCCTGCGAAAAGAATGCATAGGCGCCTTCAAGAAGGAGCGGTCGCGGGGCACGGCCAAGGCAACAGCGGCCGTGCTCTCATGCTCGGCGGCGCTGCGAACGGCGCTGCTAGAAAAAGGGCGGGTATATATAGGGTGGCAGGCCGTCGAAGTAACTGACTACATAGAGGTTTCCTGCTGCACTAAGTGCCAACAATATGGGCACCCCGAGCGCACCTGCAGGCCGACAGAGGTCACGTGTGGCCGCTGTAGCGTAACTGGCCACCGCGGTCAGGAGTGCACGTCGACCGACACATGCTGCGCAACCTGCAAGCGCTTGGGGAAGAAGGGGGCGGCGGGACATAGGACCGCCTCCAAAGATTGCCCGGCGAGGTTGTATGCAGAGGAGAGGGGCGTGGCCATGACCCATTATGGATAGGCCCGCCACCAGAATTGGGCAGCTGAACCTCGCCGGGTCGGCACTGGCGACGAGAGAGCTCCCTGCAGTGTGCCGCCAGCTGAGGGTCGACGTCGTGCTCCTCCAGGAGCAGTACGCGCAGGCCAACAGCAACATCATCCTGCAGCATAGCCCGTCTGCAAAGGCGGGCATGTATATCAACAAGGGCAACATGGCCTGCGCGGTGCTGCAACATCTATCCACCGACCACTGCCTTGTGGCCCATCTGGAGGAGTGCGACCTGCACGTGGTGTCGGCCTACTTTCAATTTGGCGAGCCGATCGACCACCATCTGCACCACCTGGAGGGTGTAATGAACGCTCTGCGGGGGAGGCGCGTGCTCATTTGCACGGACGCCAATACCCACTCGCCGATGTGGCACAGTGCGCCCCGCCACTACACTGGCCGCGGCCACGCTGCGGAACACAGGCGGGTGGCGTTAGAGGCGTTCATCGCCGCAAATGGACTCACCGTTAATAACGTGGAGGGCCAGCCCTTCACTTTCAGCGGCCCAAACGGTGAGTCCAACATTGATCTATCCCTCACAACTAGGAGCGTGGCCCTGTCGCACTGGGAAGTGCGAGACGGGGCCAGCAGCAGCGACCACCGTCTGATCACCTTCCAGGTGGATGCAAGCAGGGAGCGCCATAGCGCTGGGCCGGACAAGGAGCCGGTGCGCTTCCGGGACCAAGGTGTGGACTGGCCGCGCTTCCAGCAGGCTATCCACGAACGTATGGGAAGGCTGGACTTCGGTAAGCCGGCGTCCTTTGTCTGCAAGGCTTTTACGAGTGTGATTGTTGATACGGCGTGCCAGACACTGGGAGTGAAAGGGCCACCAAAGGACGCCGGTTATGAATGGTGGAGTCCGAAGCTTCAGAAGCTTCGGAAAGCGAATTGCAAGGCTCGGTGTAAATAGCAAGGTTCAAGAAAGGGTGGGGGACCGAGAGAAGAGCGACTGAAAGCCGACTTTCAGTGTGCGAGCGAGGTACGGAGGTGAGGAATGTTGGGAGCGTCGTACCCGCGGAAGTCACCGTGGTGTACGCCAAGTGTGTATCTGATGGAGTGTTTCCGGATGTGTGGAAGGAGGGCCGGTTGCTCGTCCTGCCGAAGGGAAATGGCAAGCCGCTCACCGACCCTAAGGCCTACAGGCCGATAACGCTACTACCTGTGCTCGGCAAAATTTTAGAACGCGTAATTTTGAAGTGCGCTCCTACGATCGGCAATCAGATCTCTGCCGCTCAGCACGGGTTCTCTACTGGGAAGTCAACCGTCACGGCACTCAATGATATCCTGGGTGCCGCGAGGGAGGGCTCGGGCAAGTACGTGCAGGCCATATTCCTGGACATCGCGGGCGCCTTCGACAACGCCTGGTGGCCGATGATCCTGACGAAAGTCAAGCGGGGAGGGTGTCCGCCCAACATCTTTGAGATGCTGGCGGACTACTTTGTCCGCCGACGAGTCGGGCTTTTCATCGGGAACCGGGTGGAGTGGAAGGTGTCCACCATGGGCTGCCCTCAGGGGTCTGTCCTAGGTCCAGCCTTATGGAACCTGCTCCTGGACGATTTGCTTCGACTGCCACTGCCGTGCGGCGTTCGCACGGTCGCATACGCGGACGACGTGACTATCCTGATCGAGTCCCAGTCCCGCTCTGGGATTGAGGCAGCGGCCAAGACAACACTTGAGCTGGTCGCGACTTGGGGTGCTAGGAATAGGCTGGGATTCTCCCCTGCGAAGTCATCTATGATGACGATCAGGGGGAAATTCCAGCGGCCCCCCACAGTCAAGTTGGCCGGGGACTCGGGTCAGGAGTGTCACCTCGACGACGGTGCTGGGCGTAGTGCTCGACGCAAGTCAGTCCTTCGCGCAGCATGCGGTATCGATAGGGGAGCGTGCGGCCAAATGCTTCGGGAAGATGTCACGAGTGTCGGCATCGTCCTGGGGCATTCGATACTCCGGACTGCGCGTCCTCTACAGGGGCACTTTCGTCGCCACGATAACGTATGCTGCTGCTTGTTGGTACAAGAGAGCGACACTCCACGTTGTTTGCAGCGCGTTGCTCAGGTGCCAGAGAACGAGCTTGATACTGCTGACGAAGGCGTACAGGTCTACCAGTACGGCTGCGCTGGCAGTATTGGCTGGCGTTCTCCCGGCGGATCTGGAGGTAATCCGTGCAGGGCGGTTTGATGAGGAGCGCCAGACCGCGGCCGATGCACAGGCCGAGCTCGGCTTGCGTAGACGGGAGCTGGCCCGACGTAGGCGAGAGATTTGGGATGAGACGATGGATGCGTGGCAAAAGAGATCGGTGAGTGAGGAGAAAGGACGGCAGCTGTTCCGTTTCTTCCCGGACGTGGCGGCACGGATCAGGTCACACTGGATCGTGCCAGACCACCAGCTGTCCCAGATTCTCACGGGACATGGGTGCTTTAGGAGAAGACTGCATGATATGATGTTATGTGAGGAGAGCGTATGCTACTGCGGTATGGATGAGGAAGACCTGCACCACGTGGTGTGGGTCTGCCCCCTGTATGAGGAAGCTAGATGTAAGATGATGGATGGGATCAGCCGCGCGGAGGCCGGCCCGATCTATTACGGCGATCTCGTAAGCTCACCGGCGAACTTTGATAGGCTTCGGGAGTACGCGCACACGTGGCACGCCCCCCGGAGCAAATTAGAGCGTGAGGAGAAGGCGAACGCCAGCCCACAGCTGCTCGGCATCGGCTTGGCGGCTACCATTATCGGTAGCCCATTAAACTAAACTTGAAAATTCTGAATTAATCTTATTATTATTGTTTCCATTTGTTATTTGAATTCCACTATTTATTATTTATTGTTATTGTAATGTTAATCGCAACTTTAAATGAATTGGAATTATATTGAATATACTATTATTGTTAATCACATGAGTCAATACTATTGTTGACACTGATTGTTTAATTGTTATTATTGTTTTATTATTTATTGTTGATTTTCATTGTAATGTTGATTGTAGCATACTGATGGTTAATTGTTATTATTGTTTTATTAGTTATTATTGATTGTTATTATTGTAATGTTAATCGCAACTTATCAATTGTTATTGTATGCTATCGTTTGGATGCATTATATATCATTTAAATGAATTAAATTGGAACTATATTCAAATTGCTATTATTATTGTTAATCACAGAAGTCAATACTATTGTTGACACTGATTGTTTAATTGTTTAACTGTTATTATTGTTTCACAATTTATTGTTGATTGCTCTTGTAATTTATTACTGAATAGTTGTGTTTGTCCGCCAAATTGGAAATATGAAATATACATAATTTAATGAAAATGATAAAATAATTTAATCAAATTTGATAATGATAATGATAGTGTGCGAAAAGAATAGCGCCACCAGGGCGAAAAGAATGACGCCACCAATGCGTAAAAAGAAACTAATAAATGAATAAATAAGATCTCAAACTGAACACAGAAAAGAAACGCAAAAGGCGAAAAGAACAACGCTTGCGTCTGATGATGATGAGGAGTATCTATATATGTATTTTATTGTCTAACCGTTTTATTACAGGCGCACCGACGACGAAGACATCACGTCTGTCTGTTTCGTGCATACTTAATTGGGAGAATTGCCTAAGGGACACACATGGTTTTGTAAGGGATCAAGAAGCGCCTGCGGACTGATCAGATCGCCAAGGGTGCTATGTCCGCAGCCGCCCCACGATTCGGCCCATATAACGATTCGTTGGAAGGGCTATGGGAAGGTTGGAGGAAGTGTTTAAAGTATGGCATGCAACTATCGGTAGTTTTTAGCTTAAACATCGCCCGTATGCATCTTTTTTGAGTTTTAAAAGCTGTTTCTTTTTCGGTTGAGTTACCCCAAAATATTATTCCATATCGTAGGTGGGATTCTGCTATACCGTAATAAGCAGTAAGGAGTGCATCCGTGTATACTATTGACGATAATGTATGTAGTGCATATGCGGATTTACTCATTTTCTTATATAAAACATTAATGTGTGATTTCCAGTTGAGATGTTTATCTATTTCGAGACCCAGGAATTTTGTAGTTTCTACTTCTTCTACAACATATTGTAGTGTACATTAAGGCTCATGCTAGGAATCCGTTGACTGAAACGTATGACTTTAGTTTTGCTCAAGTTGATTTTTAAATTGTTTTCTTCAAGCCAGTTTACAATTAATTTTAAAGACTCATTAATGTCACTTTCATAGGTATCTACACTTTTACAAGGTATTGTCACGGTACTATCATCCGCAAACAGTGTTACTGGTTGCTCAATGCATTTAGGTAAGTCTAATGACTTACCTAAATGTACAATATAAATATAAAAGGACCCAGTACACTCCCCTGTGGTACTCCAAATTTAACTTCACGCTCTGACGATCTAAATATCTCTTCCTTCTTATTCGCTGTATTAATTTGGTTAATTTCAGTTTTTGTATTCAATTTTTTAAGTAAGATTCTATTAGATTAAGAATATTGCCTCTAATACCATAGGCTTCAAATTTTGTTAACGGGTGTGTAACGTTTGATATAATAACAAAAGTTCTAATGATCTTATGACCTAATTTCATTTAATATAATTATTTTTTTATATAACGATCAAATGATATAATGAATTATTGATATAATTTCATTTTACCTAATTTCATATGGTATAATGAACAGTTTATATAATGCACATTTGAAATAATATTCAATTAATATAATATTCAGTTGCTATAATATTTAAAATCTATAGGTAACGTTTAATATAATTTCTATCAATCAAAAAAAATAATATTTAAAATAATTCTACGATATGGCGACAACATAATTATACACCGGCTTGTAGTTAATAGGTTGAATCTGTTTCAAAACTTTTTAACTTTAACTTAACTTTTCACTTTAGACAATAAACGTTTGGTCAGTTAGTTATGGAACTAGTTAGAGTAGGTCAATTATTTAAAAAAAGTGGTTAGGTTAGGTTAGGTTAAAACTGTGACCATCCAGAAACGACTAGATTATATATAAATAAATATGGAAAAAAAATAGGCTACCCGAAACTGAACTAGTTAGACGAAATTAATTATTAAAAAAATGCTACTAACTAAAAAATAATAATTTAAATTTAAAATAAATTAATATTATTATTACCTGTTTAGAAATTTTTCCCGAGTGGAAAAAACACCCGTATAATAAAATTATAATATAATATATAATAATCTTTATTTTGCGTAAATTGAGTTATTCCAACTGAAATATTTGACTAAATAAAAATTGGCAAAAGTACTAGTTGGTAAACAAGTTATTGTTTAAACGTTAACTTGCAAAACATTAGGTTTCCGTTACAATTATTTGGGAAGAGATTTTTTGCTAAGTAATAATTTGGCAAATTAAATCATGCGGAAGATTGTTTGGGAAGTGATAATTTGGCAATTTCTTTTCGATGAAACAAGGGAGACCCCATATTTCCATTGAGATGTGTTTTAATATTTTTGTAGTAATACCATCGTATCCCACGCTACTTGTATTATTTAATGACATTATTATTTTGTGTATATGTAATGGAACACTAGGCGCCATGAACATAGATTTATAATTTTTGTTTATTTTCAAAGAATTAGGTTTGCAAGTGACATCTAGGTTCGCCTGAATTTTATCGATGAAATAGTTGTTAAATGCCCCAGCGATGCACTTGGGATTTGATAGAACTGGATTTGTTACCTTAATGTTATTAATACTATGTTTTGGTAAGTTATTTGTTTTGTTTTTTTTATACTTTGCGCGGTTAATAATTTGCCAATTAGTTTTTGACTTATTTTTAGCTGCTTTTATTTTGTGGTTATTTTGTACCTTTTGTGTCAAATGAATAATTTTTTTATGTAACTGTTGTAGCGGCATCTACATCGCTACATGCGAACTACGCATCAAAGACCTGACGTCACATAACATCCTGACGTCACAGAAATCCTGCATCGCGCAATTAGAGTTTACCGCGCGATAAACATTTATAGAATCTCCCAACTTCAAACCTCTGGGCAGTTGCCCGCCAGACACGACACCCGTCTGGTCGGAGGATCCTCCCTTTTCTATGGGGGATGAGTGAACTTTACACCCTGTTCCTCATACCCCTAAATTGGTGACCCCGAATATGAACGTCAACGCAGCCTTCGTGCAACTACTTCAGCGTGACGTCATCATCATCATCACTCCCGCAAGCTTTCGTGAGGCGAGTCTCACAGCCAGCCAGCACCCACGGCTTCAACGGGTATCCTGACCACCAGCATGCAGCGAACGCGCATTCCTGGTCATCATCCTCAGCCACAACCCATCGCTGTACCACATCCGACCCACTGGATCAAGACGCAACGCCACCCCGACTCACTGGGGAATCACCGCAGACAGTTCCGACTCACTGCGAACTATGCGGCACCCGGTTTCGACTCACTGGAACCACAGCTAGCACTGTGAAGCATCGCAAGATTCAAGACTCAGCCCACTATCGACCTCCGGTCTCCGGAGGGGAGTGATGTAGCGGCATCTACATCGCTACATGCGAACTACGCATCAAAAACCTGACGTCACATAACATCCTGACGTCACACAAATCCTGCATCGCGCAATTAGAGTTTACCGCGCGATAAACATATATAGAATCTCCCAACTTCAAACCTCTGGGCAATTGCCCGCCAGACACGACACCCGTCTGGTCGGAGGATTCTCCCTTTTCTATGGTGGATGAGTGAACTTTACACCCTGTTCCTCATACCCCTAAACTGTGAATAGTTTAAAAACCTCATTTTGTTATTTCGGATTTAATCTTAACTGCCATAAAAGTTTTATTTTCTTCCGACTAAATAATATAATATAATATAATATATATAATATAATATAATACTTTAATTAGTTTAATTGGAAAACATAAATTGTAAATAAGTTGGAATGTGAATGAAATTTATTATAGGCAACGTTTGGATCATCCGTGTCATACATCTCCGAAAAAGAAAGACTTTTAATGTAATCTTTAAATTTCGCTATATTTTCCATACTGTAATCCCTTCTAGCCGCATACCAATAGTTTATAGTATGTATTGTTTGTACTGGACAGTGAAGCAGCTGTGCTGTATGATCGGACAACGCAAACTAGAAGATATCAGTTTTAAATGATTTATTAAAATTATGCGCAAAATTGTCTAAACATGTCAAGCTGGCCATGCGAGTCGGTTGTTTTAATGCTAGTTTCAAGTTATAGCTCATTAACAGACATTCAAATGCATTTGTGTGAATATTTTGTTTAAGCACATCTATATTAAAATCTCCACCAATAACAATGTTCTTATAGCGTGAACGCGATATTTCTTGCAAAAGAGTTTCAAGTTTATCCAGGCAGTAGTTAAAATTATTCACATTTGGTACTCTGTATATATACGACAATTATCTGATAATCGGTAAGCTCAATAGCACAACATTCAAATAGGCCTGGCAATGATAAATTCGATATTTTAGGCAAGTCCTTCCTTTGAAGACCGTTTCTTGCAAGGATGCATGCTCCTCCCCTCTTTTGCTCCTTTCTACAGTAATAGGTAGCCAGACAATAATTCGGTACAATCAATTGATTCTGATACCCCTCCTTAATAAAATGCTCCGTGATGCACAAAACATCTACATAAATCTGTTTTTCACTTAGCTCATCTAGACATACAGTAAGTGGGTTTGATTTTTTTATTAGGCCGGCAATATTTTGATGTAAAATGTGTATAAATTTATTGGAGAAAAAACGATTCATCGCGATCTTTAGTATTCGAGAGAGCAAGAGGGTGTGACAGAACCTGAAATACCCTAGGCTGATAAAATTTTCGTTTTTCCTAATTGTGTTAATATTAGTGTTTGGATCGGTTCCCCGTAGGGGGAAGAACTGTGCCCCTCCTTTCCGCACAGTTCTGTAGGGCTCGTCCCGGACTGGTCACCCTCCCACCGATATAAGAAAGAGAAGCATTCCCAGAAACTAAACTACCATGTTCCGCCTCGGAAGGTTAGGGAACATGATTGGACCAGGAAGTTAATATTGGGAATGCACAGTTAGTAAACACAAGTATTATAATATGAAGCTAAGAAGACAAGAGGGTATGCAAAAGTATATAATATAATATTATGTTTTAGTATTATAAATGTTGGAACGCCAACGTCTCCTCCTCTCGCAGTTGAGCACCAATATCTGCAATACAGACTTGGTAAGGTAGAAGGGGTAAAGGGATCGTTACGCTTGTACTTTAAATACGATTACGTACTACTACGTTAATTTGTCTGTTTACAATATACCCACTTCACTGAGGCCGGGAACCGTATAATAACGTTTGCCTCATTGTACGTGTTCCGCTAGACCTAACGCATAGAACCTCTGAGGAACTAATACGATTCTAACGGAACACGCTCCCTAAGCACTAAATAAATGTTTTACTCAATCCTAAGACAGAGTACTGCGAAGTCCATCTGTCATTGAGGAAAACAAGTTTAATATTGAATAGTTCTAATCGCGCACTAATATGAAAGACCCTTACGACAGCCTAGCCCATTTTTACAAAGTTAACACAAAACTAGCACAAGCGCACCGTAGACTCAGTCTCTAGCAGAATACACTACGATCGTACCTGGTGAACACCGAAGTGGTATCTCGTCACTTCATATTTCCTTAATCTGTCCCATTTAGAGGATGCTTTCAATGTAATCGGCAGCCGTGTGGATCGTCCTTATCGACAACGGGGCGTTTCGATCTAGGCATCCAAATGACGTGTCTCGCTAATATAATTTGTGAGAGGCCCGAAAGCCGGTTGTAGAGGTTTAACGAGACACGATTTCTAGCGTTCCTTAGAACGAACTATCGATTCAGTATGAGATACTTAGTAAAGCCTAACCCAACTCCCTGGAAATATGTGTCAACACGCCTCACGCAAGGTATTCTGTGGCAAAACCTTTTCGGAAACAGAAATCGTCACTAACGTTTGGTTGTTTTGTAATGCAATTACAAATTGGCTTTATAGCCTAGATCAATTCCAAATGACCTGAGAATATTTATGGCTCTGCCTTCCAAGTTGGTGCGTCATCTCAAAGTCAACAGTCGGAGCATTACTGCCCAGTCAAGTATGGTGGAAGGCCTTCGCCATTTCCCTATAGCCAACTGCTAGTGACAATAATCTGCCAAGGTACGGATTAGGATAAGGACACGTAATACACGAGAATGTAACATTAGTTATAAAACCTGATACTAAATAAGTGTGGAGTCACAAGAACTTATGATACCTGAATTATATTACCAGCCTAGGATAATTATTATAATGAAATACTCACTCAGTCACACCAACAAGCACACACTCACCCAATCGCACGAACACACACACACGTATACTCGTACTTCGTTAAATACTACATTATTCTAATCTGGGCTTCAACCCAACTATATTTAACTTAATAAATAATACTCGCTATCTTGCGACAGCCCACTTGGACAATCATGGCCTCTGGCATTCAACAAGCCTGCTAATATAACTAGCCTAATATTACGTCCACACCCTACCGTGGTCTAAAACCAACTTCCTTTCTTCCCCCGCTTCGACTCCCGCGTCCGTCGTCTTTCGTGATCTCGAACCAACCCCCGGACTTCATTCCTCAGTCCCCTAAATTCCTAAAAAATACCACGTTGACCGTTGGGCCAAGTTTCTCAGAATCGGTTTATTACTCTTTTTGTGCACAACTTCTTAATTGTTTTAAAAGGGTCTTTTGAATAGTTCGACTTAATCCTTAGCAGATGTTCGTACAGTCTCAGGGATGGTCCATCTTTTGAGACCGACGACGAGTTATTATTTATATACATTTTATTATAAACCATACAAATATTTTAGCACAGAACATATATTAAGTTTCGGTCGGCCCGGGTACGTTAACAGTACGAGAGCGGTTAAAGCATTCTAGCTAGGTGCTAGCTAGGATAATAAAATAATTAATTCAATAATATAACTGCAGTTATTGGATAATTGATAGTGACATCGATGGAAGCATTGGCTTTGCATGACTTTTGAAAGTTTGGTTAGATCCATCTTCATAACTTGTTGTTTAAAGTTTCAAGCATGAAAATCGAGAGCTGTAAGTTTACATTGAAAGAACTGCATGTCGACACCCCTGCTCTCAGAATATTTGTACAAAGTGGACACGTGTTGCAGCCCATAAAATATAAATGGAATGGGTTTGTAAGAGGTTCAACATTGTTTTAACATTTTAAAGAAATAGGATATTTTGTTATTAATTAGGGTAACGTGTCGAGCTGTCAACCCATAAAATTGAGATTTAATGTGTTCTTAAGAACCTCGAATCGGCCCTTAAGTGACGGTTTTAAAATAAATATAATAATATATTGTTATTAAATTAGAGTAAATGGCACACAGTCACATTCCCCCCTCTGAAAATCAGACGCGTGACGCAGTACAGCGTATGAGCTTTCATAATAGGACGTACTCTGCCTTTCCTTGATAGTATTATAGAATACTTATAGCTCTCATTTGTTCACTTAATCAAATAGGTAATTAACTATAATGATTCTACTTGGAACTTGAATCTAATAAGACCATACGATGTAGTGTCTGCTATGATTTAGTATTGTTTTGCAGGACCATCTTCAACCGATTTTAATTGCTCTATAATATTTGAACTATTATTGTTCTTGCAAATACTCTTTTCATTATAATTTAAATAATATTATCGCGCCTCTGTTAAGGTCAGAAAAACCTGTGCATGCTTATAATGTTGTTTTACATACCAGGGTCTCTTTTAAGAGTATTTGTGTTAGCGTGGCACGCTACCTACGGTGCTCCATCGTTCTAAACACGGCCTATCGCAGTTGCCGCTGGATAGAGGCCTCTCCTTATGCACCTCAATGCTGAGTCAGCTTAGTCAGCTGCTCGCAGTCGTATCCAGGAGCAGCTGAAATGGTCCGCACATAAACATATTAGATTGTATTCCAGTTAGACGCCCCCCTCTGATTCTAAGAGTTTAGTGCAGTTTTGAAATCCAATAAGAATTGGGAAGTTATACTCATTAAAAATATAGGCATCCTAGATTGTCCATACAATTGTTGGCTTATTATTACACAATGCTGTTAACTATCCTCTCAGATTATAAACATGTTGATAAGAACATCCTCGTGAACATGTCAGATTGTGTTCCAACTGGACGCCCCCCTCTGATTCTAAGAGGTTAGAGCACTCTTGGAATTCAATAAAATTTGAGACGTTATACCTACTGATTAGAAAATATAGGTATCCTAGACTGAGCAAAAAATTATTGGTTTAGTATTACAAAAGATTGTCAATTCCTCTCTTCGTCTATAAAATAATATTGACAATAAAATGCTCTAGCTTATCTGAAGTGATAACTATAGTGTCTTAGCTCAAGACATCAATAATATTAGGTGAGATAACAAAAATCATACCGCTTAGTAACGGGTAACCCTAATGTACAAACAGGATTGAAACTTAGCTTCGTCACAGGAGCCACGTTACTGCTGCTGCTGGAGCAGTCAGCCGATCTCAGCCGATTTTGACGAAACTGTAGACCTAGCGCTCTCACAAACCAATGGTTTAGTCATAGCGTTGTCGCAGCTTAGCGAAGACTTAAACATCCTGGAATTTGAAATAAGGCCACAAGAGTATCCGTTCAAGTATATGGATATGCTGCTGATTGCAGAGTTAGAAAGATCATGTTTACTTCCTATGACGATAGTTAATGAACCTTTTCGTTCATTTTCTTTTCTCTTTTATAAAATATCACAGTTCGTGATACTATAGTCACATTACAGTCTAGCCTATTACCTACCTAGTTTAATTATAAATTAAACTAAAGTATCAGTTTAAGTTTAACTATAAAATTAAGAAATCGTTCAATAACGTCTTTCACATTTACTTTACGAACGTAAACGTAAGTCACGTGATCCACGTGTTCTTTATAATTGTTAACAGTAAACACTGCAGTCTTGGTAAATGAATTGTCATCTTATAAGCTTTACGCTTTGTAGATCTTAGTAACTAATAATATTAGGTTTACCCATATTAAGGGTGTCTTATACCTAAGCTTAACTCACACACATATAAATTTCAAACACATTTCATATTCACTAACTAATTGATACAACTCAATTTTTTTCAGGGAGTCGAACCCATTATTACATTCGCACAGGAACCCAAACAACAATCATTCCATAACATACTTAAAATTATATCCGTGCATGTGGAAATCGAACCCACTATCATCGCATCGGAACCAAAGTTCTACAATGACCTATTCACGTGGGGATTGAACCCACAAGCCGCGACACAGGAATACAAGTACTTATAAACCAATACATCAGCCGGGGATCGAACCCTAGATTCATTTACAGTGGAATCTAAGCACATCAACAAATAAATCATTCGGAAATTGAACCCAGTAGTGCTAATTGAGAAATTCAACTTCCATTACCTAAACCGTTACCTAATCTAAACCTAAGTTATTATAGCCATTGTAACTCTTGTCGTCTCTAACAAATATAGAACCATAAAATTACGTTGTGTTATTGTTTACGTTGTGTTATTTTTGTAGTAACCCTTAAGTTGTTCTTTCTCGTTGCACTGAAGTGAATCAGTACATTTAATGACGAGAATCCTGGTCACGCTGCGCCACATGTGACAGAACCTGAAATACCCTAGGCTGATAAAATTTTCGTTTTTCCTAATTGTGTTAATATTAGTGTTTGGATCGGTTCCCCGTAGGGGGAAGAACTGTGCCCCTCCTTTCCGCACAGTTCTGTAGGGCTCGTCCCGGACTGGTCACCCTCCCACCGATATAAGAAAGAGAAGCATTCCCAGAAACTAAACTACCATGTTCCGCCTCGGAAGGTTAGGGAACATGATTGGACCAGGAAGTTAATATTGGGAATGCACAGTTAGTAAACACAAGTATTATAATATGAAGCTAAGAAGACAAGAGGGTATGCAAAAGTATATAATATAATATTATGTTTTAGTATTATAAATGTTGGAACGCCAACGTCTCCTCCTCTCGCAGTTGAGCACCAATATCTGCAATACAGACTTGGTAAGGTAGAAGGGGTAAAGGGATCGTTACGCTTGTACTTTAAATACGATTACGTACTACTACGTTAATTTGTCTGTTTACAATATACCCACTTCACTGAGGCCGGGAACCGTATAATAACGTTTGCCTCATTGTACGTGTTCCGCTAGACCTAACGCATAGAACCTCTGAGGAACTAATACGATTCTAACGGAACACGCTCCCTAAGCACTAAATAAATGTTTTACTCAATCCTAAGACAGAGTACTGCGAAGTCCATCTGTCATTGAGGAAAACAAGTTTAATATTGAATAGTTCTAATCGCGCACTAATATGAAAGACCCTTACGACAGCCTAGCCCATTTTTACAAAGTTAACACAAAACTAGCACAAGCGCACCGTAGACTCAGTCTCTAGCAGAATACACTACGATCGTACCTGGTGAACACCGAAGTGGTATCTCGTCACTTCATATTTCCTTAATCTGTCCCATTTAGAGGATGCTTTCAATGTAATCGGCAGCCGTGTGGATCGTCCTTATCGACAACGGGGCGTTTCGATCTAGGCATCCAAATGACGTGTCTCGCTAATATAATTTGTGAGAGGCCCGAAAGCCGGTTGTAGAGGTTTAACGAGACACGATTTCTAGCGTTCCTTAGAACGAACTATCGATTCAGTATGAGATACTTAGTAAAGCCTAACCCAACTCCCTGGAAATATGTGTCAACACGCCTCACGCAAGGTATTCTGTGGCAAAACCTTTTCGGAAACAGAAATCGTCACTAACGTTTGGTTGTTTTGTAATGCAATTACAAATTGGCTTTATAGCCTAGATCAATTCCAAATGACCTGAGAATATTTATGGCTCTGCCTTCCAAGTTGGTGCGTCATCTCAAAGTCAACAGTCGGAGCATTACTGCCCAGTCAAGTATGGTGGAAGGCCTTCGCCATTTCCCTATAGCCAACTGCTAGTGACAATAATCTGCCAAGGTACGGATTAGGATAAGGACACGTAATACACGAGAATGTAACATTAGTTATAAAACCTGATACTAAATAAGTGTGGAGTCACAAGAACTTATGATATCTGAATTATATTACCAGCCTAGGATAATTATTATAATGAAATACTCACTCAGTCACACCAACAAGCACACACTCACCCAATCGCACGAACACACACACACGTATACTCGTACTTCGTTAAATACTACATTATTCTAATCTGGGCTTCAACCCAACTATATTTAACTTAATAAATAATACTCGCTATCTTGCGACAGCCCACTTGGACAATCATGGCCTCTGGCATTCAACAAGCCTGCTAATATAACTAGCCTAATATTACGTCCACACCCTACCGTGGTCTAAAACCAACTTCCTTTCTTCCCCCGCTTCGACTCCCGCGTCCGTCGTCTTTCGTGATCTCGAACCAACCCCCGGACTTCATTCCTCAGTCCCCTAAATTCCTAAAAAATACCACGTTGACCGTTGGGCCAAGTTTCTCAGAATCGGTTTATTACTCTTTTTGTGCACAACTTCTTAATTGTTTTAAAAGGGTCTTTTGAATAGTTCGACTTAATCCTTAGCAGATGTTCGTACAGTCTCAGGGATGGTCCATCTTTTGAGACCGACGACGAGTTATTATTTATATACATTTTATTATAAACCATACAAATATTTTAGCACAGAACATATATTAAGTTTCGGTCGGCCCGGGTACGTTAACAGTACGAGAGCGGTTAAAGCATTCTAGCTAGGTGCTAGCTAGGATAATAAAATAATTAATTCAATAATATAACTGCAGTTATTGGATAATTGATAGTGACATCGATGGAAGCATCGGCTTTGCATGACTTTTGAAAGTTTGGTTAGATCCATCTTCATAACTTGTTGTTTAAAGTTTCAAGCATGAAAATCGAGAGCTGTAAGTTTACATTGAAAGAACTGCATGTCGACACCCCTGCTCTCAGAATATTTGTACAAAGTGGACACGTGTTGCAGCCCATAAAATATAAATGGAATGGGTTTGTAAGAGGTTCAACATTGTTTTAACATTTTAAAGAAATAGGATATTTTGTTATTAATTAGGGTAACGTGTCGAGCTGTCAACCCATAAAATTGAGATTTAATGTGTTCTTAAGAACCTCGAATCGGCCCTTAAGTGACGGTTTTAAAATAAATATAATAATATATTGTTATTAAATTAGAGTAAATGGCACACAGTCACAAGGGGATGACTCACACTTCTTTTCCGCGTCAAGGAAGTGATTTATAATGTCCTCATTACTAAAAAGCACGAATTCATTAATCATTAGTCTTAGATTTACAAATATATTCGCCATGCCGTGATTATTGACAAATCCAGTTTTCTTGCCAAACATTTTATAATCATACGACAAATAAAAGTTAGAATCGAACAAATACGCGTAATTATGATTACTTGCATCTAGATACATCAGGCTGTTAAACGTTTCTATTCTTCCAGTAAATATCGTGGAATAGTTGTTCAATTTAAATGTAGGATATTACTACATTTGTGTGTTGAATTTTTAAAAGTGTTTCCCGTACTGTAATTGTTAGGTCAACGTATTTTGGGCACGCCACAATTGTGGCGATAAGTCCCCGCTTTGAGGAGTGGCTAGAAAGGCGCCACGGCGTCCTCACCTTCCGCCTGACGCAGGTCCTCACCGGACACGGTTGTTTCGGGAGGTTCCTGTTCAGGATGAAGCGGGAGGAAACGCCCGGGTGTCACCATTGTGTGGATCGCCCGGAGGACACGGTGGAGCATACGGTGGAGGTCTGCCCGGCTTGGGCGGAGCACCGCCGTGTCCTCACGGAGGCGATCGGCGGCGGCGATCTATCGCGTCCGGCCCTGATTCAGGCCATGGTCCGGAGCGAAAGTGCATGGGAGGCCGTCACTTCCTTCTGTAAAGCAGTAATGCTCGCGAAGGAGGAGGCGGAGCGCGCGAGGGAGAGGCAAGATGCACGTCCTCGCGCCCCTAGTCGCCGCAGGAGACGCCCCGGGCGTCGGAAGTCCCGAGCCGACTTCCAGCCACCGTAGGCGCGGGCTTGCGGACGGTGAGCAATGGCCAGCTCGCCGTCTGATAAGGACCAGGCCCGGGTCGATGGCGCGTTGTGTTCCACGCGCGCCTCAAAGGGATGTCAGCACCAACTAACGGGGTCTATAATTTATCAATAAGCTTCTTCATTCCACAATACGGTGTTAAATAATGGCAAATTTGATGATTTGGAAACGTATCTTCTGCGATTGTTAGTATCTTGTTATTATTATTGTTACTTTTTTTTTTTTTTTTGAGGGTGGGAAATCATCAAATGACTTCTCCCGCTCTGGGCGGAGCGAGAGGGCGTGTCAGACTTTTACTGACTAAACCCCACCCGCGTTCCTTCCGTTGCCCGTGTACCGGTCCCTTTCGGACAAACCCGCAACCCCAGCAGGCATTGGTCCTTACGGACCCTGTCAGTTCTTGCTGACATCTCTTTGAGGCGCGCGAGAAACACAACCGCCGTCGACCCGGGCCTGGTCCTTATCGGTCGGCGAGCTACCCATTGCTCACCGTCCGCAAGCCCGCGCCTACGGTGGACTCCCGACGCCCGGGATGTCTCCTGCGGCGACTAGGGGCACGAGGGCGTGCAGCTTGCATCTCCCTCTCGCGCTCCGCCTACTCCTTCGCGAGCATAACTGCTTCGCAGAAGGAGATGACGGCCTCCCATGCAATCTCGCTCCGAACCATGGTCTGAACCAGGGCCGGACGCGAGAGATCGCCGCCGCCGATCGCCTCCGTGAGGACATGGCGGTGCTCCGTCCAAGCCGGGCAGACTTCCACCGTATGCTCCACCGTGTCCTCCGGACGATCCACACAGTGGTGACACCCGGGCGTTTCCTCCCGCCTTATACGGAACAGGAACCTCCCGAAACAGCCGTGTCCGGTGAGGACCTGCGTCAGGCGGAAGGTGAGGACGCCGTGGCGCCTCTCTAGCCACTCCTCTAAGAGGGGACTTATCGCCACAATTGTGGCGTGCCCAGCGCTGGGTTGCGACAATCGCACTCTCCATGCCGCCATGAGATTCCGCCGGAGCTCTGTCCGCTGTGCCGTGATTTCTCGCGGCAGTGGAGTTACGCCCCGGCGTTTCGCCTCCTCGCGACACTCCCAGATGTGCGCGAGGACTTTTGTCTCCAGATCCCATGGCGGTAGTCCGGCAAGGAGGCTCGCCGCCTCACGGGAGACCGTGCGGTATCCTCGGACCAGCCTAATGGCCATGACCCTTTGGGACGCGTTCAACCGCTGGGCCGGTCGCAGCCTCAATGAACGCTTCGACTTCGACTTCGACTTCCACTTCGACTTCGACTACGACTTCGACTCCGACTCCGACTTCAACTCCGACTCCAATTTCAACTCCGACTCCGACTTCAACTCCGACTCCGACTCCAACTTCGACTCCGACTTCGACTTCGACTCCGACTTCGACTTTGACTTTGAGAGAGAGACAGACAGAGAAACACGCGCACGCCGCTCGGCTTACAACTATAGCAAAAAGTGTCGTTACAACTTTTGGTCCTAATTATTTCCGTCTAGCCCCCTTTCGCAACGCGCGATAAGGAACTTCGTTCCAAAAAAAAAAAGGTATAAAAATATTTTAGAAAATGTTTATTGATATCTTCATAAATGTCATCGGTATTTACATCATAAACTGAACTATCCGTATCAGTATAACACAATTCAATTCGGTTACCATAAAAAGGCTTTATGATTGAATAGTGGAAGTAATACATGAGACTCTTAGATAAGTCCAATAAATATGTAAATCCTATGTATTTTGGTTTATTAAGAATAACATGCGAAGGCTTCATTTGGATTGCTACTAGATCTTCAGAAAATACAGAGGCGCTATGAAAATACGGACTGCCGATCAATTTCTCTGCACAAGTAGTCTTTTTTAACCAACTTCCCAAAAAGGAGGAGGTTATCAATTCGGTTGTATGTTTTTTTTAAATGTTTGTTACCTCATAACTCCGTCATTTATGAACCGATTTGGAAAATTCTTTTTTTATTTGAAAGGATATACTTCCCGATTAGTCCCATTTTTATCAAAATTTAGTTTTGATGATGGAATACATGAGGAATTGAGGGAACTCCTCAAATATTATAGGCATACAGTTAGCGATTTTGGTATTTTCAGCAATAAGTTAAGCATATGCATTCAGTATCATTTGGTGAAGTGGAACTGATGAAGAAGACCACAGATGGCCACCACAATTCCTCAATGAAAAGTATTTTACAGGTGGCGCCATTTATGAACCGATTTGGTTTTTTTTTTTTCTTATTTGAAAGGATCCCTTCAGGATTGGTCCCATTTTTATCAACATTCAGTTCTGATGAAGGAATCTATAAGGAATTGAGAGAACTCCTCAAATATTATAGGCATAGACAGCGATTTTGGTATTTTCAGCAACGAGTTAAGCATTTGCATTCAGAAAGTATCATTTGGTGAAATGGAACTGATGAAGAACACCACAGATGGCCACCGGAACTACTCAATGAAAGTATTTTACGGGTGGCGATAAGATTTATTTATTTATTTACTTTATTGGCCAACCAACAATTGTTTACACTGTAAATAGCTGAAGTAATATGTACCATAATGTAAGGTTAGTGTAACAATTTCTTACAGGTTAGCACCGCATGCCCCATAAACATATAACTTGTGCCACAAGCACTAAACTATAAAATTTCGTTTAGAATAGTTAAGCGACTATGAAGCACATTTTGATGAAAATGGTACCTTTGAACTGATCTGAAGATGAAGCCGGAAAGGAAGACACCGGAACTCCGTCATAAAACAATGTATCCTCGCCATGTTTGGGCTTATTGGTATTGCCATGAGGTGCACTCTGACTATAAATGATAAATGGTAGTATCCTGGCATCGAATTGCGCTCCTTGAGTCGTTTGCTAATGTGTGGCCTTGATTGTCAGAAGACAGATTTCGTAGCCTCGTTATTTCCGTCAATGATCCTGTCGTCGTGTGGTCGCTTTAATAATTTGTTCGCATAAAACTATGCCTTCCAAACTTCTGACACAACTAAGCACGACGTATATTTTTCCTTTTGCAATTTTTTTTACCAAGGTAGATCACAGATCTTTTGAGGATGGTACCCTATAATTTATGGACTGTGACCGCCCAGCTTAACATTAGAGGCAGCATACGACGCCCCACATCTCCATAACCCCTTGCCGACTGGAACGTAGTGCTTGTTGGTGGTATGGGGTATCACTTTGAAAACTATAAATTAGCATATCTTTTTATTGGATGAGACGATTGCAATGAAACAAAAACTAAATGTTCATCGTGATTATATTCTATTAACAATTTTAATAGGACTGTAATTAAATTTCAAAAATTATAGTCGGGGTACTTTACACAAAGAAAACTCCAACTATTGTGCGTGTAAACTGTGTATATTGGTATATATGAAACGAAATGAAATAACACAGAACTTAAAGTAACAACATAAATGGACCGCTCGCGAGGCGCAAGAGTACGGTCGCCGAACGTGTGCGTGATTATTGGGTGCTTGCAACTGACTGGCCTAGCGGCGCGGGGCCGCGGGCGACATGGATAGTGTTGTGCCGGCTACTAGTCACGTAACCTCGCCGGCACACGACGAACTCTAGAAGTGCGGGGAGTTGACTCTAATAGGGGTCGCGCTATATCCTCCCCCTCCAAGTCAGCTGAAGGCTCTGGAGCTGGCTTGGCAATCGAAAGTTTACGAGGTCGGCCCTTCTTCCTACCATGGACGACAACGTCTGAGTCACCTACATACGGTGTTAGGAGACTGGCATGATACTTCCCCCGAGGCTCGCTCTCTTTATCTACAACCTCGTAAGTAGTTGCGGAAGCAACTTTACTAATGCGATATGGACCCTCTCGTCTCGGGGCAAACTTACTGGTGAAGCCTTTTGCGGCTTGACTAAGTCGATGGCTATCTACGAATACAAGGTCACCCTCCTGAAACTTAGGTCCTGTACGGCGGTTTTTGTCGGCTGCATCTTTACGAATATCCTGCTGGCGCTCGACATGCCACTTCACCTCTTGCAGGCGGCATACAAAGTCCCGTAAATATGGCGTGATTTGGGGTACGTAGTTTTCTTGCTCTACGACCGCTCGCAAGTCGTGGGCAACGTCCACCGGGGACCGGAACTCGCGCGCAAACGTTAAAAAGCGGCAGAGTGTCCCGTGCCTCGGTTAGGAGCCGTATTTAAAGCAAATCGCACAGCATGTAACACTTCCGGCCAACGACGGTGTTGTGGATCTATCAGGATCGCCAACATCTGCTTCATCTCGCGATTTTTCCGTTCCGCTGGGTTGGCCTCGGGATGATAGACAGGAGTCAAATTTTGATGTACACCGAGAACGTGCATTGCTTTTTGCATAACCGCTGAAACGAATTGGGTTCCATTATCTGAGAGTACTCTACGGGGAAACCCATATCTCATGAAAACCTCCTCTATCAATACTCTAGCGCAACTTTCTGCGTTGGCCTCGGTCAGCGGGAACAAGTCTACCCATCTGCTCGCAGTATCTTCAACTAGGAAGATCCACTTCTCACCCTTGCTACTCTCAGGCAAAGGACCAAATAAATCCGCGAGGACTTCGAAGCGTTGCTGCGAGACAGGGGTTTGCAGTAGACCAGCAGGTTTAAGATTAGATGGCTTAAACTTCTGGCAGAGATCGCAGGCCTTGAGATACTTCGCCACGTATTGACGCATATTTGAGAAATAGAATCGTTCTTTGATCTTTGTAAGAGTGCGTTCCAGGCCCAAATGACCGGCGGTGGGTGCATCATGGAGCTCTTTCAAGATCTCGGTGCGCATAGAGTCTGGTACTACCAGATGAGGCTCCTCGGATGCGCCATCCGGATCAAAACGGAAAAGGACTCCGTTTGAAAGGTAATAGCCTCGATCTGTCCATCGAGCGGCAGCATCACCCTCTTCAAAGTCCGTGAGTATCTTCCTAAGTTCAGGATCTTCGAGCTGAGCTGCTCGCAACTCCTTGGAACTACGGTGAGGTAGGTCTACTGAGACTGGGCACAGATCGCAGGTAGAGTCGGGATTTTCGTCCATCGATGGCTGGCATACGGGACGACTAAGTGTATCCGCCACCACATTAGCTTTCCCAGGCGTATAATCCACATCAAGATTATAAGCTTGAATTTTCAGGGCCCACCGTGCTAGGCGGCCACTGGGTGTCTTTACAGACAATAGCCACTTCAGCGGTTGATGGTCGGTTGCAACACGGACTTGGGCGCCTTCGATATAACCACGGCGAGATAACCACGAAACTTATCTAGGGCCCACACCACAGCCAACGCTTCCCGCTCCGTCGTGGAATAATTGCGTTCTGCTGCCGTCAATAACCTACTTGCATACTCGATAGGTTTCTCAGACTTCGGATCAGGACCTTGCACGAGCACTGCACCTAAGGCATACCCACTGGCGTCTGTGCGTAGAATAAAAGGCTGGTCAAAGTCTGGTTGGCGCAGGATTGGACTCGTTGTGAGTCTCCGTTTGAGCTCGTTGAAGGCGGCGAACTCTTTCTCACCCCATTTCCAGGCTTTTGTTTTCCTGGTTAGGTCAGTCAACGGCTGGGCTACTTCCGAGAACTGTGTAATAAATTTTCTAAACCAGGAACAGGTTTGTAAAAAACTTTTTAGTTCCTTTACATTGTTAGGAGGTGTCATTTCCACGACTGCTTGGACCTTGGTTGGATCAGGTTCGATACCTTGGACCGTAATAACGTGCCCTAAATAAGTAACTCTTTCCCTGGCAAATACGCACTTTTCGCGGTTTGCTTTGAGGTTGAATTGACGAAGGCGATCAAATACCTGATGCAGATCCTGTAGGTGCACATCCAGGTTATCAGAAATTACGAGGATGTCATCTAAATACGCCACAACTGTTACGTCTTTTAGTCCAGACCGAAAACGATCCATCAACCGTTGAAATGTCGACGGCGAATTCTTTAAGCCAAATGGCATGCGCCTAAATTGAAACGTTCCGCACGGTGAAACGAATGGAGCTACTTCCACTTGCCAGTACCCAGATTTTAGATCGATGGTGGACATCACACAATTACTCTTTGTGGAAGATATGATGTCATCGATTAATGGCAGCAGATATTTGTCCGTACGCGTCACAGCGTTTAATTTCCTATAATCGACGCAAAATCTGGTCTCACCATTCTTTTTGGGGACTAATACGACTGGGAAAGCCCATTCTGACTCAGCTTCTTCTATTACTTCCAGTTCCAACATCTTATCAATCTCAGCTCTTATCTTCTCCTTCATAGCAGGAGTCAGTCGATAAGGGGGTGTTGCGATAGGCGTGGCGTTACCCGTGTCTATCCTGTGCAAGGCGAATGGCGTAGGCCCTCCCCCTGCACTGAAGATATCAGCGTTATTTTCCAACAGTGCAGCCAACTTGTCCCTATCAGATGGTGATAGGAGAATGCCCTCGCATTCGCGGAGGCCAAACGTCGAACTGACCGCAACTTGGTCCTCGCGTTCGTACTGTAGCTCATAGAAGCCTGTATCGCGTAACGAGAAACAATTCCTCTCGAAATCGAGTATCATGCCAGCGTCTTCTATGAAGTTCATACCTAGTAAAGAATCGGTTGCGCCAGGCAAGACCATAAAAAGAGTGCTTATTGTAACTCCCTGCACCTTTACATTTACTAACGCAGTTTCTACGGTTTGAGAACGTTGGGTTCCGTCCACAAATCTTAGCTCTATTTCGCAACTATCAAATATTTGATCAGTAGCCCGCAAATGTCTTGTTAAACTATCGCTAGCAACGCATTGTTTCGCGCCCGTGTCTAGTAACGCGGTACCTACTGCACCAAACACCTGCACATTAAAAATAGGGCGCACACGCGGGTTTAACACATTTCCTTTTACTGTCACTGATTGGAATGCGGTGGTCTTGATCGGCGATGCAGTGCGTTTCCCTTTACACACTGTGCAGTTTGACCGTATCACCCCGGGTGCACCACATCCGAAGCACGCTACGGACGGGCGCAGCTCCGATCGGGTCGTAACTGGTTCGGTCCGGTCTTCTCTCTTCTCTTCTCTCGACCGGTTGACCGGTTCAGCAGTCGCCTTATTCCGATTTTCTAGTTTCCTGCAGTCATCTTTGACATGTCCAAACATCTTGCAAAATGCGCACCTATGTCTAGCCTTGCTTGGCGGTGCTTTTTCTTCTTTATTAACCGCAGCACTAGGTGAAGACGTCGATGCATGTCCAGAGGCATGCGGCGGCGGAGGCGGCGGGGCAGCAGATGCAGGAGTGTGCCTTTTTGTCGGCGCAGCAGCGCAAACTTCTTCGAGCACATCCTCCACTACTCGAGCCTGTTGTAGCAGCTCGGCGAACGAAGTGAAGGCACTCCGTGTTACCCTCTCTCGGATTCTCCTATGGAGCAAGCCGTACACCATATCCAGCTGCACTGGATTTTCAGGTAGCGTGTGCAGCGGTAGTTGGGCTATTATAGCTCTTATCCTACACACGAAGACATCTGTCCGTTCGTCACCCTGCTCTCGACTAAACATTTCTCTATATAATCTATGAGGTGGGAGGCGTGCACCGAATGTTTGACGAAGTAGATGGGTGGCCTCCTGCCAATTTGTGACAGAATGTTTGACGCCTTGACACCAGGTAGCAGCCGCAAAGTCAGTAAGCAGCATTGGCAGGCCTCTTAGAGCCATATCGTCGTGAACGCCAACACAGTCTTTATATATCTGCACAGCATCCACGAATACCATAACATCGCCAGCACCATTAAATCTCGCAGTATAATTAGCCAAGTTTGTACTCACAGACGTCGTCAGCGGTAGTGGCGCGCCCTGTGTAGGCGGCTGTGACTGTAAGGCTTGCAAGAGGAATACCAATTGTTGGTCCGTCATCACGATAGGTACGGACATCGGTGGCTGCGGTGTGGTGACGGGCGGAGCATGCCCGTGCTGCGGCATCTGCGAGTATCCAGGCAGCTAACGCCCATACAGCGGCGGTGGTGATGGAGCCGAGGCGCCGGCGGACGGAGGTCCAGCCAGCGGCGGCGTCGACGATCGCACGTCAACGAAAAATGCGCGGCCATCTGAAGTAGACGGCATCGTACCGTCTAACTGCTCACCCGCCGTAGTATCCGTGTCTACAGGCTGCTGCGTAGCACGCGAAGCACTATTCGTACGAGACCGTGTTAGCACCATGTCTTATAAGCACTGTAAACAACGTTCCGACACAACAAATAGGTAACGGTGTACCTAGGTAACCTAGCTCGTCACTAAAGTTCGAGAACTGTTCGTACGCGCAACGCGTAACTTCGTAAACAACTTTCATAAAAGCTTACGCAAATGTTCTTACCCTAATAATACACAACAATACTACTAATAAAATTAGGTAACTATCACACAAGACACTGTTTTAATAATCAAAGTTATTGTTTACACTAATGTTCGACGCAAGTCAGTGTTCTAGGTATTCTAAATAACCTAAATACCTACACTATAAAGTCTCAACTCGCACGAAGCGTCACTATAAACAATACTCTGTACACAAAATGTTCACAGGATTAGGTTACGAATTGTAAGAATACGACCTCGGTAACCTAAACTAAAGTACTATAACCTAGGATGGCTAAACGTAAATACTAATATCAAGTTCGTAAAATGTAAGCACAGTAAACGAAACAATGTCCAAGAATGTTCCATGGATTTCGAACTAGGTAGATACCTACACGACTGTTCTAGGAAGTAAATAAGAAGGCACTAGAACGACTAAAACGTGAAATAACTAGTTCGTAACACTAAATCCACTGTATAGTCACTATATTACACCAAAATATGCTAAAAGTTCTTTAAAAATAATGTTGTGTGCACAAAACGTAACGAAACTGCGGGCGGCGCGGGCGAAGTATATAACGAGTAGGTATATAACGCCGCACGAAGAAAACCCGCGAAAGTCACTGTTTTCGACACTTCACACACTGTTTTTCGAGTCTTTACACAGACGTTGTTATACACAATAACAATCTTACACGAAATAATGTTTTACAACCGTTTTTTCTAAACACGGCCGCACGTTGGGACCCCAGTTATAGTCGGGGTACTTTACACAAAGAAAACTCCAACTATTGTGCGTGTAAACTGTGTATATTGGTATATATGAAACGAAATGAAATAACACAGAACTTAAAGTAACAACATAAATGGACCGCTCGCGAGGCGCAAGAGTACGGTCGCCGAACGCGTGCGCGATTATTGGGTGCTTGCAACTGACTGGCCTAGCGGCGTGGGGCCGCGGGCGACATGGATAGTGTTGTGCCGGCTACTAGTCACGTAACCTCGCCGGCACACGACGAACTCTAGAAGTGCGGGGAGTTGACTCTAATAGGGGTCGCGCTATAAAATGTTATATCTGCTAAATTGTATGTAGAAAAATGCATTCATTAGTACCAGTTTGGGCCAATAGACGTTATTGATATGCAAAAAAACATGTTTACGCCCTTTTTACACTTTCAAGCCAGTTTTGAAAAATGTATTGAAATGAAATCATACACCTCAAGTCTAGTATTAATAATATTTATTCATTTTTTTAACATAATCAGGTTATTAACAATCACTTATTAATTTTAGTAGGAATATAATATAAAGCACGGATCCGTAAGAGATGCTTGCGGTACAACGCCTCAAAATAGACTAACTCTGTCCAAACAAATCATTCACCAACTGAATGTTCCCCACTCTAAACGGAAGTGAACACTCAGCCGGCTATACGACCAATTAGAGCAGAGTAAATAGTACATACTATCACTTGACTAACTAAAATACATTAGGGCTTATGATTAATTGTAAATAAACTTTTTAAATTTAATACATAATGATTTATTAATTATACAGAACAAATATACTATAATACCGATATTCTACAGATGAATACCTAAACGGATGTATAAAGTTCGTGCAACTACTAGCGCCATCTGTTGCTTGTGGAAAAACGTCCTATTCTGAATTATTATTTTACAAAATCATTACATTCGGCCATCCGACATCGTGCGATCTCCTGACGCACGATTTTACAATTCTAATGACAGTTAAATTAAAATGGACCTTACATACAAAATCGTTACATTCGGCTATTCGTTTATCTTAGATTCGATTCCCGGGCATGATTTACCGTCATCATTATTACTTTCAGAACCAGAAGATGAGTTACCATCATTTGATGAACTTTTATGGTCAGGGGAATGAATATTTATCCAGGGTCTTATACGGTCAGCGGAAACTACGCTTTTAAATGTATTTTTCCTATTACTAAAACCCGGAATTTCAGCAATTTTATATCGGTCGTTACCCAATACTTTTGTGATTTTGTACGGACCTGTGAATTTTGAAAGGAGTTTAGTGCTATTACCCTTGTTATTGAAATTAGTTCTAGTAATCTTAATCAAATCACCTTCTTTATAGATACTAGCTGGGATCCTACCGGTATCATAATGAACTTTTTGTTTTTCTTGGCTAACTCTGATATTGGTGCTGATCTCATCTCTTAAGCTTTGTAGCGTGTTTGGTATGGCGTCAGCTCCAACATCTAATTTATTATTTAAACTGTCTTTGAACCTGGTACCGAAAAGAGCCTCTGTGGCAGTCCGTTTAGTGGAGGAATTAATAGAATTATTGACACCCCACTGAATTTTGCCAAGATATATGTCCCAGTTGCGTTCGTCATTGCCATCATTATGTTTTGCCAGTGCATTCAAGATAGTTTGGTTATACCTTTCAACTTGACCGTTCGCCCTGGGACATGCTACAGCGTTCAGAACATGTTTAATACCATGACTTCCGCAAAAGCTCTTGAAAGCAGTTGAAGTAAAAGAAGTACCGCGATCAGATATGATTCGATTTGGTAAGCCAAAGTCATAAAATATACTTTCAAGAATTTTTATCGTAGTCCTGGTTTTCGTGTCTTTTACCGCTTTTACAAATAGGTATTTTGTAAAGCCGTCAACTACAGTAAGGATGTAGGCATTGCCGTTTTTACTCTTTACAAATGGGCCAAGATGGTCAATGTGAATTGTGTGGAACGGGATGCCCACTTTCTCTATAGGATACAATTGTCCAGTCTTTTGTCTAGAAACATCATCTTTATTGTAAGCGCACTGAATACAAGACTTTACATATTTCTTTACAAATCGCCTCAACTTTGGAAACCAAAAGACAGATTGAATTCGCTCAGTCGTTTTAGAAATGCCCAAGTGCCCTACGTCATCATGATTATAACGGCATATTTGCCAACGAGCATTACGAGGGACAACCAGGCGTATATCATCGCCATTTCTTCTATATAATTTATGATTTTTAATAAGATAATTTTTCTTAATGTCTTTAGATTCTTCGTCAGATTCAGGTTTGAGAATTTTAAAAATACGTGATATATCTGGATCTGACATTTGTAATGTTAATAACCAATTATCAGTCTCGATATGATACACAGTAACGGAGGACTCATCGTTGATGTCAGAAGGCAATATGGTATTACGACTTAATGCATCGACATGTGCCATACGCGTCCCGGGTCTGTACTCAATAGTAAAAGTGAACTCGCTAATTTGCAGCCACCACCTAGCTATACGCGGTATAAGGTCTCTTTTAGTTAGTGTAGTCCGGAGCGCATTACAGTCTGTTACTATTTTAAATTCTAATCCCAACAGATAAACACGAAACTTTTTCAGGGAGCATACAATGGCTAACGTTTCAAGTTCTTAGGAATGTAAGTGACGCTCTTCGGGCGTCGTCTGCCTACTAAAGTAAGCAACGGGCTTGAGTACCCGAGGGCTAGATTGCCATTGTACCAATATTCCTCCTACACCTAAGGCACTAGCATCTGTGTGTAACTCTGTTGCAAGTTCAGGGTTGTATAAGGCTAGTATTGGTATGTTTATCAAATTATCTTGTAATGTAGAGAATGCTTGGAATTGTTCATCTGCCCATGTGAAAGTACTTCCCTTTTTTGATAAATTGGTGAGGGGTCTTGCAATTTCCCCAAAACTCTTTACAAATTTTCTAAAATAGCCTGCTAATCCCAAGAATTGACGAACCTCGTGCACATTGCGAGGAATAGGGAATTCTTTTACAGCTAGAACTTTATTTTCATTCGGTCGTATCCCATCGGCCGATATTTCATACCCTAGATAGTTAATCGTTGTGTCAAAGAAACGGCATTTTGCTAGTTTAAGAGTGAGACCATTTTCTCGCATTAACTTCAGAATTTCTTCAAGCCTTCGAAAACCTTCCTCTAAATCGGTTGAAGGTACAAGAATGTCGTCTAAATACGCCAAGGCAGATTCATAGCGCTTTGCACCGAGCATTTGATTAATAACTCTCTGAAACACGGCTGGTGCGTTAGCTAATCCGAATGGCATTCTTTTAAATTCATAATGTCCATCGGGCGTTACGAATGCGGTAAGGGGACGACTTTCCTCAGCCATAGAGATCTCATAATATCCTGAAGCAAGGTCCAATGAGGTGAAAAAACGATTGCCGCTGAGATTAGTTATCTGGTCGTCAATTAATGGCAAGGGGAAACAATCTTTCCTAGTTTTGTTATTTAAGGATCGGTAATCTACACAAAGGCGCTGTTCTCCCGTTTTCTTTTTTACAATTACTATAGGGCTAGCATAGTTAGAATTAGATTCCTGTATTATATCATTTTGCAACAGGTCATCAATAATTTCGCGTACCTGTCCTCTTTCGAAGTGCGACAAGCGATAAGGTCTGTAGACGACAGGTCTATCGTCAAGCAAATCTATCTTCATTTTAATAGAGTCATTACAACCTATCTCACTCAAATTAAATGCAAAACAATCACGATACGACTGTAATAAGTCATATAGCTTATCCATTGTTTTATCGTCAACTTGGGGACCGACTTTGATTTCAGATTTAACGAGAGGAACTAAGTTAGTAATGTCCTTTGTGATTTTGTTAATGCATAGAATTTGTTTTTCTTCATGTGTATATGTATTGCTCTGGCAATTAGAGTGTTTTTGGGCAAATTTAGGGAATGGTCAGAAAGATTGGACAAAATAAGGTAACATTTACCTGCGCTTATACGATAAGTACCCTGGTGTAAGTTATATTCTTTACCAGGTTCATTACTAGTATAACCTTCTATATAAACATCCCCAGAGCAACAAGAATCTAAAGCAGAAACTTCGACTAATTCGGATTTGTTTCTGGATAACTGAATATGGTTCGGCAAGGTAAGTTTTAGGGAATTAAAATCACTGACGTTGTCACGGAGCCCAGGAGCTTTGTAAAAAAATAACGCACTATCGTCTTTATATACAGCTATGGATGGTAATTCAGTAAAATTTTGGCCAATCAGTAAAGCAGTCTGCATAAACTCATCATTAACGACTAGTACTTCCACACTTGATTCAATATCATCAATTTTAAGGTTGACAAAAGTACTATACAAGGGCGTAACTGCAGAGTTACCAAAACCCTTGATTTTTGGTAGTTTTGTGACAGTTTTGGAGGGGTTAAGACTATTTGCGTCAGATTCACGCATAAGACTACACTCACTGCCAAAATCTATGTACCCACTCAAAACTTGATGGTTTACTTCGACTTGTTTGAAGAACTTTTTATTGCGATTTCTGTATGTAGAAATTGTGAGAGTTTTAAGTTCTTTGTTTTCGCTTGATTTAGGTTCTGTTCGTGGAATTAGCAGTGTAAGTTTGCAATTTTCGTTATTATGCCCTACTCTGTGACATTTTAGACACTTAACAAGAGGTTTGGGACATTTAAAGTAAGGGTGACCTTTACTACGACAGTTAAAACAAGTTACTGAGCTATCATTTGAAGTTGATGTTGAGGCAAGGTCATGACGCTTTCTATTTGTATAAACAGTTTCTGACAAAGCACGCTGGGAACTGAGAAAATGTAACAAATCTTCCGGTTCACTACAATTTAATGCTTGGGCTCCATTTCTAATGGATTTATCATAAATACCGTGGGTTATGCAATCTACGGCTTTTTTACCACTTATATAACATCTATGTATAAGCATTAATTTGTCGTAAAAGTATTCAGTCAAATTTTCATTATTTCGTGACGTACGAGCTAACATTTCTTCCAGAAGCCGACCATAATTTTGTTCACTTGGAAAAGCCTTTGTTAGTTTGGCTTGCCACTCAGTCCAACTAAATACTACACTTGGTAGGGTTTCGAACCATTTTTTGGCAAGCCCAGTAAGTTTTTGTAGAGCAAAATGTATGGTCTGCTTCTCGTCCCATTCGTATATTACAGCACATTCATTTACCTTCCTAACCCAACTTCCAATACTTTGAGTTTTACTAGAAGGATCAAACTCCGGTATAACATTATTCAAATGATTATTGTTTAAGCTACGTGATGTTTTACGAGTTTCTTCTTGAAAAACACTCAAAAGATTTAATACCTCTTTTTTTGACCAACTAGAAGTCCTTTTCTGTTTCTTACGTCGCGGTGGTGTATTTGTAGTATCTGTTGTCGTGCTTGACGACGAAGAGGTGGAAAAAGACCTCCTGCGCTTCCTTTTTGATCGCTTATTTGCACGTTTAGTCTTTGCGTCTGCCTTGGTCGACACAGAGACTACCCGTTTGCCTTTTGATCTCTCGCCCAGCTTAACAGGCGGCTCTTCTTCTGGAGTTTTGGCACCATCAGATTCCATGGCCTCAAAATATAATAAAACATTGATTAGCACATTTACACAATTTGGTAACTTGTCACATTAGTAATATTAACCCAGTCCAGAGTACATAGTATAGTGACCTCACAAGATTAATAATTATTGTTTTAAGCTCATTTTATAATATCTCCAAAAACTTTAGAACATTAACGGAATGTTCAAATTAAAAAATTAAAAAATACTAATTAAATAAACAAGTAAAATGTCTAGGGAGAGAGAAAAAGAAAAAAATAACTAATAGAAAATTGAATATCAGTCATACCAATAGCAATAAAATTAAAATAAACTACGTATTTATTATTATTATCGCATTGTGAAAGGATAATATTTAACTGATTCTCTAAAACTTAAAGACCTGTATGACCTGACATAGGTTATATTTTTTTTTTTTTTTTAATTCTTGTATATCCGCCTCTATTTAATGTGCAGTTTACTTCGCCGTTTAGTATTTTTAAGACCCCAAAATATAAATTATTAGAGGTTCACAAAAATAGGCGCAATCATTTTATTTATTAGAGGGTTTACTAGTATTTTTAGGAAATCAAAAAGGGAATTATTTGAGGTTTGATTCAAACATGTCTTTTGCACACATGGCCAAATATTATTAAGAAGTCTGACGTACTTAGTCACATATACATATTTATAGGTAATAAATAATCGATAAATTCATGCTTTACTTACGTCCTTGAGGATAGCTTTGTTCGTATCGGGCACACTTGGCCCAAGTCTTTATTGACTCACTTGGCCAACCAAAAACTTCTTAAGCACACTTGGCTTCGTCTTTAGCACACTTGGCTTTAATTTAGCACACTTGGCTTTAATTTAGCACACTTAGCTTAATCTGAAGCACACTTGGCTTTATCTGAAGCACACTTGGCTTTATCTGAAGCACACTTAGCTTTACTTTTAGGCACACATAACCTAGCACTTCTTAAATCACTCTTACTGTAGGCTTTTTTTTTTTTGTAGGCAAATCCCACTTCTGAGATGAAATGAAATCATACACCTCAAGTCTAGTATTAATAATATTTATTCATTTTTTTAACATAATCAGGTTATTAACAATCACTTATTAATTTTAGTAGGAATATAATATAAAGCACGGATCCGTAAGAGATGCTTGCGGTACAACGCCTCAAAATAGACTAACTCTGTCCAAACAAATCATTCACCAACTGAATGTTCCCCACTCTAAACGGAAGTGAACACTCAGCCGGCTATACGACCAATTAGAGCAGAGTAAATAGTACATACTATCACTTGACTAACTAAAATACATTAGGGCTTATGATTAATTGTAAATAAACTTTTTAAATTTAATACATAATGATTTATTAATTATACAGAACAAATATACTATAATACCGATATTCTACAGATGAATACCTAAACGGATGTATAAAGTTCGTGCAACTACTAGCGCCATCTGTTGCTTGTGGAAAAACGTCCTATTCTGAATTATTATTTTACAAAATCATTACAGTATGATTACATCTTTATATCTTTATTTCTATCTTTACCTAGATAAGTTTATACCACGTTTACTAAACCAAATGAATATGAACTTTCATACAAAATGTATCCCCCTATTCACCCACATAGGGGTTAATTTAAATCATTGTCCCACTAAGTCGCCCCACTGGTCCAAAGTGGAATGCCTAAAATTTTCAGTGGAATCTGCCCCACTAGTTCGATTTGGTGGGGCACATTCCACTAGTCTAAAATCCTGATGGATTACTTGCCCAACTAGTTGTAACCCCACTAGGTGTAATTTTAGAAAAATCTTTTGATTTGTTCCCATTATTCGAATGGTATACTAATTTGTATGGTGTAGGTACCTCAACTAAAAAGTGAAAAATAAAAACTTTTTTACAAAAAAAACAACCGACTTCCAAAAAAAACACTAAAATAACTTTTTTACAAAACAAAAACCACCGAACTCCACAAAAATATACTTAAAAGTGAAAAATAACTTTAATTCCGGAAGTCGGTGGCAAAAACGAAAATACAGAACCATACAGTAATATACATTAAGATGGTTGAAGCCGTGATATAGTTTTATGCTTAGGGATATAGTTATGAATCGCTTTCATATATAACTATATTACGGTATATTTTGGTATATATGTTACCGGCCAAACCCGATTTTCGGATAAACTCGTTTTGGCTAGGCCAAACCAGTTCTCTCTACAAACGATAGGACAAACCAGTATCGCCTAGGCCAAACTCGTTCATCCTGTTACCGATAAGATAAACCAGTTTAGCCTAGGTCGAATCGATGGTCGATAGGTCGATTTTGACGTCTCCTTTCAGAAGTTTTTAGATGTGGGAGATATAAACCAGGATATTGAAATATCTTTATGGACTGCAGCCACGAAACATTCTGTTGGATCAGGGCAAGGCTTCGTGAAATGCAGTTGCATGAAAAACTGTACAACAAACAAATGCAATTGTAAGAAAAACAAAGTACTCTGCAGTTCTAAGTGCCATCAAAGTAAACCTTGAAACAAATTTCAACTAAAAAAGTCCATTAGATTCGGAGCAAATTGGCTGTGACAGACAGACAGACACACGAGTGATCCTATAAGGGTTCCGTTTTTTCCTTTTGAGGTACGGAACCCTAAAAATAAGTAAATAGTCAAATTGTAGATAAGGTGATTTCTGTAGATGACAAGTTGATCTAATAGATGTGTAATTACTGATTAGTTATTAAATAACTGGTTTATCCTATCGGTAACAGGATGAACGAGTTTGGCCTAGGCTGTACTGGTTTGTCCTATCGTGTGTAGGGAGAACTGGTTTGGCCTAGGCGAAACTAGTTCATCCTAAAATCGGGTTTGGCCGGTAACATATACTTAGAATACAATATTTTCGTTTTTGCCACCGACTTCCGGAATTAAAGTTATTTTTCACTTTTAAGTATATTTTTGTGGAATTCGGTGGTTTTTGTTTTGTAAAAAAGTTATTTTAGTGTTTTTTTTTTGGAAGTCGGTTGTTTTTTTTTGTAAAAAAGTTTTTGTCTTATTGTTCACACCACTTTTCATTATTTTCAGGAGTCTTTCCAAAAATACTATTGTTTAATAATTTGAAAAACTTTTGTTTAAGCGTTGACTCTGCTTTTTGACGTAACTGAGTGTTATTCAATATATTGTTTTAAAAAGCAACTTTGCTTAAATACAATAGTGCGATAGATCCTTTTCAATATGAAACCGTGCTGTAAGCACTTTTTTAAATGTATGTAATAAATAACAGTGATATTTCGTATAAATTCGGTATTAGTTTTTTATTCTTACCACCGGGTGGCAAACATTTTTCTGGACAAAATGGAAAGTCATTGTGTTCAATATTTCAGAAAGCAGGTAAAAACAGTAAACTTATTTATGGAAATTCATAAAAACTAACACTTTTAGGTAAAAAAATCCCGAAACGGCGCTTCATCTTTTATCTTCTGAGCTAAGCCCTATCGAAGCAGCAAAAAAAGCTAACAACTTCTTCATTAGCGTAGGAAAAACTTAGCAGAAAAAAACCTATTGTCTAATAGATGTTTTTCCATTCAAAGCCAAACTAAGACATACATATGCAGCATGAAACTCTTTTGTCTTATTAGATACTGATGTTAATGAGGTTGTAAGTATTAATGGATTAAAGGACATTTGTGCCGTAGGATGTGACGACATACCTAATAGCATACTCAAAAGATTTAAATACGTCATCCTTTGACTCCCATTTTTCAGTTATGTTTAACAAAAGGAATGTTTCCTAAATTGCTTAAAAAAGCCGTAGTCACCCCTGTGTTTAAAGCTGGAGACAAAAATTGTTTAAATAACTACAGACCAATTTCAGTTTTAACAGGCCTCTCAAAGATTTTGGAAAAAAATATAAACAGCAGATTAGTAAACTATCTTGAAAGTAGTAAATTACTCTCTGATCATCAATTTGGTTTTAGGCCTAAAATATCAACAAGCCAAGCTGTTCACCATCTGACAAATTTTATAAGTAAACACAAACTTGGATAACGGCATGCATACCATAGGGATATTTATAGACCTTGCCAAGGCTTTTGACACAATTTCTTGTACTTTGCTTTTATGCAAGCTGGAAATGCTGGGAATACGGGGAATAAAATTGCAACTATTATCTGATTACCTCACCGACCGCCATCTGTGTGTAAAAATAGGTCAATGGATGAGTTCTGAACTTAAGAATAGCTGTTATGGATTCCCACAAGGCAGTATTTTGGGTCCTACTTTGTTTTCAATCTATATAAATGACCTTTGCAATTTGACACTCCAAAAGGGTATAATTATATCATATGCGGATGACACAGCTCTACTGTATGCAGCTGAATCAAAGGCCGAGGTCTATGAGGTAGCACAGAATGGTTTTAATACTGTGTCTAATTGGCTTCATAAAAATCTCTTCATTTTAAATACAGATAAAAGCAAGTACCTATTATTTACAATGAGAAACACTAATCCAACGCTTACTAATCTAAACATTCAAGCGCATAACAATTGTAATTTACATTATGCTGACATTGCATGCACTTGTCCCACTTTAGCTAAAACCGATCATATCATATCACATCGATTTATTATGCACCAGAGTACGTAAACTAATATACATTTAAAAAAAATACGTAACATTGCCGACTTTAAATTAATTATGCAGGTTTATTTGGCGTTGTGTCAATCTATTATTACTACTGCATAACTTCCTAGGGTGGGGCCGCTAAATCAATTTTACTGCACCTAGAACGCGGCCAAAGAACAGTTTTAAAGGTTGTTACATTTCGCCCATTTAGATTTCTTACACATCAGCTTTATATGGCATGTAAGGTGCTAACAGCACGTCAATTATTTGTTTTGAATGTAGTTTTATTCCAACACACTGAACTCTATTTTAACCTAGTACCTTCAGATAAGAGAAGAAAATATTTGGTTTGTGCTAACTCTCAGACTAAACATGCTTTTGCTAATCGATTTTATTTATTTTTAGGGCCCTACTTGTATAACCTGTTTAACAGAGTGCTAAAGATTTATAGTTTAAGTTATAATAGGTGTAACTTGCTAGTACAGGAATATTTGTCAAAACTCAATTACGCAGACACGGAAAAACTACTAGAAATTTTAAAATAATATCTCTATCTATCTACTCTATATTAAGTCTCTTCCTTTACCTATTTAATAACAGTTTCCACTTTATATTGTTGTCTTCTTTTTAAATGTATGATGTAAATTGATGGCCTGAGTAGGGTATTATTGGGCATTCTATACCACTGTCCTCCAGTAGCTCGGCGAGTTCGCCTTCGCTACGGACAGTGTTATAGAATACCCAATAATGAACGATCGACTTGACTCTTTAGTGTATTACTGTACTCAACCAATGATCATGCGAGTTCGCTATCGCTCTGAAGGGTGGTACAGAATACTCAATAATTAACAATCAACTCGATCAATAACCGCGAAAGAGGTTGCGGTAAGTTAATAAATGTTAACGTACCATATACATTCACTCATTTTAAATCGGTTCATTTCCGACAGTAATCATGAATTTGTAAACATTTAACGTCAAAAACAACCGCAATCGCTGCATGTTAATACAGTCTGCGATGATTTTTGTAAGACTAGTTTTCGTCATGGAGAATTATTACCTAACTCAGTACGATGTATTATTTGCGGTCCGTCCAATTGTGGAAAAACCAATTTATTAATTGGTCTTCTTATACACGAATTGGTAGACGTTCTAAGAACGCTAGGGACCGTGTCTCATTAAAACCCCACCCGGCTGTTTGTAGGCCTATTACTGAATCGACACAATTTATTGAGACACGCTATTGGGACGCAATGCCGCTAATAGCCACACCGCATCCTCTAAATGGGGCAGATTAAGGAAATATGAAGTGACGAGTTACCACTTCGGCGTTCACCAGGTACGTTCGTATTGTATTCTGCTAGAGACTGAGTCTACGGTGCGCTTGTGCTAGTTTTGTGTTAACTTTGTAAAAATGAGCTTGGCTATCGTAAGAGTCTTTCATATTAATACACGATTAGAACTATTCAATATTAAACTTGTTTTCCTCAATGACAGTTGGACTTCGCAGTACTCTGTCTTAGGATTGAGTAAAACATTTATTTAGTGCTTAGGGAGCGTGTTCCGTTAGAATTGTTCCTCAGAGGTTCTATGCGTTAGGTCTAGCAGGACACATACAATGAGGCAAACGTTGTTATACGGTTCCCGGTCTCACTGAAGTGGGTATATTGTAAACAGACAAATTAACGTTGTAGTACGTAATTGTATTTTAAGCGCAAGTGTAACGATCCTTTTATCTCTTCCGCCTTACCAAGTCTGTATTGCAGATATTGGTGCTCAACTGCGAGAGGAGGAAACGTTGGCGTTCCAACATTTATAATACTAAAACATAATATTATATTATATTATATACTTTTGCATACCCTCTTGTCTTCTTTGCTTCATATTATAATACTTGTGTTTACTAACTGTGAATTCCTAATATTAACTTCATTATCCAATTCTTGTTCCCTAACTCTTCCGAGACGGAACAAGGTAGTTTAGTTTATGGGAATGCTTCTCTTTCTTATATCGGTGGGAGGGTGACCAGTCTGGGACGAGCCCTACAGAACTGTGCGGAAAGGAGGGGCACAGTTCTTCCCCCTATGGGGAACCGATCCAAACACTAATATTATCACAATTAGGAAAAACGAATATTTTATCAGCCTAGGGTATTTTAGGTACTGTCACATGTGGTGCAGCGTGACCAGGATTCTCGTCATTAAATGTTCTGATTCACTTCAGTGCAACGAGAAAGAAAAACTTAAGGGTTACTACAAAAATAACACAACGTAAAAAAATAGCACAACGTAAATTTATGGTTCTATATTTGTTAGAGACGACAAGAGTTACAACGGCTATAATAACTTAGGTTTATATTAGGTAACGGTTCGATTTCCACATGCACGGATGTAATTTTAAGTAGGTATTTTATGGAATGATTGTTGTTTGGGTTCCTGTGCGAATGTAATAATAGGTTCGACTCCCTGAAAAATTGAGTTGTATCAATCAGTTAAAGAATATGAAATGTGTTTGAAATTTATATGTGTGAGTGTGAGTTAAGCTTAGGTATAAGACACCCTTAATATTGGTAAACCTAATATTATTAATTAGTTAGACCTACAAAGCGTAAAGCTTATAAGATGACAATTAATTTACCAAGACTGTAGTGTTTAGTGCTGACAGTTATAAATAAACGCGTGAATCACGTGTCTCCCGTTTACGTTCGTAAAGTAAATGTGAAAGTCGTTATTGGACAATTTCTTAATTTTATAGTTAAACTTAAACTAATAGTCTAGTTTAAGTTATAATTATTAAATAAGCTAATAGGCTAGACTGTAATGTGACTATAGTATCACCAACTGTGATATTTTATAAAAGAGAAAAGAAAATGAACGAAAAGGTTCATTAACTATCATCATAGGAAGTAAACATGAATCTTTCTAACTCTGCAATCAGCAGCATATACTTGAACGGATACTCTTGTGGACTTATTTCAAATTCCAGGATGTTTAAGTCTTCGCTAAGCTGCAACTACGCTATGTCTAAACCATTGGTTTGTGAGAGCGCTTGGTTTACAGTTTTGTCAAAATCAGCTGACATCGGCTGACTGCTCCAGCAGCAACAGTAACGTGGCTCCTGTGACGAAGCTAAGTTTCAATTCTGTTTGTACATTAGGGTTACCCGTTACTACGCGGTATGATTCTTGTTATCCCACCTAATATTATTAATGTCTTGAGCTAAGACAATAGTGTCTTAGCTCAAGACATTCACTTCAGATAAGCTAGAGCATTTTATTGTCAATATTATTTTATAGACGAAGGGAGGAATTGACAATCTTTTGTAATACTATACCAATAATTGTTTGCTCAGTCTAGGATACCTATATTTTCTAATCAGTAAGTATAACTTCTCAACTCTTATTGAATTCCAAGGGTACTCTAACCTCTTAGAATCAGAGGGGGGCCAGTTAGAACACAATCTGATATGTTCACGAGAATGTTTATAATCTGAGGGGACATTGGGTAATAATAAACCAACAATTGTTTGGACAATCTAGGAATATTTTCTAATTAGTATAACTTCCCAACTCTTATTGGATTTCAAAACTGCTCTAACCTCTTAGAATCAGAGGGGGGCGTCTAACTGGAATACAATCTAATATATTCATGTGCGAACTATTTCAGCTACTCCTGGATACGACTGCGGGCAGCTGACTAAGCTGACTCAGCATTGAGGTGCATAAGGAGAGGCCTCTATCCAGCGGCAACTGCAATAGGCTGAGTTTAGAACGATGGAGCACCGTAGGTAGCGTGCCACGCTAACACAAATACTCTTAAAAGAGACCCTGGTATGTAAAACAACATTATAAACATGCACAGGTTTTCTGACCTTAACAGAGGCGCGATAATATTATTTAAATTATTTATTAATGAAATGAGTATTTGCAAGAACAATAATAGATCAAATATTATAGAGCAATTAAAATCGGTTGAAGATGGTCCTGCAAAACAATACTAAATTGTAGCAGACATTACATCTCATGTTCTTATTAGATTCAAGTTCCAATTAGAACCATTATAGTTAATGACCTATTTGATTAAGTGAACAAATGAGAGCTATAAGTATTCTATAATACTATCAAGGAAGGCAGAGTACGTCCTATTATGAAAGCTCATACGCTGTACTGCGTCACGCGTCTGATTTTCAGAGGGGGGAATGTGACTGTGTGTCATTTACTCTAACTTAATAACAATATATTATTATATTTATTTTAAAACCATCACATATGGGCCGATTCCGGGTCCTTAGGAACACATTAAATCTCAACTTAATGGTTTGACAGCTCGACACATTACCCTAATTAATAACAAAATATCCTATTTCTTTAAAATTGTAAAACAATATTGAACCTCTTACAAACCCATTAATTAACATTTATATTTTATGGGAAGCGACCCGGCCACTTTCTGCAAATTCTAAGAACTTAAACCAAAGCAGGGGTGTCAACATGCGGTTCTTTCAATGTAAACTTACAGCTCTCGATTTTCATGCTTGAAGCTTTAAACAACAAGTTATGAAGCTGGATCTAATCAAACCTTCAAATGGCATGCAAAGCCGATGCTCCCCGTTGATGTAACTATCTATTATCCAATAACTGCAGTTATATTATTGGATTAGCTAGCACCTAGCTAGAATACTTTAATATGTTCTGTGCTAAATAACATTTGTATGTTTTATAATAAAATGTATATAAATTATAATTCCTCGTCGGTCTCAAAAGATTGACCATCCCTGATATTGCATCGAGCATGTGGTAACAATTCAGACGGGCTGAGGCTCCTTTTAAAACAATCAAGAAATTGTAAAAACAGTCATAAACCTATTCTGCGAAACTGTGGGACCAAACCGTCAACGTGGTATTTTTTAGGAATTTAGGGGACTGAGGAATAAAGTCCGGGGGTTGGTTGGAGACCACGATAGGATACGAGAGTCCGTAGCCAGGCGAGCTAAGTTGGGAAGTTGGTTTTAGACCACGGTAGGGTGTGGACGTAATATTAGGCTAGTTATATTAGCAGACTTGTTGAATACCAGAGGCCATGATTGTCCAAGTTGGCTGTCGCAAGATAGCGAGTATTATTTATTAAGTTAAATATAGTTGGGTTGAATCCCAGATTAGGCTAATGTAGTATTTAACGAAGTACGAGTATGTGTGTGTGTTTTTTGGTGCGACTGAGTGAGTATTTCATTATAATAATTGTCCTAGGCTGGTAATTTAATTGATGTTCTTGTAACTAAACAGACAGAGACGTGTGGCTGGGGAGTTTGTTGCGCCACTTCTTCTCCCCAGTTCAAACACTAGGAAGTGGTGAAGGGCGGGCGCTTTGGGACTGTCTATAAGGTTTCAAAAGAGTTGATCTACAACTGTATTAATTAATTATTCTTGAATTATGATTCTCTACTATTTTATCAAGCACCTAAATATAGAATTTTGTATTCTTTGCCCCAGATCAATAATAGGGCTTTAAGAGAGATTATTATCTATAACTCTAAATAATGATTTTTTAGTTTCATTACTCAACTCTATTACCTAGTAATTCTTGCATATTGTATTCTTTATCTCAGACCAATAATTCGGTCAGACTGACATGAACACGTATCTTACAGATATGCTTGTTGTGCAAAGAGTGACCTTCCAGGGGTTTGGGTGACCACATCTATCTTATATTTAGTCCAAGGACTGATAAGGACCATGTCTCCATAGGAGCATGATGCCGACGAATTCTCGAATTAGCCGCTCCGTTGCTCGTACAAGGACTGTCGCACGGAGGCTGCAGGGAAAGCCGCTTCGTCGCGTTTATCAGTTCGAAAGAACTGCTAGGGACCACGTCTCCAAAAGAGCGTGATGTTGACGCAATGCGTCACTTATGGAAGTGTTGCTCTGAGTACTCCGAGTGCAGATGTGAGGTATCGTGTGAGTAATGACTGACCAAATACCTGTTACGCTAACGTAAGGGTTACTCACAGGTTTATATAATAATATACTTTGCATCCCTCAATTATTTATTAGATTTCTAAAACTACATGCGATTTCTTAACTATGAATTCTTAAGTCTTATTTACAATCTCATTCAATCCTTTCCTTGCCTTATTAATGGAACAAGGTATCGGACTTCTTCTTATGGGAATTCATTTATTTCTTACAACGGTGGGAGAGTGACCAGTCCGGAGACGAGCTCTACAGGGCCGTACGGGGTGGAGTGCGGCCCTTCCCCCTGAGGGGGAAGCGACGCAAACACTAATATTAACACAATTAGGAAAAACGAAAATTTTATCAGCCTTGGGTATTTCAGGTACTGGGTAGCCATCCTATGTTTTTTCGTGGGACAGATTCTACATGCTCATCTGGTTCCTTGACTGGTTTCTTGATCCTGGACATCTTCTGTAACAGACTGATCCGAAGCTAACAACAACTCACTCGCTTCTTGTTTGAAAGATGGATCTCCTGCACGAAAAGTTTTTCTGGCCCTGATAAGAACTCGTAGATGGTCGTTTTGATTTAGAACTACCGGCTTTATTGTTTTTTGACATTTTGTATTACAAAATCTGAACCAAAAATAATCGCCCTTATAAAATATATCATAGGGCAACAATGGACGTGTAGCCTGACAGGCTCCGGTCAATATTTTCATGGTCATTACTTACGTGATATTCATCGGAAGACGCAACCTCCTCCCTCGTTGGTAGTTTTACAACTAAAACAAAAGCTACTGAGCCGCTCAATCGTGGGGAGTGAGGGGAATTAGGTGAAACTAAGAAAACGAAAACATCGAGTAGCCTGTGAGACTACACGTCCATACATATAGGTTAATGCCACAATAAGATAATAATCAGTTTAGTTTAGGTTAATTTATTTTTGTTACGTTTATAAAATGAAGTTACGAAACGCATCATCGGAAGAAGTGTATCACGAGATTGCCAGATCAAAATTCTCGGATTGTGGGCAAGTTATTAACATCTTTGAACGACAATTTCAGGTGGTACAAATGTATAAATAAATCCAATATTATTTTTTTCCGAATCTGCGTCTTTCTTCCCGTATTTTCGTACCTTTGTTCTTTAGGTACATTGTTTGGCCACAGTTGTATGGAACAAAAAACACCTCCTTTCAAGGAGGTTCAGATTTTCATTCGGATTTTAATTTCTAGGTTATATCTTAGCTCATGAAACATCGAATATGTTATAAAACTACTGTGTAAGTACGTATAAGTTTTTAATTACTACGGTAGCGGCATCTACATCGCTACATGCGAACTACGCATCAAAGACCTGACGTCACATAACATCCTGACGACACACAAAATCCTGCATCGCGCAATTAGAGTTTACCGCGCGATAAACATAATTATAGAATCTCCCAACTTCAAACATCTGGGCAGTTGCCCGCCAGAAATCACACCCGTCTGGTCGGAGGATCCTCCCTTTTCAAATCAAATCAAGCGCGCTTGGCAGCGGGGCAGTAGGTGCTTGTACTGATTTAGATCTAAATCTGGTACATACTACACATGAAGCTATAATAGATTTTGCAAGCCGTCTTATCCCAATGATCCATAATCTGGATCTTATGTCTGCTGTCAGTTGGTTGGCACCTGCATGCTTGAGCTCCCTGTGTCTTTGCTCCACCAATCTTCTTACAATGATGTTGTTGCCCGGGAGCAATACTGGAAATTTGATTGTCTCTGGAAAGTCAGAGAGTAAAAGTTTTGTTTTGATTTTTAACAGGCCATCATTATCATAAAAATTTATGAGTCCTCGGATTTTCTTCTCTATGTAATCTCTATTTTCTGCCTGTATAATTCTCATTATTCTCTTTTCACTCTCTTCATATTCTTCACAGCTTAGTTCGCCTCTTATCTTAATTTTATGATCATAATCAGTAAAAATAGTTATACTTTGTACTGGTATTCCCGTCTACTACGCTATGAGCGCTGTGTCATGTGTCATAGTACGGGGGTATGCCCGGATTTAACTGTTGGAAATACGATTACGATAACAATACCTAATAATATCACTAGCTATTAGCCAAATTATGTTCGTAGATTAATAAGCTAGCTACTTATGTGTATTTCAAACAGTCTAAAAGAATATTTATCATAAAAATATAACACGGCGGCCATAGGATCAAAATTATATAGTGCATTACAAAACTTTTGTTACTTTTTCACTGAAATATTTATCACTTTTCGATAAACTAACACTCAATACGAGATCTACACTTATTGCTCAGTAATTCTGTATAAAATTCTTGTAAGTTTACTCACCGTTTTCTTCTTGAATTCTCTGCGTACACAAAAACGACTACGTTTTTACTATTTAAGGCGTCGTCTTGTCACACAACCGGAGACGGAGAAATTTTAAATAATTAAAGAAATGTGGTATTAGATAGATAAGTCTAATTTTTAAAGAAGCTGTCGGTTTTCATAATAAATAAATAATCATCTAAATTATCTAAACAGTTGCATTGGCCCAACGTTGGTAATTACTTGGGCTTAATGATAATATTTTACTGCATTGGGTCAATGTTAGTTGTTATATAATAGGGCCTACAATAAATACACTGCAGAAATGCCAACAGTTTGTAACTATCGGTAGGCAGTAGTAGCATTGGCCCAACGTTGGAAAATGGTTGGACGTAATGATAATATTTTACTGCATTGGGCTAATGTTAGTTGATATCTAATAGGGCCTACGATAAATACATTGCAGAAATGCCAACAGTTTGTAACTAACGGTAGGCAGTAGTAGCATTGGCCCAAAGTTGGAAAATGGTTGGACGTAATGATAATATTTTACTGCATTGGGCCAATGTTAGTTGATATCTAATAGGGCCTATGATAAATACATTGCAGAAATGCCAACAGTTTCTAACTAACGGTAGGGAGTAGTAGCATTGGCCAATTTTGGCCAAAATATTGGGTCATTCCCGCCAAAACCGGCAACGCGCTCTGATTGGTTAGTCGTGCCATCTACGAACTCAGTCGGTACTACAGTAGTCAAATCAGTACTTTTAATATTAAGACAGATTTAGACGAACATAGCTAATTGAATAAAAGGCCTTATAATTTACTATAGATAACAGTCGGCCATCCAAGGTACATTATACGTCCTCGTGTAAAGAAAGCACAAACAAAGCACCTTAAATGTATCTAGCCTTAATGTTATCAACGACAATAATTATTAACCAAATTAATACATTACAATAATTTATGTTCTAACAGTAGTACATTAATCCTTGTGGAGTACCTATTATAATAGGTGTAAAGAAAATAAATTTATAGATTTTACTATCAATTGTTATTTTATAAACATTAATTATTATTTTAATACAATACATAATTTTGGGCATTATTTCATGGCCCCCTATAATTAATAACGAGCATTATTTCATGGCTCGATTTACTTAACCGGGCATTATTTCATGGCCCAGAAACTGAAAAGGTACAACTGAAATAAGTAAAGGTTTGTTAATCACGAATTAAATAATAATATTGACAGTTGATGCAGGGACACATAATCAGGTTATTCGGTGTCATTGCCAGACGATTCGTCATGTGGTCTATTAAAGTTCAACCAGGCCTTAATTTTGTCACTTGCAACAACTGTCGAATATGGTCGATTAGATTTTCGTGTGAGAGGAGTATCCTCAATTTGATACCGGTCGAAATCATACATTTTTGAAATTCTATAGGGTCCCTGAAACTTCTTTTTCTTCTTTTTTTTACTATTTCCTGTAGCTGGGACTTGACGTTCGACTCTCACAAGATCACCTACTTGATATTTTGGAACTGGGCAGTGCTTTGCGTCACAAGCCTTCTTTTGCGACTCTTGATAGGAACTAATATGAGAGTTGATTTCTTCTCTAATTTGTGATAGGTCTTGGCTGTTAGAATAACCAGATAAGTCGTCTGACAGTTCGGATACAATTCTACAGTCACTTGGACCCGATGGTCTAATGCCGAACAGAGCCTCTGAGGGTGTTCGATTTATGCCCTTATTGATCGTATTATTCATGCCCCACTGAACATCAGGGAGATACTCATCCCATTTATTATCAGGGGAACCAACACATTTAGTAGTCAAAGCATCAACAAGTGTCCTGTTATAGCGTTCTACTTGACCATTGGCCCTTGGGGTAGACACAGCATTCAACACATGTTTAATGTTCTCTTCGATCATTAACCTTTTAAAGTTTTCACTAGTAAACGAGCTTCCACGATCCGTTATGACCCTTTTTGGAACACCAAACAAACCAAAATACTCCCGGAAAACCTTTTGAGGTAAAAGTTTTTGTATTCCTTACGGGCTTTACATAAATATACCGAGTAAATGCATCAATCAGAGCTAAGATGTACATGTTTCCTCTCGCACTGCGTACAAAGGGGCCAACATGATTTGCGTGGATAGTGTCAAAGGGAGTAGTCTATCTTTGGTATAGGATGTAAACTACCAGGTTTCTTCCCTCCAGAAGCTTTTGAATAAGCGCATTCTAGGCAAGAACCGACATATTTCTTTACAAAGTTACGCATTTTTGCAAACCAATATGTCGCTTTGATACGTTCCAGAGTTTTGTCAAGTGCAAAGTGGCCTATATCGTCGTGGTTTTGTTTAACAATCTGCCATCTTACCCCCTTCGGCACGACCCACCTATCACCGTCACTAGTTACCCTAAAGAGCCTATCATTCTTCAATTTAAAATTTGATTTGATGTCAATTACGTCATCAAACTGAGGATCCTTTAGAATTCCAACGATCCTTTGAAACTCACTATCTGCAGACTGGACTGTAGCTAACCAATCGCAATCACTAACGACCATATCATCATGAGCCTGCTGCATAGGGTTTCGGCTGAGTGCATCGACATGAGCCATGCGATGACCTGCTCTATACTCAATGGAAAAATTATATTCTTGCATCTGCTCCCACCACCTAGCGACTCGTGGAATCATGTCTCTCTTCTGAAAGGTTGCACGAAGAGAGTTGCAGTCGGTTATAATTCTAAAAGGGATACCTACTAAATAAACGCGGAACTTCTGTAAGGAAGAAACTACGGCAAGCGTCTCCAAGTCGTATGACGAGTAGTTTTGTTCCTCGGGAGTTGTCTGCCTACTAAAGTAAGCGATTGGCCTAAGCACATCGTTCTTATCCATTTGCAACAAGATATGATACGGACGCTTGTAAGATTGGAGTGGCAGGTCACTCCAATCTTACAAGCGTCCGTATGAAGCTGGGTATCTGCCTTCGGATTGTATAGAGCTAACGTGGGACATTGTACGAGCTCTTTTTGTAAACAACGGAATGCGGTTTCCTGATCCATACCCCATAACCATTTGGAATCCTTTTTCAAGAGTTGCGTAAGAGGTTTTGCAATAACCGATTTTTTTTTAACAAATTTACGGAAGAAGCTAGACAGCCCAAGAAACTGGCGAACATTATGTTGGTTCTGAGGAGTTGGGAAGAGTTTTATAGCCTCTACGTTCCTCTCGCCAGGACGAATTCCACTAGCAGAAACTTCAAAGCCCAAATATTCGACCGAGCTACAGAAAAAGAAGCATTTGGGAAGTTTTAATGTGAGTCCAGCATTGGCGAACAGGTGCAGCACTGACTCTAATCTCGACATTCCTTCATTGATATCCTTTGAGGGAATAATCACGTCATCTAAGTAGGCTAGGGCTTCCTTATGTCGTAATGACCCAAGGACTTGGTTCATAATACGTTGGAAGGTAGCCGGGGCATTTGCAAGACCGAAAGGCATACGCTTGAATTCGTAATGACCATCCGGCGTCACGAACCCAGTTTTATGTTTGTCTGCTTCCCGGATTGGTATTTGATAATACCCTGACGCAAGGTCTAAAGTCGTGTAGTATTTATTACCAGATAGAACATCCAGCTGATCGTCAATCAGCGGCATGGGATAGTATTCTCGAACAGTCTTCTTATTAAGGGCACGATAATCTATGCATAAACGAAGCTCGCCAGATTTCTTCCTAACCACTACAATAGGACTCGCGTAACATGATGTTGATGGTCTTACGATTTTTATTCGGAAACTATTCCCCTAACCTTCTCCTTTTCACTGATCGACAAACGATAGGGTCTATAGACAACGGGTTCGTTGTCTTGGAGATCTATAGTCATATGGCCAGCTGTGGTGTTCCCTAATTCAGATAAATTGAGAGCAAAACAGGATCGATATTTATTCAGCAGATTGAGCAGTTGGATCTTATGTTCGGGAGTGAGACCGTCTTCCAGATTTAAATCAGCTTCAGCAATAGACTTGAAGTCATTGCTGACAGTTGACAAAATGTTCAAAACTTGCACACCGGACTCTTCCCGAGCCACACGGCCACGAGCAATCAAAACATCTTTTGAAAACACCAATGGTGTTGACGGGAACCGATCACTTTTCTGAATTGTTTTCGTTCGAATTTCATTTTACCGAAAACTATTGACCGACGTCTTTTTTGCTATATGCATTATTTGACATGTTTTTAGATCATTGAAGTACCATGTGTCATTGGTATTATTTTACCGAACTATATTTCGCCGATTTACAAAATAACTTTTTGCTATTGGCCGAAGCCTCTTTTGAACTTTTTTCATTTGCCCAATGATTTATTTACCATATTTTCACCACGCCGAAACAATAGTTTTCAATATTACATTAAAATAGTGTCATAAAAAGTCAATATTATGTTGTGCAACAATATTTTGTGACAGAAACGAATCGCTGCAAAACCGACTCCACGTAGTCTTGTATGCCCTACCCCTAGAGTGTAATTTAAGCACGCGTAGACGCGGAGGGGTGGGGCGGCCCGCTAGCTGAGGAGGAGGTGATTTGAAGGTGGTTTAAGAGCGTTAAAACCACCTGCAACGATAAGCTCGCGTGGAGCCACAAACTCCGAAGCGCCGGAGCCATGACAGAAGCAATGCTTGCTGCATGTTGCACGCCTGCGTAAGTTTATTCCCGTTGTCCCCGTATGCCATATTCCCGTCACGGGGACAGCGGGACGTGATTAAATTTATTTGCCGTTGTCCTCATAACGTACATTCTGCTAACGGGGACAACGGGAAGTAAACCTTTTTTAAATCGAAACAGCTAGGTTAGGTTAGGTTAGAACTGTGACCATACAACGCACGAGCCGAGCGAGCGAAGCGAGCGGTGCCGCGGCAGCGGCCGGCGAGTGCCAGAAACATATTTTTGAATGTAAAACCAAACCACGGGGACAACAGGAAGTATTTTTAAATATTTTATTGAAGTACCACTGTCCCCGTAGGACGGGGTTACGGCATACGGGGACAACGGGAATAAACGCCTGCGTACATGTTGCATGCTTGTTTGCACGCTGCATGCTTGCTTGCACGCTGCATGCTTGCTTGCATGCTGGATGCCTGCTGGCATGCTGCATGCCTGCATACACGCTGCATGCCTGCTTGCATGCTGTATGCCTGCATGCATGCTGCATGGTTGAAGCAAGCATCCTTCCTTCACCCATCCATACCTCGTGGTATAATAAATGTTCGGAAACATAATACTTCGAACAAATGTTATTTCGACTAAGTGTAACTTCGGTAAAAAGTTTTTCGACCAAATGAAACGTCGGAGTAACGAAAAAAAATGAATTGATAAATATGTCAACTGATACAGTGGCAGACGTGACTTCGATGAAGTAAAAAAAAACGAAACGATAATAGTTGAAAAGTTTTAGGTGAAATGAAATTCGGTCAAATAATTTTCGAACTTATGATAGGTAACCGGTGTTGACGAAGTGTTACAGACAACGATCTGTCCTGTTCCACTTTCTCTCATTTGGAACAATCCAGCGGCTACTAAATAGCGAACACCCTTCTGAAACCGAATACTCCCATCGACAAAGATGTCGCCTTGATGTGGCGGATGTGTATAAACGTCCACAACAGCATGACCCAAAACTTCAACGGAATCTTTGCAAAACAAATTTATTTTGCTATTAGGTACTGCATATTGGTGCTCAAGTTCAGAGATTTCCAAGGTGTCACTAGTTTTACGAATGACTACTTGTGGCTGCTCCGTAAATGTTTGACCTATTAAAAGGGGCACATGCATTGCACTATCTGCGACTATCAGCAACTCTAGGTCAGCTACCACATGATCAATAATTATCTGAACTCGTTGTTTACCTATGCACGGGACAACCGAATTACCGAATCCTCTTAGTACTGGAAGATTATTGACATTATAACTCGAACCTATATTTCAAAATACTGACATTCTAATCATTGAGCATTCACTCCCAAAATCAATAAACGCAGTAATGGAAAAACCGTTAATGGTAGCAGTTTTGAAATACTTCTTGTTCGGTTCCGACAATTGAGTGGTTATTTCTGAAGAGTCAACCGCGCCTACATCACCCCTATCCTCTACTCGCATGACCTTTTTCTCTTCAGTCGTCGGCAGTTTGGCATAGCACTGTTCCACCTCATGACCCATTCTATTGCATCTACTACACTTCTTAATAGATTGCGTGCATTGCGATGTAACATGACCATCCTTCTTGCAATTTGAGCAACGCGTAGGCCTAGGGTTAGAGTTATTTTGGTATTTTTGAGGTTGACCCTTAGTAAATTTACGCTCGTTGTTGAATTTTATATTTCGAGCATTACGCAAATATGAAAGGACTTTGTTAGGGTCATCAAACTGAGCTGCCTCAGCGCCCAAACTAACCGACCGGTCGTCGATGCCATGTAAAATGCATTCGACTGCCCTTTTCCCACTTATACTACATATATTGATTAGTGACAGTTTATCATAATAGTACTCCTCTAAGGAGTCCGTGAACTTAGCCCGTTTGGACAACATATCGCTTAGCATTTGGCCATAATTTTCTTCCGATGGGAAGGTAGCCAAAAGTTTTGCCTGCCATTCAGCCCAAGTAAACAGGACCGACCGAAGACCCTCGTACCATCTTTGGGCTATACCTTTTAGTTTTGGTAAAGCGAAATGGATAACTTGCTTCTCCGACCACGCATAAATGGTTGCACACTCATTGACTTTATGAAGCCACATAGTCATTGTCTGTTCCCGTTTACTTGGGTCAAACTCGGGGATTGTGTTATTAAGGGAACCTAACTTATCTGCACTATTATTACACACAGACCTTAAAACATTGACAAGATCCAAAAGAGTAGATAATCCTAGAGGAGTTGACTCACCCCTGGTGTTATCTTGAATTCCGGATTGCACGTCTCTCACCGCGCTAGCTCGCGGTTGCCTAACTGGGCTTCGCGAACGGCAGCTTGCACGGCAAGGTGAGAGATGCCTTGATGCTCGGCAGTCCACACGGCTTGATGCCCGGCCGTCCGCCCGGCTGGATGTCAGGCCGTCGGACCGGCTGGATGCCCGGCCGTCCGCCCGGCTGGATGCCCGGCCATCCGCCCGGCTCGATGCCCGGCGGTCCGCCCAGCTCGATCCTCGGACGTCCGGGCTGCCGCTCCTCTGCTCGCTTCGCTGTCCGGCCTCTGAGTTGCGTGACCGACGGTTAGCAGTAGGTGACCCTGTCGGATCTGTCGGGGTGTAGACAACACGTTCTCGTCTGTCCCCCTCCATGGAATAAACCTGGAATCTAAATTGTATCCCAAAGAATTCCGTTCTTTAAAACAGATTCTAAAAACAAAGAATTAGCACAACATAAATATATTATTAACACGTCATGTACGTAAAATTCACAGAAATGTTTAATTGGATTTTATAAAGCTACTAGGTAGATTTTATAAAACTACTAGTACATCTATAACGATTAAAGCGTTTTAATAATAAAATTGTAATGACCAAGTATATTGTAAATGTAAGGTCAAACAAAGTACCACTAATACTAAAACATCCACCTATTAGTAAAACTCGTGGTGTTCAGTATAAGATTAAGTAATAGTTGAAAAAAAAAATTGAAAACATTTCGTATTGTATGAAATCAAATTTGTATAGATTTCTATGCGTAAAAATCGGTTGAAGGACACTGAAGGAGACAATAAAAATGTAATTGTTATTACTTCTGGGGTGTTCAGTGGCCCGCAAAGTGTTAAGCAAATTTATTTTTTAATAACAAAGTTTTTTTTTTTTTTAGATTAAGAGCACAAAAGTTAAATATCACAATAGTTTACTACACCCGCAGGTAACTTATTAACGGTAGAAAACATTTATTTTACTGGCCAAAATAGGAATCTTTATCCCACTTCTGAGATGTTGACTCTGTACTCTTACAGGGAATCTAGTAATAATTTAATTATGGAAAAAAGCTAGTATTCAGGTTCATGGCTTTTAAAAATAAGGTTTCAGGAATAATAGACACTTGTTCATGTACTTACTGATTATATTTCTGAGCACACAAAATCAAATAAACTTCACAATCACCAGTAGATAAATCTAAAAAAACACAACTCGAGCTTAACACTCGTATCACGACATGTAATCCACGACTAAGATCCCAGGACTGGCACGACAACCAAAGTGGCGTTCTCCCGCCATTATCAAAACCGGCAACGCGCTCTGATTGGTTAGTCGTGCCATCTACGAACTCAGTCGGTACTACAGTAGTCAAATCAGTACTTTTAATATTAAGACAGATTTAGACGAACATAGCTAATTGAATAAAAGGCCTTATAATTTACTATAGATAACAAGAAGTAAAGTGATTATCAAGTATAAATGTTTAAGGTAGTAGAATTTCAAGATGCCAGTGTAGGCATCATTCGTCAGGAATGGTTGACTCCACGAAAGAGACAATGTCTGTGGCCGCCTCACAAAATAATTTCTAAATTTAACAAGTGCTTAATGACGCAAGCAGTGCCAGATGAAAATTGGTCGGTGTATCCAATACAACGTACTTTTTACGAAACAGGTGAGTTAAAACTTAAAACCCTTCGCACCATACCGTGAAGCCTCGCTGGCATACATGAATGCCACTCGCTTCACGCAGATTATCCGCCTAAAATTGCTTAAAAGCACCTTTCTTTTTGGTAGAATGTAACATTTGTTAATTTTTATTCATTTCATTTACTCATTTATTCAAAAATAAAAATTGGTAAAATACAGTATAAATCTTAGAAATAATGTTGGTATTACAAAGTATGATGCCTGTACTAGGATAAACCTGTATCACATGCGGCATGAGTTCTTACAATTACTATTTGAACAAATGATTTCTTAAACAATATTTAACATAAGTGTTAAGAATAGTGATATAGTTAGTTAATTTATTATATTATAATATACTTAAATACTAATAATTATGGGAAAAATGTATATAAATTATTTACGGAAAATACATAGTAGTTAGGACTTAGTTACACGATTATGATTGTGTTTGCAATATTATTAACTAGGTTAAGACAAATAATGCATAAATCACCTTCAAGGCTACGTTAGATTTTTGAAGTAGGTAGTCGGCTAATGTGCTTAGACAGCGACAAATCGAAGGTAAGTAGGACAGTGCAGTGGCCAGGGATATTGTTGAGTCAGCAACAAGCGATATGACGCACTAGGTGCCCTCATAATCGATGGAGTTAATGTATCTGCATTCTGCTATTTTCCTAGCGGGACATTCAGCGTCTCCCGTTTTGTGATCACTGGGCTTTTTAAAGCGTGAGCAAGTTGCACATTTCGGAATGTCGACTTTCTTCGCACATTCGGACATCGAATGGCCTGCATCACCATCATAATACTCGTAGGTAGGTACTTACATAAATAAAGTTGTAAATCATACATTTATAACATTTCGGTCGGTGGGTCCTCCCACCTGTGCGAGTCACGAAAAATTGTGGTGGTTTTATTACCACTTTAGGTTGGGTAGGTATAATTTGTTCTCGTTTCAACCATGTTATAATAATATAACAATATCAAGTATAGTCGATTCATTGTTTTAAGCCTCATGTATCGGCGCCTTTTATGTCTATAGTGGCGTCCTTGGACAAACTAGGCGGCTTTTAAATTTAGATTTGTACTGTTGTGGTGTTTGTGAAGAGAACTACAGAAGGCTTTGTCTTACTCGTCCCTACTTTTCAGTCTAGATACCAAAGTTTCGGTCAGTGGGTTAATTAATTCATGCTCGATATGTATCAAAATGATGAGTAATTAAGCGGATTCCTATATGCCCCCGTATCTACCCTATAACCTACACCTTAATAATAAAATATTATTTTATAGATGACATATCTAAAGCCAGACAAAAATGTAAAAAGGCTGAAAGTGAATCGGAATTGGCTTCAACTGATATAGAAGTAGAGACAGAAAAATGGACAAGGAAGAGGAAAGTTCGTCCTCTTCAAATTGACAGTGATGACCATGAAGAAAGTGATGATGAATGTCAAATGAAATATCCAATTCCGCCAAAAATAATTTTACCACCAGTACGTACAACTAGTTCATCACCAAGACTTTTACAAGATTTTATTGTTGGTAAGTAAGAAATTTTCTTGATAGGTTATATCATCCCAGATACAGTACGAGTACAATACAATATACTTTATTGTGCACTAAAAACTACTTACTATTACTTTTTCTTTATGTAATGTATAATCTGGTGTACAATAAAGTATATATAAATAAATATATAAATAAAACCGAATGATCAACTAAAACTAGGACATACAAGTGTAATAAAATTGGTATACATGGCGGCCTTATTGCTATCAGCGATTTCTTCCAGACAACTTTAAGGTGATGTAAATAAGATATTGCTGACCAGTTTTTACACTTTTATGTATATAAGTGTCCAGTGAGATTGTTTATAATTATCATAATAATAATAATGCCCACTTTACAGATTCCCCGATATCTTCACATAACCCAACTCCAACTAATGAGGAAACCACACCAACGACTTTGTTGTCAAAACTAACACAAAAACCAGTCTTGAAAAAAAAAAAATCTTCTTTAGGTAAATATTTACGTAATTTTTACATCTTTACCATCCATCTGCCAAGCCTTTTTCAAACTATGTTGGGGTTGACTTCCTGTCTAACCGGATGCAGCTGAATACCAGTATTTTACTTGGAGCGACTGCCTATCTGACCTCCACAACTCAGTAACTGGGTAACACAATACCCCTTGGTAAGATACACACACACACAACAACACAAATCACAACACATTTACAACTTTACAACGGAGTTATAGAGTTTCTTGACTGATAATTCAAAATGGAAACATTATTGTTTTAAATGGTCTGGTGAGACTTCTAAAACAATGAGATGACTATGGATGGATAATTATACTTAATTAATTTGATCGCTTTTATTTATATGGTTTTGGAATCTACTATATAAGAAATTTAATTCTCAATTCTCAATTCTCAATTCTTTATTGCGTACCATAATGTATACAGTTGGTGGGAAAAAACAGTTACATCAGTCTCAATTATGGACCCTGTCGGGCACAGCATAGATAAAAGTAGGAGAGAGGAGGAAGAACGCTTGGCATTTAATAAGTCAAACTATGAGTTTATATATGTATTTATTAAAAATATTAGTAATGTTGTAAACTAATTACTTTAAAAAAATATTAATTATTTTTTATATATGTACTTACTTATTATTAATTTTATTTATTATGTCAGTAATTTATTTATTATTAGTTTTATCAACTAGTTAGTTTAGTGCTTAGTTTTTTACTAAGTACTTTGTTATTATTTTAGATGTCAGTGCCGAATGTCTTGCACACATGAAAAGCGAAATTGAGGAACTGAAGCAGACTCAAATGATATTTTATTGAGAATATCATCCCCTTCTGCAACTGCACTAGCCACGTTACCGGTAGAGATAGACATGCCATTGAAATAACTTGACGATCTTAGAAATATTAGAAATTGGCTTGAAGAAGAAGAACACAAAGAACAATTGGCAAGTCTATTAATATTCTAATAGAAATATACAAACTTTACAAGCAAGCAACGCCACTGAACTGATGATGTATAATATACTATGTAGTTATAATACTACTGTTATGTAAAATATAATAGATTTATAAAATATAATAATATAGTATACATACACTGTTTTGTTTGTATTTATAATTGCTTATTGACTTTATGAGTTATGTACTTCTTGTTGCAGATAAATAATTTGAGCTATATTGGTGGCAAAGGAACTGGTACAATTACCAGAAGAATTCTGGAACGAGTTTTCACTAACTCTTTGGCAATACAATGTAACTGGACTGGAAAGAATAATAAGTTTAGTTTGAAAAATTTGCAATTGATTAAAGTCATCACAGGTATGTATGACTATGAAAATTATACATATTAGTTATTATTGTTATGATAGGTATTATTTTGAATATCAATTGAAAATATATATATATACATATAAATCAAAACCATGCAATACAATCAAATGCTATTAGGAAATTTTAGTTTTGTGATACTAATAATAAATAAATTATTTAGTGGCACCTATATTATAATTTTGATTGTGTTATTCTAAATCAAATGATGTTTACAGCTGCAGTGCGCAGAAACAAGGTGGCAGAGACAGCAACTGAATCTGAAATCACAGGTGTCATAACAAGCTGGTTTAGGTTTGCTAGAGACCGAAATGGCGGACGAGAGAACAGAAGAACAAGATCAAGCTAATAACAGCAACTTTACACAACAATATTCTGAACTATCTGCAAGAACAAAGAGGCGTCATCGAAAGGCAATAAAAATGAATTAAGAGGTAAATTAAGGATAAATGATGAAAGTAAAGTCACTAGTATTAATTCAAGTACTTATCCATCATTTATCAATGAATATCATAACAATAGTATATCAGAAGATCATAGTGATGATTTTGATTCTGAAAAAATCACTTTCCTGCTTATTATTTCTTCTAGTGGTAAAATTGAAAATGCAGATTTTAAGGATACTGATCTTACCAAATCTCTTATTTCATGGTCTCAAGAGCATAACATTACCCATTCTGCTGTGGATGGTTTGTTGAAGATTTTAAAACCACTTCATCCGTTTTTACCTAAAGATTCGCGGACTTTATTACGTACACCAAGGGACATTAATGTCACAGATTGTGGGGGCGGTTCATTCATTTATTTTGGACTTTTCAATCATATAATAAAGAGAGCTTCATGGGGCTTGATTCAAGAAAATTATCCTATAATTGATAGAAAAATGCGTCTAATTAATTAATAATGAATATTGGTTTACTTTTATCTGTAAGCCTTAATATAGATGGCTTGCCAGTACATTCTAGTACAAATAAGTCATTCTGGCCTATTTTATGTGTGTTAGACCAGAGTATTAATACAAATCCTTTTATTGTTGGACTTTACTATGGCGAAACAAAGCCACAAGAAGTGAATAGTTATCTAAAACCCTTTGTGGACGAATGTATTGATTTGGAAAAAAATGGTATTACATTAAATGAACAAAAATATGCTTTTCGAGTTAGTTGCATTGTTGCTGATGCACCAGCAAGAGCCTTTATAAAGTGTATAAAATCTCACAATTCTCTGTATGGGTGTGAGAAATGTACCCAAGAAGGTATTTATATCGGCAGGACTACATGGCAGTATCAATCAAACTTAAATCTTAGAACCGATCATGCCTTTCATAACGAACAGTATGAAGAACACCAGTTAACAAAGACTGTACTTACAAATCTTGAAATTGGGTTAGTGACGCAAGTACCTTTGGATTACATGCATTTAGTGTGCTTAGGAGTAGTGAAAAAGTTGATTCGTCTTTGGATTGAAAAAGGACCAAAAAAGTTGAGTGCACTTAAAGTGACTCAAATATCGGAGAGATTGCTACAAATTAGTAAAAACCATTACCCGACGGAGTTTTCAAGACGACCTCGGCCTATAGAGTTATTTAAATATTGGAAGGCTACATAACTAAGATCTTTCCTTTTGTACCTCGGCCCTGTAGTTTTATCTAACATCATATCAAAAAAATTGTATGAACATTTTTTAACACTGCATTGTTCAATTTATATATTTTGTAGTGATTTGTGTGCCGAATTTGAATGGCGCGAGTACGCAAATAACTTATTGCATTGTTTTGTTCGTAACGTATCAATTCTATATACGAAAGAACTTCTTGTGTACAATTTTCACAATCTTTTACATATTACAGCAGATGTTGAAAATTTTGGAAAGCTAGACAACTATTCCGCTTTTCCTTTTGAAAATTGTATGACTAAAATTAAACAAATGATTCGATCGCATAACCACCCATTAGAACAAGTAGCCAAAAGAATGGATGAATTGAAATGTATCAGTGAAAAGTCTCAAATATCAACCATAGTCAAAAAAAAGAATGTAATACGATAATTTTAGATAATAATTGCAATGTAAGTATTAATTCGTGCTTCAATACCAAAGATGGTGATATTGTTAGGATAAAAACCATTGAAAAGATTTCTGATAGTCCCTTATTTAAATTGGGTTGTGATTATTTTGTCGATAAGACTGACTATTATAAAGTACCTATTGGAAGTAGTCGCCTAGGCTTCGATTAATAATGCACTAGATTCCCGGTAAGCGCTTCAAAAACGGAACGAAAAATAAGAGCACAGATTCGGTATGGTTCGGTTGTGGTATTATTTCAAATTAGTATGGTCCAATCATAGCCAACGCTAAGACGTCAAAATGTCGCAGTACGCGTTCAAAAAATTTGTAAATAACCACCGTAACACCAAGATTATGCAAAGAATATTTTTTTTTTCGGTAAGTTTATTATCAGTACCTAAGTGTTTTTCATAAAATAAAAACAGAATTAAATAGTAAATATAAATCAATTACCTAATATTATGATTGTTTGACCAATGTTTGTGACAACTACCAACTATTGTAACAAACATCGACTGTTCTGGAACAGGGAATGCATGGTGTAGTATTGTTATTTTATATTTTATAAAGAAAGAGGGAAAGAAACATATAAGCCTTATAAAAATTCGACAATTTGTTCGATTCATTTTAATAGATTGGACATAACTGGAAACACGCAAAGGCGTAGATTACTAAAAACAGTACAACAGTAACAATAAGTATTTTTGAACTTATATAAAAATGACTTTTTATTTTCAAGCGACATGACATTATATTTGTTTCTCCGACGACAGAAAGATTTAATTTTGCCATTATAATTAAATATTTGTTTCTCCGACGACAGAAAGATTTAATTTTGCCATTGTAATTAAACTTTATGTTTGAGTGTCAAGGCTTATAATAAACTGAATTTGTTAGTATAATTTATTTTTCTGTATTTCATAGAAAAAAATATAGACACATTTCGACTCCAATCATTCCTTGTCCAAGCGGCGAGCCTCTGTCATACATTTTTATTGCTTTTATTAGCACTTTGTAATTCGAACTTTAAAACAAGCGTGTAAGGTTGAATTTGTTTTAATGTATGTTTGACTTTATTGTTTTTTGTACATAGCTTTGTGAATACAACTTTAAGCATTCCATTTAAGGTTGAATTTACATTAAGGTATATTTATTTAAACTAGAATTACGTGTATGTGTAAACACAATTGGCGACAGTTTTAAGAGAACTTTTGTATGGGATATTGTATCTAGTGCATTATTGATCGAAGCGCCTAGGTATATATAAGGTTTTTCGTTCCAAAAATGTTTATATCTGTTCATCCAATTTGGATAAAAAATGTTTACTTCTACCAAATTTTAATGAAAATGAAACATTTGTATGTTTGCCATTTGTTAATATGACGCTAAGTCATTAAATAGATTATGGGGTATATTCGAGAAAAACTAGCGACCCCCAAAGCGAAATTATTTATTTCTTCTTGTTGAATTAAAGGCAAATTCTTAAAAAGTAAAAATTCTTATAAACTTATTTACTATTTTTAGATTATCTGCTCATTACTTGTAATGTTTTCTATCTATAACTGTTAGATATCATGCATGACGAGTTACAGTCGTGCATTATAAAAATAGTAAACATAATTATCTATTAAATATTTATTTGACGTATAAAAAATTAAGCGTGGTATAAAACCCTAAATTGTAAGAATGTCATATAAACCGGTTCAGTAGAGTTGAAAACATTCAACTGGCTGGTTGAAAGCATATTCAGGCTTCAGTTGACGTATTTGCTCAAGAGTATACAAAGTTGATACGACAGAGGGGCTTTCCTTTAAACTGCCTATACTAGGTACCATTTTCAAGCTCTGTACCAAAAATCAATTAAATAGGAGCAGTAGTTTAGTCGCAAATGATTTTTTAAGTTTTTGCCCCGTTTGAACACGATGTATCTTTCCTAACAGCTGATTATGTCTATACGCATAGGTCATGCACCTTAAAACGATAAATCTGAGTATAACCTATGCGTGGTTGCCGCTGTGACGCAAATCACAAGTACAACCAAATATTCTCGCTAAAAAGATGACAATGCAAACAAGGAAGCAATAAATACACACACACTTGCATTTTCATTACGAGTGTGAAAATCATAGCAAACACACCGTGGGTAAAAGAAATAGAAATAGGTCAGTGTGTTGCTATTGCATCCTAGCGACGAGGGGCAGGGGTTGCGATCGGTAAGTGAGTGGGGCTTCTAAAAACTGTTTTTTACAGTGCGGCGACGCAGTTCTTTCGGAACGTACTTATGTTACGTAACACGGAAGTACCTGCGCCGCCTTCGTATTGTCGAACTCGCGCGCTGACAATTGGGATTTAGTTTTATTATTGTGATAGGACACTAAACAAGTTTAAGACAGTATTTCTTTTTTTATTGTGACAGAACACGTAACTTGGGATTATTATTATTTAGTGTTAGTGTTTTTTTTTGTGATCGACTGCTTTTATTGTGATACGACACGTAATTAAACTTTGGTTTTGTGTGTGTGTGTGTGTAATTAAAGTGTTCAACAATGCCTCGTGTAACTTACACGGCGTTAGAATACACTGACATGATTTTTAATTAGAAAAATAAGTAACAATATTCTCCGTCGGTATAATTTGTGCATTCATGTGAATGAAGGACACATCGAGAATTTAAAATTTTAGTGTTTTTGTTGTTGCGCGCGTACTTCAAAACCATACCTAAAAGCCGCGAGTGAAGGCCTAAGCCGCCGCCCGCGCCACCGCCGCCGGCCGCCCGCTTTGAAATGAGATACACGCCGCGCGGCGCGGGCGCGACGTTGCCACTGTTACCTAGGTATCTTCTAAGGTCAGTTAAATTTATTTACAAAGGGTGGTTGCGTTTTACTCTGATTCATAAGCTATTTAGTTTGTTTGAAAAAAAAAAAAACTCATTTTTGATGCTTTTTATTTTTATACCGTATCGAATTAATACTAAACACGTATAGTATACGTAGTGTAATTTAATGCCCCTCTGTCATATCAACTCTGTATAAGTAACATTATTAGAATTCATGTTATTTGGATAAAACTGCCAATTGTAAAGGACAGTCAACTGCACGCCAGTTCTGGAAATATCAGCGCTATCGCTATGTAATACAGTCATAAAATAAATATTTTATAAATAACTTACTTGGTGGCAGGGACATCGACGCGAAAACTGTTACCATGGATTCAGTACATGATTCTGAACTGAGCTGTTTCATAGAATAGTGCAATACCTATGCGGTCAAAATGTATGGTACAGAAGATTTTTTTTTTTAAACAACCAACGAAAAATTCCCCCGTTGAAATTTTTCGTTGGTTATTTTAAAACAGAGGGGCTCAGAATCATGTACTGAATCCATTGTAACAGTTTTCGCGTCGATGTCCCTGACACCCTGTATATACATATATTACTTACATAAAAGGTTGATTACAAAAAAAAAAAAAACTGTGTGCGGGAATATAAGGGATATACCGGATGAATAAAATCAGGATGCTCGATGCAATAAAAAATAACTTTAATTAGGTGTTAACAACATGGGTTTTAGAGAACAAGTGAAAGTGTCATCAAGATGGGCACACATGACTAGTAATATGTGCTAATTAGGTGTATTGCTGCTATGCGATATTGATCAGGCGCCAACATTTCCCCGGGCGTTGAAAACAACGGTTTCAACCAGATTCAGAAGACACAGGCAATGGGCAGATTCTGTTAAATGCCCGCCGAACGACTCCAGTGTATGTCCGAATATCAGCTACACGTGCGATGCCATCTGTTCACGGGTGAACTGTCACAATTCGTCCAAGTCTCCACTTCAGAGGAGGAAGATTATCCTCCTTAATCACGACTAAAGAGTCTAACTTCAAATCATCCTTGCAGGAACGCCATTTTGAACGCAGTTGTAACTCTGCAACATACTCCTTGCTCCATCTGCTCCAGAAATGCTGGCGGAGTTGCTCAATCCTTTGATAGCGAGATAGATGGTTGGCAGTGTGATCCTGGTAGTCAGGCTGAGGCAAGGAAGTCAGAGGCCGCCCAACAAGAAAATGTCCCGGCGTGAGCGGTGTATAATCTGCAGGATCTGAAGACAACGGCGTCAGTGGACGAGAGTTCAATATAGCTTCAATCTTGGTTAGTGCGGTGTACAGCTCCTCGAAGGTCAAATTACAATTTCCCAACACTCTATGAAGATGGTACTTTGTTGACTTCACACCCGCCTCCCAGAGTCCGCCGAAATGCGGGGTGTATGCGGGTATAACATGAAACCTTATTCCGTCGTTCGCTGCACTTTCACCCAAGGACGAACTATTACATTTTAAAAATTTGGATAGGTCGTTGCACGCACCTACAAATGAGGTACCGTTATCGGAAAAAATATCAACGGGCTTACCTCTCCGAGCAATAAATCGGTACAAAGCCAGTAAATAACTATTGCTAGTTAAATCGCCAACGAGCTCCAAATGAATGGCCTTGGTTGTAAAGCAAATAAAAATAGCGACATACACCTTTACTAACCTACACCGACGACCTTGACGACTTGCACACATAATCGGGCCGGCATAATCAACGCCTGTGCTCTCAAAGGGATAACCTGGACGAAGGCGTTCTTGTGGTAAGTTACCCATTAAGGGAGGTACAATCTTACCCCTCATACGGTGACACAGAACACACTTATGATAACAGGCCCTCGCCAAGTTGCGACCTCCTATTGGCCAGTAAGATTCCCTAATAGAAGCTAGTAATAATTGTGGGCCAGCGTGCATTAGCCTTTTATGCTCAAAGTTAAATAGTAATTTAGTAAATTCATGAGTGGACTGTAATAAAATCGGGTGCTTTTTACTATAAGCAAAACTAGAATTATCGAGACGTCCTCCTACTCGCATTATATTTTTATCGTCCAAATAAACATTGAACTTTAGAAGGGCGCTCCTTTGAGATAAATTCTTTTTATGTAAAAGTAATTGGTACTCGGGAAATGACTGAATCTGACATTTAATAATGACAACGGTGAGTGCATCTCGTATCTCATCATTTGACAAATAATTGATTATTGGATAATGTGTTCTACACGACTTAATAAATCGCAATACGTAAGCAACAGAACGTACAAGCCGTGAGTAGTTAGAATAACGACAGAAATCGATTAAAACTTCAGTTTTAGAATCGTTGATAACAGTGTGTAACACAACAGTAGTTCGAATCTCCGGTAACGACTGTAGTCCTGGACTCGTAACTTGAGAAGGCCATTCAGACGGGTCTAGTCTTAAAAAATCTGGTCCATGCCACCACAGATCTGAACCCCGCAGAACACTAATATCCACACCACGAGATATTAGGTCTGCTGGATTTTGAACTGTTGGGACGTGCCTCCAAGTGCAGTTACCCGCCTTATCCAATACTTCAGCAACGCGGTTGCGTACAAACGGCTGAAGGTTGGTAGGCATCGTCTGTAACCATCCCAACACGATGGTTGAATCAGTCCAACAATAGACCCGACTAACCTTCACTCGAAGTGAGCTCATCCTCATCCTCTCACCTTCTCATAAAGACGAGAACCAACCACCGCTCCACACAACTCCAATCGCGGGATCGTTGTAGGCTTGATGGGAGCCACTCGACTCTTGGCTATTAACAAGCGGGTCATATACTCACCCTTATCGCTAATACTGCGAATGTAGGCGCAAGCACCGTATGCGGACTCAGACGCGTCTGTGAAAATATGGAGTTCTAGCTCCATATATAAATTGCAAACTATAATTCGCGGAATGCGAATATGATTTAAAAGCGGCAAAGACTTAATTATAATATCCCATTGTTTACTAATGTCATTAGGTAATGGTTGATCCCATGATAATTTATCTAACCACATTCTCTGTAAAAGTACCTTCATAGTGATAATAATAGGACCCAGCAAACCTAAGGGGTCGAAAATGCGCGCAATCACGGATAACAAGTCACGCTTTGTGTGCCCCGTCGAAGACTTTGGAAGACTGATAGGAAACCCGAGCTGATCAGTGCGGATATACCAACCGAGACCAAGCAACTTGTCAGGCTCATTAGGTCCAATGTTTAAGTCAAATGACGCAGGAACAGCATCGGACACTAATTGAGGGTCATTTGACTTCCACTTTCTCAATGGCATACATGCCGACGCAAGCGCCTTGGTGACTTCAATGCGAATGAATTCTGCTTCGTCTAAGTCATTTCCCCCGGTCAGCAGGTCATCGATGTAAAAGTCATGTCTGATGATCTCAGATATTTTAGGGTTCCTACAGTCGAGTCCTATTTGTTTAAGACATCGTGTCGCAAGGAACGGCGCACTAGCAGTACCGTACGTGACGGTGTTTAGTTCATAAACATTAATAGGCTCACTAATATTATCACGCCAAACAATTCGTTGCAAGTACCTATCCGACGGGTGGACGACTATTTGTCTATACATCTTTTCCACATCCGCAGACAAAACATACTTGTGGAATCTAAAGCGAAGAAGTATAGACAATAGATCGTCCTGTACAGTTGGCCCAACCATCTGTAGGTCATTAGAGGACACTCCCGTCGAAGTAGGACAACTTGCGTTGAAAACAACACGGAGTTTGGTCGTGCTACTCGAGTCACGTAGAATTCCATGATGCGGGATAAAATAACCAAAACACAAATTAGGTTTATTAATTTTTGTCATATGACCAAGTGAATCGTATTCTAATAAAAAATCATGATACAATTTGCTAAAGTCTGGTTTAACCTTTAATCTACGCTCTAAAGATTCTAAACAATGTGTAGCTCTCTTAAAAGAATTTCCTAGAATTGAAGGATCTTTTTTAAGGGGTATGCGAACACAAAAACGACCATCAGACAATCGTGTCGCATTTTTAACAAAATGATTCTCACACGACTTCTCTTCTGGCATATAAGAATTAGACGATATCGCATTCACCTCCTCTAATTGCCAAAACTTTGTCAATTCTATCTTAAGTTTTTCCCAGTCACTATCGCTTTCGGAAACCATATTAGAATAATTACATTTTACGTCATTTGACAGCAGTGAAATAACATTCTGAGTAATTGGACCGGAAACTATCCAACCTAAACGGGTTTCAAATAATACTGGTTTTCCGGTACCTAACTTTAGTCTTTGTGATCCTAACAACTCCCAAAACAGGTCAGCGCCAATTAAAATATCTACATCAGCTGGGCTATAAAAGGTAGGATCAGCTAAAGTAATATTCGAGGGTATGTCGAAATCAGAAATATTTATTTCACGGCACGGTACGTTACTTGTAATGTATGGCAGAACAAAACAATTAAGTTCGAAAAGAAAACTATCGTCTAATGACGTAATCTTAACCCGACATATTTTATCTATGTGCGAAGTGACATTGTTGATGACAAGAATCGACCTATTTACTTGGCTAGTTATTAAATTTAGTTTTTTGCACAACCTGTCCGTTAGGAATGACGACGTACTACCGCTATCAAGAACCGCGCGAATGAGATGCACACAACCATTGTGATCCCGCAGTTTGATCAAGGCGGTCGATAACAACACATCTCGCTGCGTATGACTGCACTGAGATGCAATGTTTGCTGACAAAGCTACGTTATTTGTATCAGTGTTAGCAGATGGTAATGACGACGGTGCAGACAAGTTGTTTATTGAATTACCACTAAGTGTATTCGCAATAGTGCTTTTAGAATCTATGTGAATCAGTGTGTTATGCCTACGTTTGCACAGTTTGCAACCTGGTTTTTTACATTTGTTAGCATAGTGCCCCGTACGAAAACAGTTGAAACATATCTTATAACTGGGAACCAATTTGAGACGATCGTCGTTACTTAATGCTAGGAACTGTGGACAATTGTTTAAAGTGTGATCGTTGCTATTACATTTAGGACATGGTTTAGGGGCTAATTCAGTGCTAGAACTATTAGAATATTGTGTTGCTACCATTGACTTGAGCTAAGGGCTTGATTTACCTATCGTTTGGGAATAATTATTACGTACCAGTTCTAGGGTCTCGATAAGATCGGCTCGATTACGTAAGAATTGCATAAACGCGTCAAAAGTAATCGCGCTGTCTTTGTTCATCCTACCTTTGTACTCCTCCCACTCACGATAGGTCTTTTGATCAAGCTTGCGAGTAACAATGTAAATTAAAAGTGTGTCCCAGTGTTTAACAGGCTCCCCTAACGACTCCAATGCTCGCAAATCTTTATTTAATTGATCGATCAAACTTTTTAATGCAACAGAAGATTCCCTTGAGATAGATTCGATATTGAATAATGCGTATATATGATTCTGTACCAGTAAACCTTTGTTGTCGAATCGATCACATAACAACGACCACGCCACAGAGTAATTACTCGAAGAAAACTCAATAGATTTGATTACTACTGCAGCTGTTCCCTCAAGTGATGCTCTCAAGTAATGAAACTTATTGATTGCGTCTATGTCATTGCTACAATGAATTAGGCTAGTAAAGGTGTCGCGGAATTCAAGCCAATTACAATATAATCCGCTAAACTTTGGCAACTGAATCGTTGGCAATTTAACCGGCTTTTGCATGCTAACATGTGTACTTTTACAGCTTTCCATCGATTTACTATCCTTATTAAAATCACTCAGAATATTTTGAGCTCTGGCTAAGGACTTATAATACAGAGACTCGAATTCAGATCGCTCAGAGTGTTGCAATTTGAGATCATCTACAATGCATTCCAGACCTAACTGTACCTCATCATATCGTTCGTACAACGACTCGATCTTGCCCATACGCAACTGCAATTCAGACACATCACAGCTTGATAACTCTTTGTCCTTGAGTGAATCCAGAAAGTTGACGAAAGCAGTCAAACGGCCTTTGAAGCTGCCTCGCTTTTTAATTAAATCCCGTTCGTCAGACATACTGGGAGACGAGTGTTGTCAACCTGAAATTGATACAGGAATACAATTATAAAACGAACAATATAACTTTAATACACGCCCAACTGTATTGTATACACTGTCTAAATACTATTATAGCAAACAACTCAGCTCAATATTTTTACTACCAAGTGTATAAACCTAAAATACTGTATACAATTCTGATAATATGTTTTATTGCAAAACTTTAACTTGAACTAAGTTTTTAAATAGGCTCAACTAACACTAATTATGTTGACTACATAAAATGATTCTAAATGCTAATAATGTTTAACAATGACTTGCCTAATATCTAACACTCTCAAATTATATGTATTATGTTAAGATACCTGCTAACAATTAACACCACTATTTAGTAGATCAGTGAATTAGTTACAGCTTTATATAATTTAAGTTTAATTAATGTAGCAAATAAGCTAACTATACTGTAAACAGTTTGATTTTAAACTTAACCTTGCTGTTGAATAAAATACTAATCACAATGCAACAAGTACCTAATGATTTTAATCTAACACAATATAATAGGTAATACAATAAAATAGTACTGACCTTTAATACGATTATTTACATATATACTACCTGAGTGTTGGGTGACGATATTAGGTTAATTATAAATGCTGTACACCGCTAAATAGCTTGCTTGAAGTCCATCCAATTCACCGGCAAATAACCTCCACTGCACGTGGATGATAGTAATCCTTAATTCTTGATTAAATCCGCTGATCTCCTTTATATTATACGTTATCCGGCTCGTTACGGACCAACCATGTGCGGGAATATAAGGGATATACCGGATGAATAAAATCAGGATGCTCGATGCAATAAAAAATAACTTTAATTAGGTGTTAACAACATGGGTTTTAGAGAACAAGTGAAAGTGTCATCAAGATGGGCACACATGACTAGTAATATGTGCTAATTAGGTGTATTGCTGCTATGCGATATTGATCAGGCGCCAACAAACTGTTTATCTAGTTTATTTTTGACTTTCCAATTTTAAGAAACATTTGTATGTGCTGCCAAATTTTTATTTAATAAAAGAGATTTATTTATTTATATACAAAGTTGATACGACAGAGGGGCTTTCCTTTAAACTGCCTATACTAGGTACCATTTTCAAGCTCTGTACCAAAAATCAATTAAATAGGAGCAGTAGTTTAGTCGCAAATAATTTTTTAAGTTTTTGCCCCGTTTGAACACGATGTATCTTTCCTAACAGCTGATTATGTCTATACGCATAGGTCATGCACCTTAAAACGATAAATCTGAGTATAACCTATGCGTTGTTGCCGCTGTGACGCAAATCACAAGTACAACCAAATATTCTCGCTAAAAAGATGACAATGCAAACAAGGAAGCAATAAATACACACACACTTGCATTTTCATTACGAGTGTGAAAATCATAGCAAACACCCCGCGGGTAAAAGAAATAGAAATAGGTCAGTGTGTTGCTATTGCATCCTAGCGACGAGGGGCAGGGGTTGCGATCGGTAAGTGAGTGGGGCTTCTAAAAACAGTTTTTTTCAGTGCGCCGACGCTATTCTTTCGGAACGTACTTATGTTACGTAACACGGAAGTACCTGCGCCGCCTCCGTATTGTCGAACTCGCGCGCTGACAATTGGGATTTAGTTTTATTATTGTGATAGGACACTAAACAAGTTTAAGACAGTATTTCTTTTTTTATTGTGACAGGACACGTAACTTGGGATTATTATTATTTAGTGTTAGTGTTTTTTTTTGTGATCGACTGCTTTTATTGTGATACGACACGTAATTAAACTTTGGTTTTGTGTGTGTGTGTGTGTAATTAAAGTGTTCAACAATGCCTCGTGTAACTTACACGGCGTTAGAATACACTGACATGATTTTTAATTAGAAAAATAAGTAACAATATTCTCCGTCGGTATAATTTGTGCATTCATGTGAATGAAGGACACATCGAGAATTTAAAATTTTAGTGTTTTTGTTGTTGCGCGCGTACTTCAAAACCATACCTAAAAGCCGCGAGTGAAGGCCTAAGCCGCCGCCCGCGCCACCGCCGCCGGCCGCCCGCTTTGAAATGAGATAAAACACGCCGCGCGGCGCGGGCGCGGCGTTGCCACTGTTACCTAGGTATCTTCTAAGGTCAGTTAAATTTATTTACAAAGGGTGGTTGCGTTTTACTCTGATTCATAAGCTATTTAGTTTGTTTGAAAAAAAAAAAAACTCATTTTTGATGCTTTTTATTTTTATACCGTATCGAATTAATACTAAACACGTATAGTATACGTAGTGTAATTTAATGCCCCTCTGTCATATCAACTCTGTATACTTATACTTACTTACTTTATTTGAATATAATTTTTTATTTATAATTATATTTGTGCCACTGCTGGGATACTGGAATACTACACTAAACTAAACCCCAACCGTTTGCCAACTGTAGGGTACCTGTCAATATTGTGTAAGAAGGGCCCATAATCCAAAACAACCATGGCCCTCTGTAGGAAATTCTACAATGGCCCTTTGTTGTAGGCCACAACCAATGGCCCTCTGTAGGAAATTCTACAATGGCCCTTTGTTGATGGCCTTACCTCTATAAGATGGCCAAATCTAACCGTTGTCCAACTAACGAGGTGCACGTAGCCCGACCAAATGCCAACAATAAATGCTATTAGGGAAGGTTATGCTCTGTGATAGACACAAAGTCTTGGATTTGACAGGATTAAAGGATAGGATCAGGAACACCGCTCTGTGATAGACACAAAGTCTTTGATTTGATAGGATTAAAGATTTAGGAGTGCAGGACTATTTTGCTCCGTGTCATGCTCGAAGTCTTCTAATATTTTTTTTATTTTTTTATTGATATTTTGAATGTATTGATGTTGCGCCTTATATAAGCACACTTGTTAAGCATAGTGTGTAATAGTGTTGTATGATCAGCTGTTAGCTGAATAGTTTCATTCACATAAGAAGGTAATGCTCTGTGATAGACACAAAGTCTTGGATTTGACAGAAGTAAGGGATAGGATGGTATTATACAGTCTTAGTTTACTTTTACAGCTTGTTGTAAATTTACTGTCAACTTAATTTGTCTTTAATAAAAATATTGAATGCATTGATGTTGCATCTTACATAAGCACACTTGTAAAAAATTTGCTTGTAATGCTCTGTGATAGACATAAAGTCTTGGATTTGACAGGATTAAAAGATAGGATCAGGAACACCGCTCTGTGCTGGACACAAATTCTTTGATTTGACAGGATTAAAGGTAAGGAGTTTAGGAACATTACTGCATGACAGGCACGACGACTTCTATTTGAGAGGATATAAGGAACCAGGCTCTGGGCGATATTGTACGCCGTGGACCCAGCATGATAATACGAGAGTATTGCCTGTTAGTTACCTCTAGGGCTTGGTAATAGGTTATTGTTTTCATTATTGGTTACCTCCAGGGCTACTAATAGATTATTATTTGTTGTTATCATTATTGGTTAACCTCCAGAACCCGGAGCGCGGGCGGCATAGGCTCTGTCCGCTGAGCATTGACTGGTCGCATGGTTACTAGTATTTACATACGTAAACCGCGCGACCTATTAACTTAAAATATGTTTTTCTTGTCATACCTTCATGCAATCAGTAGGTAAATTATAACTAGCTAAATCATTTGCGTAACCGTCATCATGTACCCATGATTGTTGTTTGTTATGTTTAAGTTATTAACAGTTATGAAAATATCCCTTAAAAGCTTTGAAAGGTGAATCGCTAGCCTCATAGTGTCTTAATTATAATGAGTTAATGTGGCTTAGGATAACTGCATTTTTGTTCATTGTACAGATGTTAAATAAAGATATTTGAAAATGAATGAGTTATCCTCCAGTGGGAGTAATAGTTTGGTGTCAGTATTACTTATTGAGTTATTTATCAGTTAACCCGTAGGTAAGTTAAGATACTAATAGTACTTAGCAATAGACTAGAATGAATTACTACAGATAGAATTGCAAAAATTAAAAATTGTAAAAATAATTCAAAAAGTACTTTGGTGCATGATATGCATCACATGTGAACATCATGTAGGCAGGTACTTGTTGACTTGGGTATTGTATTGAGCCTTTAACACTTGAACATTGTAGCAGTGCAAGGTGAGCAGAAAGTAGTTTGAAAACTCCTCACCTTTTATTTTAGCTATTTTGTGTGGACGAGCTGGAGCAGTCATCTCTGATTGGCTATCCTTAAGCTGACTTTCATTTGCTAGGATGTCAGTTGGTTGTTACTGGGGTGGCGACACGGTCACTTGTTCAACAGGCTGCAGCGGTTGAAGTTGTTGGTTGAGTCGCCTTTTTGAGGCGACCTTGATAACAATTGGTTTGCAGAGGTAGCAGTAATTTTTTAAGTACCTTTGGCTGAAAGAGATGGGGCCCTATGGGTGGTTCATGTTCAAGAGATGAAATATGCTTCTGTTAGCTTGTTTCAAATTCATATCTTAATTTCAAATGATTATTGCGCATTTTCTAAATACATTTGGCTCGTTCATTGAAAATAAGTTGTGAATTTTATTAAAACTTATCGATTATTACGGAAGTTTGGAGTTAATTATTTAAATGTATTATTTTAATACTGAAGTATAATATCCTCTATGGCAACACTGTCGAAAACAAATGATTATCAATCTAAGAAACTTTTAAATGTATTTTCATTATGGTAGGCTGAATGTATTATTTTTACTTTGGCAACACTTAGAAATGACGGTTATGACATTCTCGTTATTTCTGGGTGGGGCAAATGTCATTTTAAAAGTAAAAAAGGTTGTGCAGTGCCAGTGATCATCGAGCTATGAAGCAAGTCGGTTGACATTGTAGTCACGATTCCGTGTGTTTAATAAAGTTATTTTATACAAAGAAAGAACAGTGTTTAATTTTTAAAAAAAGTAGAAGTGTTTTACAATTCAGAAGCAGGGATAACACCAGGGAATTCTGGTGTAGCTATTGCTACCACCCTGGTGTGATCATACGTCCACAGTAAGGTATGTTAATAATTAATTGATTATTTAAAATGATTTTTGTTTGTGTAATTTTTATTGAAAGTATGGTACAATAGTATAAATCTATCCATAGTGGTATACAAAACTGCAAGTAGAGTTATTCATCATTGATACGTTATAAAAAAATATCCTATGGCAAGGATACTGGTTAGCGTGATATTTAATGTCAAATAGCAGTTATTAATTACTTTTGTATAGGTAGTGTTTTGTGCAGGGTTCTTAAAAATCCGATTCTTATTGATAATAAATATCAAGGTAAAAGTGTTGTATATTCGACAAAATCCCGCAAAATTTATGAATAGGTAACAATTAGTCTTACTAAATCAACTATAGGAGAATACCATAAAGTAACGTACCCTACTTATAAACTCTGTTATTGATATAAAGTTTAAATTTCCTTAAAAAGCTAAACGTACTTGCAAACTTATGATTAGATTGCGACTTTGGGAAAGGTAATCTAAATAGTAGTTTTTGTTGCTGGGGTATACTTTGAATCTGCAAAATTTATAGTTTTTACAATAGTTCTCAGTTGATACGTACTGTACATAATATATCGTGATGTGTATATCCATCCACTGATAGTTGTTAGCGAACCCTGGTTTTGTGTTTGTGTGATGGCCTCGTCAAAGGTTAGTTTGAAATCAACTTTATTCTACTTAAAGGTATCGAACAAACATGATTTGATGTGTGTATGATAGATAATTATTTTTCTGCCCTGAGACATAATTCATTTGATAATAAATAGGAGGCAAATAATAATTTCAATATCACATTATTTACCTACTTTTATAGCATGTTTTTATTCAATGAAATAGGTACTCGTTTTTTTAAATATTTTCAGATCATTGGACAGTTTAAAATTGTACAATTGAGTGAAGATGTCCAGTGACCGGTCAGAGAAGTCGAACGAGAGTCATCACAGCATTGTGCTGGGAGGGCCCGCGAGACGCAGCGGATCTTGGACACGGACTGGAGACTTGATGCGAAGTCGGCGCTCGTCAGCAATGCCCAGGCGAAATCGTCGCTCACCAGCATCGCCCCGCACCGTTAACCGTAGCTTCGAGCGGCGCAGATCCAGAAGATCTCCTCAAAGGGTTGAGGCGCAGGCAAGAAGTCGAAGCAGGTCAGTCGTAATGCAGCGTAGCACATCGCGTACGCCATCAACGGACATGCAGATATATGAACCAACAAATAGATTTAAGGATCGTAGTCGTAGTAGGCAGAGGCGTCACAAATTGCAAACTCCTCGTAGAGGAAGTGTTAATAGATCACGAAGTCCAGTCCTCTCTGGTATAAATGAAAGATTTACATCTGTTACGCCGCAGCCTCCATCTGTCGATGTTAATAATGAATTACTAAAATGTATCAAAGAGTCCTTACAATCCATCTTAGCCGTAAATCCACAGAGTAAAGAAAGATTTGCTAATAATAACGTAGTTCCAGAATTCGATCCTAAATCGAAAAACCAAACAATTATTACTTGGTTGAATAAAGTCAAAGAATGCTCTGAGATCTATGGCTGGGATAGTCAACAGACCGCCCACTATGCTCTTCCAAAGTTAGTCGGTACTGCAAAAAAGTGGTACGAAGGACAGTCATCAGTATTACTTTCATGGGATGAATGGGTCGAAAAACTTAAATCTGCTTTTCCGTCACATGAAAATTATGGCAACTTGCTTACGGAAATGTTAGCTATAAGGGCAAAGTTTGGAGATGATTTAGAAGGGTACTATTATGAAAAGTTAATAGCCTTAAATCGATGTAATATAGTAGGTAAGAATGCTGTTGACTGCATTGTTTACGGAATCGATGATAGATCGGTTCGATTCGGAGCAGAGGCAGTAGGTTTTAGGGATAGTGATAAACTACTGGGCTATCTGAGGGGTGTTAAACATGAGCGATTAGATAGGTTCAATAAGAAACCAGTACGTTCTGTAAACGAAATGCGTAAACCTGTAAAACATAATTTGACTAGAGTCTTGACATGTTATAACTGTCATGAATCGGGCCATTACGTATCGGGATGTAAAAAACCTATAGTTAAGTGCCAAAAGTGTAAACGCATTGGTCATGACGATCCTAAATGCAATAGGAGCATTTGGGTAGATAGAGCCGAAGTTAAGACATTATGACTAGATAATAGTATTGACTTGGGAGTGGACAAAAAATTTATTAAGGATGTTAAAGTTAATAATGTAGATTTGACAGGATACGTAGATTTTGGTAGTCAGTGTACTTTGATAAAAGAATCCGTCATGGAATTAATTATACCACGTGAAAAATGGCAAGTGATTAATTTGCCATCACTAAAAGGTTTTGGTAATACATACGTGAGTGCTTTAGGTAAAACTAAGATTTCATTAATTATTGATGATGCTAAAATGTATGTTGAAGCAGTTGTCATTCCTGATAGTTATTTAAACTATGATGTACTTATTGGACAGACTGCTACGGAGCAACCTCACATATGGGTATTTAAGTCTGATAAAGAATTGATGATTACTGATAAAAAAAAATATACACGACTGACTTTAAAATCTGTTAAAACTGTCAGGGCTGAAGGTTGTATTTCTGTAAAGGTGTTAACGGATCAAAATTTTAGTGGAGTAGTTTTCGTTGAAAATGGTTATCGTTTAAACTACCGTATAGAAATTGGAACATATAATATAAAAAACGGTAGTGGCCATCTAACTGTTCTAAACTATGACAATAGGTTAATCCAATTTAAAGAGGGCCAAGTCTTGGCTCGTGCTATTCAAATTAATAATAACATTAAAGGCATTAATAGGATACAAAAGGTTCAAAATCACGGTGGTAAGCCTCCATTTACATTGGATGATCTCAATATTGATGAAAATTTAGACAGCAATCAGAAACTTCAATTATTCCATACTTTGAACCAATACCGCGATTGTTTTTCCAAAGACTTGTCTGAACTAGGTCAGACCACGGTTACAGAAATGGATATTGTGTTAGGAGATACAGAGCCAGTCGTTTATCGACCATACAAGTTGAGTCATTCAGAACGGGAAGAAGTTAGAATTATGGTTGAAGAACTCTTAAAATATGACATCATAAGAGAGTCCCAATCTCCATACGCGAGTCCTGTTTTGTTAGTGAAGAAGAAAACTGGTGATAAACGGCTCTGCGTGGACTATCGCGCTCTGAATAGGAAAACGATTAAGCAACATTACCCGTTGCCTCGTATTGAGGACCAGATTGATCGTTTGGCAGGGAATAAGTATTTTTGTGCTTTAGACTTGGCCTCTGGTTATTATCAGATTCCATTAACTGAAGAGAGTAGGAGTAAAAGCTCGTTTGTAACACCCGACGGACAATTTGAATTTAATAGAATGCCCTTCGGGCTGGCTAACGCACCGGCTGTTTTCCAGCGAACTATCAATTTGGTCTTAGGCAATTTACGCTATAATATTGCATTAGCTTACATGGATGATGTCTTGGTACCCAGTAGCTCATTTGAAGAAGGTATCAAAAGATTAGAAATCGTACTTCAAAGATTTAGGGAAGCAGGATTAACGTTAAAACCACAAAAATGTTACTTCTTTCAAAATCACGTTGACTACCTAGGTTTTGAAATTTCCATCGAAGGTGTAAGACCAGGTAATAAGAAAATTGATTGTGTCAAAAACTTTCCTAAGCCTAAAGACGTACACAATGTCCGACAGTTTATTGGCCTAGCTAGTTTTTTCCGACGTTTTATCAGAGGTTTCGGTGAGATGGCTCGTCCTCTTACGAAATTACTAAAGAAAAACACTGTTTGGGTTTGGTCACAAGCTCAAGAAGACGCTTTTGATAAATTGAAAAGTGCACTTGTTTCAAGACCCGTACTAGCGTTATATAGCCCCAAACTTGAAACACAAATACACACAGATGCAAGCAAACACGGTATAGGAAGTGTTTTACTACAAAAACAATTCGATGGAGTTTTCAAACCGGTAGCTTATTATAGTAGACAGACTTCCCCTGAGGAGTCCCATTTTTCATCGTATGAGTTAGAGACTCTTGCAGTCATTGCAGCACTAGTAAAGTTCAGAACGTACGTACTTGGGCTAAGCTTCACTATTGTAACAGACTGTAACTCGCTTAGGGCAACGTTTTTAAAACGAGACATGATACCAAGAGTTGCGCGATGGTGGAGTTTGATTCAGGAGTATGACTGTAACGTAGTATATAAATCAGGCAAAGGTATGATTCACGTTGACGCATTGAGTAGGAATCCAACGACAGAAAATGCAGGAATAATTCAGGCTATTGACACTTTCGACATTATGACGATAACCGATGATTGGTTAACGACAGTACAGTTAGAGGATTCTAAAATACAACGCATTAAGAAAATCCTTTCTGATAAAGAATTTGATGACTTGGTAGAAATACGTAAGAATTTTGTCCTTAAGCGCGAGAGAGTATATAAAGTAACTGAGGACGGATTAAGATGGGTGGTGCCGAAGGGCTGTAGGTGGCAAATACTCCAGAAAAACCACGATGAAATAGGCCACTTTGCGTTTGATAAGACATTGGATAAAATAAAACAACATTATTGGTTTCCTCGTATGCGTAAGTTCATTAAAAAGTATGTGAATGCCTGTTTAGAGTGTGCTCATAATAAATTGCCGGCGGGAAAAAAGCAGGGTTTCTTGCATCCTATACCAAAGGAAATTGAGCCCTTCCACACCATTCATATTGATCATGTTGGCCCATTTGTAAAGTCAAAAAGGAAAAATTGTTACATTTTGGTCATTGTAGAATCATTCACAAAATTTATTGTTTTGAAAGCGGTTAAAAATACAAAATCCACTTCCTCCATCACGGTTCTTAGGGACTATTTTGGGACGTTTGGTTTGCCAAAACGACTAATTAGTGATAGAGGAACGTCATTTACGAGTTCTAAATTTAAAAGTTTTATTACTGAAGTAGGAGTTCATCACATAAAGAATGCAGTTGCTTCACCTAGAGCGAATGGCCAGGTGGAGCGATATAATAGAACAATTTTAGACTCTTTAGCTTCGCAAAATCATGGTAAAGACGAAAGACTTTGGGATGACCGACTATTACAGGTACAATGGGGTTTAAACAATACTGTAAACAAAGGCACGGGTAAAGCCCCCGCTGAGATTTTATTTGGGTTAAGGCTTACTGGGGTCAATGAAGGTAGACTAGTTTCAGAAATAGATGATGATATAGTTGTAAACACACCTAAGGAAAATGAAATTAGCACCGGTTATGAAAGATTACGTAAGATTAGGGATGAAGTAGATGAACATACGAAAAAGTCACAAGAAAAACAGAAAAATAGATACGATAAAAAAAGAAAAAAGCCATTAGAGTTCAAAATTGGGGACTTAGTTAGAGTGGAAAGAGCAGCACATACTGTAGGTAAAAGTAGAAAATTATTATCGAAATGTTCAGGGCCATACAAAGTAACAAAAATTTTAGATCACGATAGGTACGAGGTAGAAGATACTCCTATTACAAAAAAAAAAGGGGCGTCAAAGTATAAGGGTATATTCGCTATCGATAAAATACATCCTTGGCTTTGTTTTAAGAATAATGATAGTGAATCATCTACTAGTGAGAGTACAGATGGTTAATCAAATATTATCTAAGTTGATATTTAGTACTATAAATATGTATTGTGTGTAGTAAATAGTTAATGAATTTCCTTGATATGAAGGATCGAACTTACTTTTAAGCAAAAATGTAATCAAACAATGTATGAGAAATGATTTGAGTTTATTGGATATATTTTGTTAAGAACAATGATTGAGTTTATATTCTTTTTCTAAATTAAAAGTGAAAAGTTGTCAATTGTACATTTACTCTACTATGTGCGTGAGTATATTTAAGTATGATTATTTATTGTGTTTAGTAATTGGTCAATAGTATAATAATGAAGTTCCATGTTATGAAAAAAAGAAAAAAAAAAGTTAACTGACAAACTAATGAAACAATGTACCTATGAGAAATGATTTGAGTTTATAAGATATATTTGTTTAGAATAATGATTGAGTTTCTTTTCCTGAATTAAAAGTGCGAAGTATGCACATTGTACACCGACACAGAGACAGAACTACATAAAGTGCTATGTGCACGTAGTTATGTTAATTTATACACTGCTATGTGCGTGAATATAGAGAGAGGACTATTTGAAGTGCTATGTGCACGTAGTCATGTTAATCTATACACTGCTATGTGCGTGAGTGTAAAGACAGAAGTGCTATGTGCACGTGGTCATGTTAATCTATACACTGCTATGTGCGTGAGTGTAAAGACAGAAGTGCTATGTGCACGTAGTCGTATTAATCTATACACTGCTATGTGCGTGAGTGTAAAGACAGAAGTGCTATGTGCACGTAGTCATGTTAATTTATACACTGCTATGTGCGTGAGTGTAGAGACAAAACTACTTGAAGTGCTATACGTAGTTGTTAATCTAAACACTGTTAAGAGCGGAAGTGTAGAGAGAATTCCTTTGAAGGGCAATGTGCACATAACGTTATAAGCCGCTATGACTGAACATTACTTTTGGAGTGTAAAGTGCACAATAGCTGAAAATATTACATATTATGTAAATCTAGAAAAGTAAATATTATCTATGAAATGCGATGTGTATTAAATGTTTGTGTTATTCTTATATAAACTTTTTGCAAAATTTTGTCGTTCGCGGGGACGCGAATCTTATCAGGATGGACGAATTGTTAGCTTGTTTCAAATTCATATCTTAATTTCAAATGATTATTGCGCATTTTCTAAATACATTTGGCTCGTTCATTGAAAATAAGTTGTGAATTTTATTAAAACTTATCGATTATTACGGAAGTTTGGAGTTAATTATTTAAATGTATTATTTTAATACTGAAGTATAATATCCTCTATGGCAACACTGTCGAAAACAAATGATTATCAATCTAAGAAACTTTTAAATGTATTTTCATTATGGTAGGCTGAATGTATTATTTTTACTTTGGCAACACTTAGAAATGACGGTTATGACATTCTCGTTATTTCTGGGTGGGGCAAATGTCATTTTAAAAGTAAAAAAGGTTGTGCAGTGCCAGTGATCATCGAGCTATGAAGCAAGTCGGTTGACATTGTAGTCACGATTCCGTGTGTTTAATAAAGTTATTTTATACAAAGAAAGAACAGTGTTTAATTTTTAAAAAAAGTAGAAGTGTTTTACACTTCAAAGCCAGTTTATGGCACTCTTTGAATGTTGACACTTTATATTGAATTTGATTGTATGGTTCGGCTAAAACCCTGTGATGTAAGCACTTGTCAGCCAGCTTATTCTTAAGGAAGGTGTTGTTATCAAAGATGATCTTCACATCCACCTTGATTTCATCTCATTCTTGAATTAGTTGGGTCCATAGAGCTTTAGAAGACTCAAGTTCCTTTAAGGGTGCTCACAATTTTGTTATGATATCCTTGATAGTAGTTCTGCGGGTTATCATTTTCTTTTTGATATGAGAATCACCTGGAACTTGGAATGTGAGATGTTATGTAGATAAATAATAATACAAGAAAAGATGTTCCTACTAATATTTAGATTAGAAGGAAGAAGCAGTGATAAATAAATAAATTAATCTATTTTTATTGTTGTTGGCTATTACAGTTTCATGAAGTTAAACAGAAGGGAAGTACTTATGAACAACAGTGCATTGGTTGTTTTAATTTGCATGCATAAAACCATCTTGAAAATGATGTTTTCTCTCAATGTGTCAAATCATGTTTGCATTGTCACACAACTTTTCGTTTGATGGTTCATACTTATCTCTTGACTTATTTTACAAACCTTTTGCATATTTAAATGTTTCTGTATGAATCTTGCAACGTGTTGTCCACTATATGTTTCAATGTTTATACTTATTTGGAAAACTAATGGCCATTCAAAGTTCCCCGTAGCTATAAATTTCATGACGTTTGACTAGTACTATTCACATAAGATAACTTACATACAACATTGTCTTTGGCAGACTTATTGTGTTATTAGTGTGTTTACTTATAAATTTAAATCGCACGCAATTATATTCCAAACAATTGAGCAAGACATAAAAACACATGACATCGATTAATGACAGGTGCAATGAGGTTTGACGAGTGACATTGAAAGATTGTATTGACAACATAATATGATTTGTTGCGTCATTCACTTAATGAAATTTCGTTTTCGCTTGTAAAATTGACTTATGATGTTTGTTAATTTTTCTTCCCAAATAACTCTAATTGGGATCTAGGAATTTTATTTAACTAATTATTTCCCTTGTTTATCCAACTCCTCTTACACATTGGCAGAATAGTCGACATCTGCTTTGCTTGCCATTTATTTAAAATAGAATAGAGTAGAAGTTTTATTGGGAACTAATAACTTTCAACTAATAAACGGGCCCTAAACATTGTTCTAAACACAAGATAAAGAGAAGTTGCAAGACTTAAACAAACAGCAGTGCAAATTTCAAACGTAACAAGTCTATTGAATATTTTATTTTGTTTATGTCAGTGTGAATGCAGCCAACAACAAATCTTGAAATAAGTCAAAAAGTGCTTAGTTCTTAAATGTAGTGCAAACACTAATCCAACAAAACAAGTTTGAGATCCATTTCAGAAAAGTTTATAATAGAATAATAACATTGACCTTGTAATGAGCTTATTTTATGGAGTAATTTAACTGGTGTTGATATTGTACTTCCACAAGTTTTCAAGCAAAGGTGTCATTAACCTTGCCAGTGTGTACCAATAACAATATGTTAAAATAATAAAACAAAATACTTCCCGGGATTGATGTTGAAATCCATTGACGGAGTGATTATTATCTTTGCCTTTCTGGTGTCAAGTCTTTGTTTATTCTGCTGCTTCGGTCATTCTGGGCTGTTCATGTTGTTATGCTTAAGTGCACCATGAGGCTCATCTTGAATTTCATGATTTTGTTCCTATAAGTCATTGATTGTTTCTCCTCCTAAGGATAGTGTTTGATATTCTCATACCGTGTTCTCAGCGTCAGTTGTGATCATACTGCAGTAGACCACAGCATGTTGCCATCCACCAGCTACATGAATGAGAATGCAGCCAACTCCTAGGCTACTGGCATCAGAACTATTAAGTTCATTAAGTGCGTTTTTGCTTTACGGAAAATCATTCTCTTCAGTATCTTCCTTTACATGAGTCCATTGCCTGGCAGTGGCAATGGACTCATGTAAAGGAAGATACTGTGCTACTACTACTACGCACCTGTTGCCATCATCATTAAATTTGTAATCAATCTTCATGTTGTCATCAGGGTCGTAGGAAGAAATATTTCAGTTGTCTTGGCAGTAGCTGGGCAACCAGTCGCTCACTCTTGGAACACATCATGTTTACGGTTTCAAAGAAAAAATCCTTTGGTACGCACTCGGTCACGGGAGTGCAAGCAGGTTTCGCAGTTGGACGTAATTCTTTGGATGTCCGGCATACCCATGAGCGGAAGGGGATCGCAAATGCGATCCCACTTCTGATGACACGACGGGATATCTACTCTGTGCCGTGTCTGACTAGTCTCCGGTGTAATTCTTCGTTGATGGTAGATATAGGTAGTTGGTTTTCAATCACACACAATTCTTAACTCAAACTCAAAGCATTTATTTCAATAATAACGTTTACACTTTTGAGTTATCACTTTAACTTTACTAAAAGACGGAAGACGACGCGCGCGTGTGAGGTTATTCATATTTATCGGAGAATATCTAATTGTATTGATCACTTTAATTGATTGTTTACAACAATAAATCACAGTATGAACGTCAGCTGTCAGAATGATAGATGACATTGACGTTTGGAAACGTTCCATTTCAACAATATTTTTATAAACGTAATTAATGTTTAGTGAATAATATAAAGGTAGTAATATTTGATTTGCATTTCTATAATTGATATTTCCTAAACAGATGTATTATATAAATAGTTTTAATGTGACTCAAAAGTCACTGCTCAAAAGGCTGTTTCATAAACAACGATTATAGACTTTTCGAACAAGTCATGATTTGTGGTTTTATGAAGATCAATATAAATGTTTATTAACATATCAGTACAATAAATAATTAATATTGAATAAGTAATAATTAATATGATACTAACAATATTTATCACGATTTTATAATGCAGTTTTAAAGTAACATGGTGTTTCAAACGATTTTCGGAACATCCAGTTGATGTTATTATTTTATGACATTTTATTATAAAGATTACAAATAAATATATAGGTAGTATATTGCTAAATAATGTTATTAAGTTTTAAGATAGTTCCACTACATAAGATTTGTTAATTATTACTTTGGTTAGAAGATATTTAACATTTATGTATGACCATCTATGATTCGTCTAAAATGGCGGGAGAATGGGCGGCAATATTTGAGGGACCTGTAAGGTTGATAGGCTGGTAAGATGGGGTGACGGCCAATCTTGAAAAGGAACTTGAGTTATACGGTTGGACGTTATAGGACCTCCGACTTTGACAGGACAGACCCTGAGTGGTGTCCATGTCCGTAATATAAAGTTGCTAAAAGCCAATGTAAGAATAAATCATGTAGCATAGCGGAAGCTCTGCCATTATTGTAAAAAGGATTGATGATCAGATCACTTCTTGTGAAAGATCGACAGACTACCTACAATGTTCATGTAAGTTAATTGATAATTATTATATCTTGATTATTGCTGATAACTATGTTGTTCTGTATGTGTTTTAATATGCCTAATATTGCTAGCTTGGAGAAATGGTCCAAGAGATTAATGTGATATTATAATGATCTAAGCTGATGTAACAATGTGTTGATCCAATAATATAAACGAAGCTGCCACGGAGTTTCTTGTCCTTCTTCTCCGTGATGACCTAGATTAGGAACGGACAAATAGTTTTCTCATTAACGATACAAGACCTATGTATTGACAAGCCTAAATGTAAATAAATGCCTAGTCTTGTCTTTCTGTGCTTTTCTTCATAAAATCCTTTCCCTACACCATATTCATAGAAAGTACCTACCTACATATAAAGTAAATAACTAGTAGGTACTTAACCATCCTGACACTCAAATCTTGATAATTAAGTGGATACCTATACCTATAAATGTAGTTATAATCCACTTTCTAACATCAGAAGTGGGATCGCTTGTGCTCTGTCTTACTTATGAGATTTCTAATGAATTTTATTTAACTATTTTCATGATCAATGTTGGAGCTATTGGTGATTATGTTGGAAGCCATTGATGTCGCCGGGTCGCTGTTTAAATTCTCACCATGACGATGAAATCGTGCTGCCAACTCAGACCAGAACTGCAGCTTGATGTAAAATCTCCGAAAACCATTCCAAGGATTAAATGGAGCAGTAGTACCTACCTACGAATTAGCTAAAGTCGGTAAGGCCTTCAGAGGCTCTGCTTTGATATTATTTTGAAATGAGAGATCCAACTCCCAACTGATGAAGCATCATAGAAAAATTTTGTAACCTGTAATCTAGAATTTTAAAACAAAATGTTTGTCATTAAAAGTTAAGCTTCAACTGGTATTTTAACAGAATTTAAATGAAAAAAAAAGGAGGTTTTGTTATGAGAAAACAATCAACTGGTATTTACATAAAAAGATTCATAAAAAATAAATACCTACCCACGATTATTTAATAAGATAAGTTGAAAGAATGTTAAGTAATTTAAATACTTACCTACCTAAAAAAATTAGCTTGAAAACATATTTTTTTTAAATTGAAGCTTAGCTTATAAAACCAATAAGTATAAGTGATGACTGGATATGTTGTTGCTATGTTAGTTTGGATTATAATTAATTCTAGTTCTTACAAAGATGAGACTGTGAATAGGATACTGTGAAAGATTTAAGATTGTAGTTCTCATGGCAAATGAGGCTGACAATAGAATGCAGGTTTTCCACGAAGGATGGAGCTTGGCATTACAAAGAGATTCTAGTGCTCGCGGAGACGAGGCTGAGAATGAAAAAAAAAAAATAAAGATTCTAGTGCTCGCGGAGACGAGGCTGGGAAAAAAAAAAAAAAAAGAGATTCTAGTGCTCGCGGAGACGAGGCTGAGAATGAAAAAAAAAAAAAGAGATTCTAGTGCTCACTAAGATGAGGCTGAGAATATAAAATAAAATAAAAACAAGTGTCCACACGATGGAGCTTGAAAAAAAACAGGCAATAGCATTAAAAAATAATGTTTTGAGAATAAGTTCAATATATGTTTTCAGAAATTAAACTGTTTTACTGAAATACAGATGTTAGATTCTGGTGTTCAAAAAATATTTTTATTTTAATAATACATTCTGAGGAAAATTGGAGAACTGATTAAGATGACTATTTAAATAAAATATTTTATAATATACCAAATAGTAAAGCCAGAATTTAAAGTCGGTACTATGTATACAGCTTTATGTATGTCAACGGTATGTCAGAGTAAGTTAAACTTAAATTTATCTTAAATCTGAAACTAATATGTAAGAAATAGTGAATATCATTTAAATTGTTGATAAACAATTATGACAAGGTCAAAGCTTATTAGTAATTATCTTTATTTTATTGTTTTTCACTTTTCAAAGTGCTTACTGGTGGTATTGTTAAAATAAACTTTTAATTTTGTCTGAACCGTTGCTGCGGGTCTTGATAATTTTGTTTTGGCTTGATAACCTTTTACTTCAAGATAAAGTAGGTGCCAACAGAGTGAGCATGTTAAACTTGAAATTATTTAACAGAAAATGTAATGTGGATGTTCAATACAATTTGGAATGATATTGTCAGATTGGCCGAGCGATGTATTGTTTTGATTACTTACTTATAATAATGAATACTAGATAGTGTTTGATCCAATGGTTAAATAGATGAATTATCTTTTCAGTTGTTTTGTAAACTGAATATTAGGTGCTGCTCTGAAATGATTATTTAGGTAATTGATAAAATTTACACCTTTGGTTGACTATTTACTTGATAATATTCTTTGTCACTAGAAGCAGAGCAGGTGTCTAGATAAAGTAATAAAATTGTTATTGAGTTTGTGTAAACTGATCACTAAACTGTAGTTCCATACTTCAAGAACAAGGTAGTGGTCATTAGAGTCGTGTGAGGTTATTCATAGTTATAGGAAACTGATCACTTAAACTTTACGTACTTCGAGAACGAAGTAATGGTCAGTATGGCCGTGTGAGGTTATTCATATTTATCGGAGAATATCTAATTGTATTGATCACTTTAATTGATTGTTTACAACAATAAATCACAGTATGAACGTCAGCTGTCAGAATGATAGATGACATTGACGTTTGGAAACGTTCCATTTCAACAATATTTTTATAAACGTAATTAATGTTTAGTGAATAATATAAAGGTAGTAATATTTGATTTGCATTTCTATAATTGATATTTCCTAAACAGATGTATTATATAAATAGTTTTAATGTGACTCAAAAGTCACTGCTCAAAAGGCTGTTTCATAAACAACGATTATAGACTTTTCGAACAAGTCATGATTTGTGGTTTTATGAAGATCAATATAAATGTTTATTAACATATCAGTACAATAAATAATTAATATTGAATAAGTAATAATTAATATGATACTAACAATATTTATCACGATTTTATAATGCAGTTTTAAAGTAACATGGTGTTTCAAACGATTTTCGGAACATCCAGTTGATGTTATTATTTTATGACATTTTATTATAAAGATTACAAATAAATATATAGGTAGTATATTGCTAAATAATGTTATTAAGTTTTAAGATAGTTCCACTACATAAGATTTGTTAATTATTACTTTGGTTAGAAGATATTTAACATTTATGTATGACCATCTATGATTCGTCTAAAATGGCGGGAGAATGGGCGGCAATATTTGAGGGACCTGTAAGGTTGATAGGCTGGTAAGATGGGGTGACGGCCAATCTTGAAAAGGAACTTGAGTTATACGGTTGGACGTTATAGGACCTCCGACTTTGACAGGACAGACCCTGAGTGGTGTCCATGTCCGTAATATAAAGTTGCTAAAAGCCAATGTAAGAATAAATCATGTAGCATAGCGGAAGCTCTGCCATTATTGTAAAAAAGATTGATGATCAGATCACTTCTTGTGAAAGATCGACAGACTACCTACAATGTTCATGTAAGTTAATTGATAATTATTATATCTTGATTATTGCTGATAACTATGTTGTTCTGTATGTGTTTTAATATGCCTAATATTGCTAGCTTGGAGAAATGGTCCAAGAGATTAATGTGATATTATAATGATCTAAGCTGATGTAACAATGTGTTGATCCAATAATATAAACGAAGCTGCCACGGAGTTTCTTGTCCTTCTTCTCCGTGATGACCTAGATTAGGAACGGACAAATAGTTTTCTCATTAACGATACAAGACCTATGTATTGACAAGCCTAAATGTAAATAAATGCCTAGTCTTGTCTTTCTGTGCTTTTCTTCATAAAATCCTTTCCCTACACCATATTCATAGAAAGTACCTACATATAAAGTAAATAACTAGTAGGTACTTAACCATCCTGACACTCAAATCTTGATAATTAAGTGGATACCTATACCTATAAATGTAGTTATAATCCACTTTCTAACACGCGCGACAACCACGATCGAATCCAGTCCGTGTTCAAAATTTGTAAAAAAATATTAAATCTACGCTTTTTGTTACTTTTTTTAATAAAATTTATAAAACACAAGACAATGTACAAGTGACAGTGTTATCTAAAAAGAAAACCTATTAGAACTATTACAAATCGTAGAGAATGTATCAGCCAGTGATAATTATAAAAAAAACAATTATATTTACGGTAATTAAACTCACAGTGAACTTCAAATAAGTGTTATAGTGAAAATTCATACAAAATAATTAAAATAAACCAAAGAAATATCGACAATTAAACATATAAAATACATTATATAAGCCCTTAAAGTTGTGAAAGTGTAAGTGTAAATAAACCCAAAAACTCTTTAAATAAAAACACTATTTTATAACACAAAAGTGATGAACTTCTATAAATTTTAAATAAAAACAAAGTGACTAAGTGCTTGACAGTGGAAAAAATTCCAAGTACATGAGTCATATCTAACCGTTTCGCTCAGTTTAAAAATTGCTTATATACAGTACTATCCCCTATTTGACTGCATAACAATAAGTCTCAGTGGCTTGACGGTAAACGTAGCGACCGACTCCTGTGTAGGCAGTTGGACGGAAGTTCAAATCCCACCATTTACAATCGATACTTTTTGTAAAGAACTGCAATTCAAACATCACAAAAACTATTATTTCTATAAAATTAAAAAACTTACCGCCAGAATCTAAAGAGGGCGCCAAAGTTGCAAAAAATGGATTCTAACTCCAACATTACTCATCGCAAACCTTCCAGAACCAGTTCGTTAACTGACTTAACCATTATGACTAACGAGAAATCCATACTTGACACCACTATGATGAGTTTACAAGACAGTTTGCATGATAATAGTGATATTCTAAATGATCTGACTGAACAAAATAAAATTCTTACTTTGCAACTAATGAGCCCACACCAAGAGATTGAGAATTTAAATGATGAGAACTTTCGTTTAAAGTCTGACCTACAGAATATGATAAAGGCAAAGGACACTTATAAAAAATTATGCACAACGCCTGACAAAACTAGCATATTACAGAAACGCAAAAATAAAACTTTGCCTCAAACAAACATTCCTGACTGCTCAACGAATAACGAAATATTACGTAATTTACAATTTAACCCCTCCGAGAACTCGCCCACCATCAAGAATAAGGAGATGCAGACTTCTAATACCTTCCCTCTGAGCTCCTCTACCGTTGAGAGCAAGGAGACGCAAACGGATCCTCAGAAAGTAGATGTGTTATTAGAAAAGCCAAACATATCAAATATCGGATCGAAATCATCGTGCGACACCAATCTGTTAACCGAAACGAACAAACCACCTCGGAAAATCTGTATACTGAGTACGAACAACACTAATAGAATCCTAACAATTGCTAATAACACCTTAGGCCCTAACGCGCAAATATGTCATTACTTGAAGACAAATTGCGGCCTTAAAGAAATGATGATGGGAATGGAACACAAACTGCGCAATTTTACACTGGATGACTTCTGTATAATTTTAATTGGCGAAACTGACTTTAATACAACAAATGACTTCATCAACTTAATACTAACTATAAGAGAAACACTGCAAAAACTACAGCATACAAATGTTATACTATGTGTCCCTACATTTAAGTGCAAAAGCTATGCGAATATGTATAATTGGAGAATCGAAAATTTCAATAACTTGCTGTATCTCGATGTTATGACTCACGAACATTGTTACACTCTTGACTCAAACAAAAAGTTATCGTATGATTACTCAATGTTTTCAAAATTATCAGGTTCAATTAATGACTTGGGCATGTACGCAGTTTTTAAGGATATTAATATTGAAATCGAGAATATAATACAATACAACGCCTGTAGAACACAAAAAGGCGACTCAGTAGCATATGAAGCCAATTACCTAAATTCTGTAAATAATTATGCAAACAATGGCGTAGATTCTGATAATTTATTTCGTTAATAATATTATGACTGTCATGCATCAAAACATTAATGGTTTGGTTAATAAATCGGATATGCTATCAGTTTGTTTAGATGAATTGGCGACAGAAAATATGAAAATAGACATACTATGTATCACAGAGCATAATATGAAAAAAGGTGACGAGGTTTATTTACAGATACCAAACTTTAATCTGGCATCATATTGCATGAGGACTAATAGACATGGAGGTTCTTGTATCTTAACCAAGAATGGCTTGCGGTTCAAAAACCTAGATCACATTAACCAAATGTCTATCATAAATTTAATAGAATGCTCTGCAATCGAGTTAACAGACCATAAAATATACAAAGTTGATACGACAGAGGGGCTTTCCTTTAAACTGCCTATACTAGGTACCATTTTCAAGCTCTGTACCAAAAATCAATTAAATAGGAGCAGTAGTTTAGTCGCAAATGATTTTTTAAGTTTTTGCCCCGTTTGAACACGATGTATCTTTCCTAACAGCTGATTATGTCTATACGCATAGGTCATGCACCTTAAAACGATAAATCTGAGTATAACCTATGCGTTGTTGCCGCTGTGACGCAAGTCACAAGTACAACCAAATATTCTCGCTAAAAAGATGACAATGCAAACAAGGAAGCAATAAATACACACACACTTGCATTTTCATTACGAGAGTGGCGATCATAGCAAAAGCCCCGCGGGTAAAAGAAATAGAAATAGGTCAGTGTTTGCTATTGCATCCTAGCGACGAGGGGCAGGGGTTGCGATCGGTAAGTGAGTGGGGCTTCTAAAAACTGTCTTTTTCAGTGCGCCGACGCTATTCTTTCGGAACGTACTTATGTTACGTAACACGGAAGTACCTGCGCCGCCTCCGTATTGTCGAACTCGCGCGCTGACAATTGGGATTTAGTTTTGTTATTGTGATAGGACACTAAACAAGTTTAAGACGGTATTTCTTTTTTTATTGTGACAGGACACGTAACTTGGGATTATTATTATTTAGTGTTAGTGTTTTTTTTGTGATCGACTGCTTTTATTGTGATACGACACGTAATTAAACTTCGGTTTTGTGTGTGCGTGTAATTAAAGTGTTCAACAATGCCTCGTGTAACTTACACGGCGTTAGAATACACTGACATGATTTTTTATAAGAAAAATAAGTAACAATATTCTCCGTCGGTATAATTTTTGCATTCATGTGAATGAAGGACACATCGAGAATTTAAAATTTTAGTGTTTTTGTTGTTGTGCGCGTACTTCAAAACCATACCTATAAAAGCCGCGAGCGAAGGCCTAAGCCGCCGCCCGCGCCACCGCCGCCGCGCGCCGGCCGCCCGCTTTGAAATGAGATAAAACACGCCGCACGGCGCGCGCGCGGCGTTGCCACTGTTACCTAGGTATCTTCTAAGGTCAGTTAAATTTATTTACAAAGGGTGGTTGCGTTTTACTCTGATTCATAAGCTATTTAGTTTGTTTGAAAAAAAAAAAAACTCATTTTTGGTGCTTTTTATTTTTATACCGTATCAAATAAATACTAAACACGTATAGTATACGTAGTGTAATTTAATGCCCCTCTGTCATATCAACTCTGTATATATTGTGTATTTACAGGCCTCCGAACAAGCTAATTGGATCGATAAATATTTTTTTTGTAGTTTTAAATAAAATCTTGGCCAAACTACGCACTAACAGTAAAAATATCATTATATGTGGCGATTTTAATATTGATGTTGCAAACTATTCTAAAATAACTAATGACTTTGTAGAACTACTGTTAAGCTTTAATTTAACGCTTCAGTTTAACCAGGTTACGCGTAGCGTTAGTAATACTTGTATTGACAACATAGCTCATGACATTAAGGGTTGTAAAGGTGAAATAAGAGATTTTGCACTCTCTGATCACACTGCACAAATAATTAAGTGTCCAGTAAAAAAGTTTAGTTTAATCAAACATTGGTACATAAACAGACGTAGTTTCTCTAAAGAAAATAGATGTATCTTTACTAAATATCTAAAACAAATCTCGTTTAACAGTGTATATGAATCCACAGACCCTAACTGTGCCTACAATTCATTCCATGAGATATTCAGCTTGATATATAACTTATGCTTTCCTATGAAAAAAAATCGCGTTAGTAATATTTTGAGACCTAAATGGATTTCAAAAGGAATAAGAATGTGCAGTAAACGTAAACGTGAACTTCTCTGGAACTACAAAAAAGTCAATAAAGAAAATAAAATTAATTTTAAAGCGTATGCCAAAAAATATAAAACAATAATATCACTGACAAAAAAGTCCCAAAACAATTATTTTATAAATACTGCTATTAATAAATCTAAAGCAACTTGGAAATTGATTAATAATGCTAAATATAACTACCCAAATCGGGGTATTGAAAAATTAATTATCAACGACGAGGTCCTTACTGATCCTAAGACTATTACAAATACCTTTAATGATTATTATGCTGACATTATTAAAAATACTGATAATACAATTTCCACTGACTCAACAAGTAGTAAATATTCCCACTTGACATTCAACGCCAAATCTATATTTATGCCCCCAACAATTTCTCCTGACATTCTTAAAATTATCACTTCTTTACGTAATACAAATAGCACAGGTTATGACGAAATTACAACTCAGATTGTTAAGGACGCAGCAGCTTTCATTGCTGCCCCTGTAAGCCATATTATCAACCTGTGCATAGAACATGGTACGTTTCCTGAGAAATTAAAATTGACAGTAGTAAAACCGGTACATAAAAAAGACGACAAAACCTCTATTGGTAACTATAGACCTATTGCGTTAATAACTATCTTTTCTAAAATATTTGAGAAATACATATATAACTGTTTCTACCCATTTTTTGAAAACAATAAAGTATTTACTCCATGTCAATATGGGTTTCGAAAAAATAGATCAATAAATTTGGCGATGTATAATTTCTTACACAAAGTCTTATTGAATATGGATACTAGGTCCCCAGCCATAGCGCTATACATGGATATGTCAAAAGCATTTGACCGCGTAAATCACAAAATACTCTTGCACAAATTATATGCGTTTGGTATAAGAGGTAACGTGCATAAACTAATTGAATCCTATCTTAGTGACAGAAAACAGGTAGTAGAATTAAAAAGAATCTCCCAAATTACCAGAACTGAAGAGACCTTTACCTCTGAGGTTAGAAATATAAACTCTGGAGTCCCACTGACAGGGCAGCATCCTAGGCCCACTGTTCTTTATAATCTATATAAATGACATGTCGACAGTTACAATGCATCATATGACCCTATTTGCTGACGATAGTACGATACTGCTTACTGGTAATGACAGGACTGTTTTAAAATTTGACCTACTTAATACTCTGACAACAATTATAAAATGGCTTGATGAAAATGACCTGAAAATTAATTTAGAGAAGACAAAAATCATGAATTTTAAACAGCGAGTAAAATCAGATTGTAACCTAAACATACGTTACGATCAAACTAACATTGAGGAAATAGAAGTTACCAAATTTTTGGGTCTTCATATAGACAATAAAGTAAACTGGAAAACACATATTGAGCAAGTGTGCAAGAGACTTAGTCAGAGCTCTTATGCCCTCTACAGATTAAAGAAAAATGTCAATCAACACGCATTACTAACTGCCTATCATGGATATGTGGCTTCGATCATACGCTACGGTATCATTTATTGGGGTAACTCTGTAGAAAAAGACCGTGCATTTAAAGCACAAAAACGTTGTATTAGATCAATGTGCAATCTACAACGGATGGATTCATGTAAGCCATATTTCATAAATTTAAAAATATTAACTCTCCCTAGTGTATACATATATGAAACAATAATGTTCATAAAATCAAATCCAAATTTATTTGAATTTTATACTAGGACCAGACACAAAGACAAGTTGCGCATAGTACCTAGCAAAACAAAACTTTTGCATCAAAGCATCTTTTGTATGGGTCCACATATATTTAATAACCTTCCACCTTTTTCAGAAATATGAGTGATATAAATACTTTAAAAAAAAAGTTACATCAATTCCTAATAGCTAAATGTTATTATTCTATTAAAGAATTTATAAATGATAAAACACAGAACCAGTCGACATTTATTATGACAAACCAGTAATAAAATTAAATGTAAACTACTGATAAACTCACGCAGTGATTTGTAGAATAATTTTGGATCTGACATATAATTGACTTTTAATTTAACATACAATGCGACATGTAATCTGACATATATAATACCTAATGAATAATTTGTAAATAATAAGAACAAACCACAATTTTTCAAATAACTGTATATTTTAAAAATGTCAATGTACCGGATTATTATTATTATTGTTGTATTTTAAATTATTTAATTGTTCTTCTGTAACGTACCTATTATGAATTTTGTATGCCTCAATGGCGAGACATAGCAGACTTATATGTATAACTGTATTGTAACATCTTACTTTACCTATGTTCTACAATAAATTAATTTGAATTTGAATTTGAATTTGAACTTTGTCACTTAATTTAAGTTAGTAGAGTCATTGAGTTTAAGTTAGTTAGTGAATCTAGTCGCCCATTCCAAAACAAAGTAGGTACTGAAGGAGAAGAACGGGCGCAAGAAACTCCTTAGACACTCCGCCATTTTTGTGTCTGTGCCCTTTTTTTTCAGTCAGCGGATATATCGCGTATTCCAATACAAAATCTTATTATTTAGTTAGTTCAATAAAACTTATAAATAATACTAAAATGCTTATCAGTTAATTATTTTATAATTAAACAATGCTAATATTCACAAATACAAAGGTTATTGAGAATTAAAGTTAAATTAGAACCTTCATTACTTTTTACACCTTCATTCTTACTACTTTTGACAACACTTCCTGTGATTCAAGGAATTTAATCAAACAACAGGTATTCATTAGTAAATTGCAGTGTAAAATAATCTTATTACTTTATAGTTGATTTTCTATTGTTGAAACTGATTTAGTTCTTGTATTAAATTATTAAATTCAGTTATTGATCATAATATTCGCAAATCGCGCCATCTTCGTGACATTAGGTAGCGCTTTGCCATAAACAAATTTACTATTAAATTACCACTTGTCAATATGACTAAAAACCCAAAAATCATTAATGAAATGTTCCCTTTTAATTTCAACTATAGTTTTGGCTCTAACATCGAAATTAGTTTAATAATTTCACTATCAGTAATATCGACTACCCTGTGGACTGAGTTCACAAGTTTGGCAATAGATGGCGTCTGATCTCAAAGGAACTGATACCTTGATTAATGCTTGTGACAGCATAGCACTTTATGGCTACGCATAGGATTATGTTATAATCTTTACAGGTTGACGCCTTCGCGGCGACATATATATTAACCATCTGATAGAGGAGCTCAGCAGCATGCATATTGGATGCCATGTTGATGACATATATGTGTCAATAATTTGAGTTATGCCGATGATATGGTGCTGCTGAGCCCCTCAATTGGGGGTCTGAGACAGCTGTTAAAGGTGTGTGAGGTGTATGCTGTCGAACATGGCCTGAGAAGTGAGTTCATGTTATTTCAATGTAAAAATAAAAACAATATCTTTATAACACCTATATTACTTAATGGTGTACCTCTAGGTCGTGTTGCACAGTTTAAATATCTGGGACACATTATAACTGAGAATTTGAGTGACGAATTAGACATTGAGAGGGAGCGCAGGGCGTTGTCTGTGCGTGGTAATATGTTGGCACAGAGGTTCGCTCGTTGTACTGCTCCTGTTAAAATAACGATGTTCAAGGCATTCTGCCAGACGTTCTATACGAGCGGCCTGTGGGCAAACTTCACACAAAAAGCCTACAGTGCCTTGCGCGTCCAGTATAATAATGTGTTCAGGGCTCTGTTTCGGCTTCCTCGATGTTGCAGTGCATCCGGCATGTTTACTGACGCCAGCGTAGATGACTTCTACGCAATTATGCGTAAAAAAAGTTGCGTCGGTGGTGCGACGAGTATGGGGGAGCCCGAATAGCGTTCTAAGGATGATTGGCGAGAGAAACGATACTGTTCTGCTCAGTAGGTTCACTGAACTCCATCTGTTGCGAGACCGATGAGCCTACTGTGCAGACCTAAACGGTGTGTAGTTTGTTCTTTTTAGTTACTAACATTAGTTGTAAGCAAAATTCTTGTTACTAACAACCTGGCCTTGCCTATGGACTTTTTTGTCCGAAATAAAAGATTTTTATTTGTATAAGGTGGAATCAAGACGGCGATAGCTTCACATACAAATGGGATCTACCAATCAAGAAACAATTGACAAAACGCGTACTACTGAGCGACATGAGCAAGCTATACGACCCATTTGGACTACTATCACCATTAACAATAAAAACCAAACTTCTGTTCCAAAAAATCTGAATAAGCAAAATCAACTGGGATGAACGCTTACCCGACGATCTCGCTACGGAATGGGAAACTATGAGAAAAGATATCTAGTTGCTAAACAAACTTTCCATACCACGATGGTTACAATGTCAAGAAAACAACATAGAGATATACGGGTTTTGCGACGCAAGCGAAAAAGCTTACGCGTGCGTCATTTATAGCCAAGGGAAAATCAAGCCGGGGAATAGAAGACTACACTAATTATGGCAAAAACAAAGGTTGCACCAATTAGTAATAAGACAACTGTACCTAGAATGGAACTTGGCAGAGCCGTTTTACTAGCCAAACTGCTAGAAAAGGTTCAGAACACTCTCTCTAAGCGACTCTAAGGTAATTTTAGCCTGGTTGCAGGGTGATACAAACCGATGGGAGAAATATGTAGCTAACAGAGTGAAACAAATAAACGGCATTATCTCGGCAAACAGCTGGAACTATGTGAAGTCATAAGAAAATCCAGCTGACTGTGCAACTCGAGGGCTCACACCTGTTCAACTCCTAGATTTTAAACTTTGGTGGAATGGACCAGATTGGTTAAAAACAAACATGCCAAAAATCCATCAAAACAATCGCCTGACCTACACAACAAACACTGAGTTGCAAGAAATAAACTGCTGCGCAGTCACATACAAGAATTGTGAAATAGTTGATACATTACTAAATAAAAACAGTAATTATAAACGCGTAATACGAGTGCTTTGATGGATTTTACGACTGAGCAACATTCATAAGCAAAAACGCACACTCAAACAATGACTTAGCCGACTGCGGTAACAAAAAGGTGGCTATGTGTTTGTTACCACAAGAAATTATGGGAGCAACAGAATTGGTCATCAAGAACGTTCAAAATGAAAACTATGGCGAAGAAATTGAATGTCTAAAGAAAAAACGAACAACATCAACAAAAAGCAACTTGCTGAAGTTGACCCCATTCCTTGACGACAGTGGATTATTGCACGTGAAGGGGCGACTAGGCTACTCAACTTTATCTCCCGAAGCTAGCACTTAACGGAGCTTCAAGAAGCTTATCGCGACACACTTCACGGAGGCGCCCGGCTCACTTTGGCCCATTTACGTCAAAAATGTTGGGTCATTGGTGGTAGTAGAACAATCAAGAAGGAGCTGCAACAATGCATCCGAAGTCATCGTTTCAAACCAAACCGAAACGTTCAACTGATGGCAGACTGGCCAAAGGAGCGTGTAACTCCACCAAGACCGTTCACAAACACGTGCGTCGACTATAATGGACACAAAAAAAAAAAAAAAACTATTTGCCCTAACTTTTTATTCAGTAACTGGGCAACCCTTTAGTTGGATCAGGATGTCTACCATGATCTTATTAAAAACGATTCAAAAGCAAGGCATTTCAGTTTAGGTTCTTAAACTGCTTCGCTTCAAAGTCGTACCATGACGTCCATTACGCTGAGCGGCATTTGGATCGTTAAAAGTGAATGAAAGATCGCAATTTGTCGCTGAACCGCGTTTGAAACGAGAGAATTTGACGCCGTGTTTATTTGAGACAATACTGATGTTGTGCCACGGAATGATCACCCATATCTCCAATTGGTATTTGATAAGACCCTGTGGCATAGAATGACAATGCAGTCAAAACCTTAAAACAATATTACAACAATATTATTGTAGGTACATTTATTATGGTTAATAAACCTTATAGTTGTAAAAATTTGATATAAGTAGTTTCTCAAATCTTTACTTACCAACAAAAACATAGGCTTTAAGAATTAAGTAAACTCAAGAGATAAGAAGTTATGTTAGGTTATCTACCTTGTTCTCTAAGGGTAAATCCTTTGACTTAACAGGCTCTTTGAACATTGGGCTCAATTCAGCGCACAAATTGAGCACTAATTCTTTGGATAGCCTGTAGCGCCTAATGAATTCGGCATGCTCAAAATTATTGAAGGGGTCCAACTGGCCGCGTAACTGGAGCCTCTTACGTTTAGAAAATAAAGTAAAAAATAGTCGCAGAATCTTCCTCAAAAAACTCAAATAAAAGTAGTTCATCAAACATCTGTTAGAGAAAAACAAATGCGGTTAAACAAGGCATGTAAAATAGGTATTTTAGACTTTAAAATAAAGAGAGGGATTTCGGATGAATTTTTACGCAACATGTGGTCAAGCCGACTCCCGCAGCATGTGCAAGCCATCATTATGACTCAGGCTTCCGCTAGCCTTGATGACGTGGCAGAGCTCGCGGATAAGATTTGCGAGGTATCCCCATCGTCACACCAGGTAGCCAGCACCTAATTTAATGATGACAGTTTATAATAATAATAATAATAATAATATTTATTCCAAAATAATTACAAGGCATAAAAATTAGTACAGTTTTGCTTAAATGTAAATTATATTCCTAAGACTTACGTGCCTGAACTAGGTAATCCTGTGTTTCAGGCGAGAGGAGCTAAAATAAACTTATAAAATAAATAAACAACAGGTTGACAATAGATCACTAATTACATGTTGAAGAGCTTAACTCTTAGTTTCTAAATTTGATATACTTATACTTAACGTAGGTGAAATTTTTCACTTTAGCACAGTTAGTAAATTCTCTGTATCTTCGTAAGACATACTTTGGAGAGCATCCTTGAGAATTCTCTTACAATTTGTGTAATTCAGGGAATAAATGTTTGCTTTCGAGTTTAGTCTATTATAGAGAAGAGGACCGAGGTACAGGTAAAATTTGGAAACAAAAGCATGTTTTGTTGTATTTTGTGGACAAACTATATCTTTACGTCTTTTATTAGCATATGCAGTGCTATAGGGTAGAGCTCTGTGTTGTTTTAATACAATACCCATTATAAATAGCTGTCGAACTGTTAATACTTCACAAGATTTGTATAGGAGGTTAGTAGGAAAAAGGAAAGGGCGGAAAGTAGACACTTTGAGAATCGCCCTTTGAGCTCTCTCGATGGTTAGTAACATTGTTTTACCCGCTCCACCCCATGTGGTAATACAGTAGGTTAATATTGATTGACATAGAGCGAAGTAAACTTGTCTAACTAGTTTTGGGTCAGCAATATAGCGTAACTTTTTAAAAACAAATATCAGCTTCCGAATTCTACTATTTAAAGCTTGTATATGTTGTTTGAACGAAAGTGTTTCATCTATTATAACACCAAGATATTTTGTTGTATTTGTCATTTTAATATTGGGACAAACACATTGGTTATCTATAGGAATTGTGCAATAATGAGCATACAATGTCGAGGTAGTGCTTGTTGATATTTGCTTGCGCATCGAAAACTTAACGTAATTTGTCTTATTTGCATTTAGTGTTAGTGAATTGAGTTGAAGCCATTTATTAACAATATTGAACCCCTGTTGCGCAAGTTTGTAGACATTTTTTTCTGAATCAGCTGAAAATAGAAGGGCAGTGTCGTCAGCATAAGAAACAATTTCGCCGTGATCTAGATTTAGGTTACAAAGATCGTTTATGTAGATCAAAAATAATGTAGGCCCTAAAATACTTCCTTGGGGAACTCCGAAGGACGTGTTTTTTTCAGTATCGCTGAGAACATTACCAATCCTTACACATTGGGTACGGTATTCTAGATAGCTCTTAAATAGTTTCAGCTGGGTGCCTCTGATACCTATGGCTTCAAGCTTGTGCAACAGAATAGGAATAGAAACCGTATCAAAAGCTTTGGCGAGGTCTAGAAAGATTCCTACTGTGTGGTTACCATTATCAAGTTCTTGTGCTAGATAATCAGTCAGGTGGTGCACGGCATCGTCTGTTGACATTTTAGGCCTAAATCCAAACTGCCGTTTAGATAAAATTGATTTATCCTCCAAGTATTTGTAAAGCCTTTTATTCATAATTTTTTCTAATATTTTAGACATAGTAGGCAGTAAGGAAATAGGTCTATAATTTGTTATTTGATCTTTACTGCCTGATTTGTAAACAGGGACAACAACAGCTTTTTTTAGGCACTCGGGAAAAAGACCTAAAGATAAACATTTTTGGAAAATATAAGTTAGTGGCGGTCCCAAAATGTGCTTGAACTGTTTAATAATTTTATTTGATATGTTATCCCAGCCAACTGCACAGTCGTCCTTCAAATTCATAATTATCGTTTCAACCTCAGTCTCGTCAGTGTCTTGCAACACAAAGGATGATAAAATAGTGTTACACGAAAATGGTGTGCTTGTTAGATATTGTGATTGGCCCTGAACTTTTTCAGCCAAACATTTACCAACATTAACATAGAAATTATTCGCAATGTTGGCAGATGCTAACTGTGATGAGTGTGCTTGTAATAAACCTGAAGATGACTGATTTAGTTTTGAGTTATACGTTACACTTTTAATAAAATTCCAGATTTTTTTACTATTTGTACCTGCTTTTTCTAGTGCAATTTTGTCATAGTTGCTTTTTACATTTCTTAGAAGATTATTAAAGAAGTTACGATATCGTTTATACGACAGTTGCAAAATTAAATTATCTGGATTAGATTTCGCTTTCATATGCAGTTTATCTCTATTTTTCATACAGCGAATAAGTCCTGTCGTGATCCATGGTTTTATGTTGTAGTTTTTGTTATTTCGCCGAGATATGACCGTGTTCTTCTGAATTGCGTGTTGTACATTTTTGATTAGGTACAACATACAAAACTGCGGATCAGCGGAATTGTAGACTGGGTCAAAGTCGATATTGCGTAAGTCTTCTTCAAGTTTATTTACAATTAAACTAGAAATTGTGCGAGTGACTACTTTAGGTAATTTACAATTTAAAATAAGTAGGGTAGCATTATGGTCGGTTATTGTTGAATTAATTACAAGGGCAAGTGCAGGGAAATTTGACTTGAGCATAATATGGTCCAAACAGGAGCCACTTTGATGTGTAGGAAGTGTGTGAGCAGGAAGCAAACCATGGAAGGCGCATAGGTTAAGGTATTCCTCAGTGGATGCATCAGAATTTTCTGGAAGAATATTGATATTAATATCTCCAATTAAAATAGTATTTTTGAAAGACGATAGGTTCTGCAAGGTGTTGTTTAGAGAGTCAGTGAAATTGCTTATATTTCTAAAAGAGGGGGGTCGATATAAGGCAAGTATCGCTAATTCTGACCCAATTGTAATTAACAATCTGTTACAGTCGTGCATATTTGGTTCCTCGACAGACACATTGAGATGATTTCTTGCATAAACTATCACCCCATCGTTCTGATTGTAATTTGTGTTACTTTTATACATATTATATCCCGGAATTAGTGGAATATTATATTGTTTCGAAAGCCAACATTCGGTTAATACAATAACGTCACAATTTATTTCTAAACGTTGTAAAAATACGGTAAAATTGTCGAAGTTTTTAAAAATACTGCGAATATTTTGGGTTAGTATGGTAAGTGGACTAGTATAGGAAGAGAGATATTGCTTACAGTGTTCAACGTCACAAGCGTGGGATTCAGATACAGAGAAATTATCTATGTCATTAATTAAATTATTAATCATAATTATAAAAATAAAATAAAAAACTATAACAAGGGCTAAAAAAAAATATGTGATTAGCGGCGCTCTTAGGCGCCTCCATAATCAACAGAATTGATGTACCTTTTTTCAGCCATTATTTTCGCTGGGCAGTCAGAAGCACTTGTCTTGTGATTGCTCGGCTTTTTGAAGTGCAAGCAAGTAGCACATTTTGGTTCCTCAGCCTTCTTTGTGCATTCTTGAATGGAGTGACCCTGATCACCACAGTGGCCACAGGTACTGGTGGTCTCCCGACATGATTTGGCCGCATGTCCGTACTGCTGGCACTTATAACAGCGTGTGACTAGAGTAAAGTCTCTCACAGGGCATGACGACCAGTTTACAAACACTCTGTCTTTTGATATTAGGGCTTTACGTATATCTGCAGATACTTCTATTATATAATTACAGGTCTCAGCGTCCTTCTTACCTGACTTATGGCTTAACTTAATGGAGGTCAAAAAGGTCTCGAGGCTATAATCCTGAAGGGTCTCTGCTAGATTTTGGTGGAATAAACAAGTAAAAACTTCATTCTGTTGCATGGATGAGGGCACTCCGAGAACTACTATTCTAGGCTTCCTTTTTGGGGGTTCGTCTATTGTAAGGCCTGAATTTGATAGCTGCATCGATTTTTTCACCTTCTCAATATCGTCCTTTGATTCAGTGCTTATAATGATGCCGCCATTTTTAGTCTTACGTAGTCCTCTTACCTGAAGCTTCATTTGCTCGGGGCATATAATTTTTTGGACAAGTATTTTAGTCTCCTCACTCGACTTCAGTTTGTCGTTTGGGTATATGGCCACTGAGCTTAAATTTATCGGCTGTATAAAATTGTTGGTACCTTTTTTAACCATTTCAGCGAAGGAATTTCCTGTTACCGGTTTCATTGAAGCTCCGATTGACAGCTTAAGGGCTTGCAGTTGCTGCGACAGATCAATTTGATCTTCGAGTGTTTGGACGGTGGAGTGGGCCCGGACGGCTCTCATCTTAAGGGACTGGTACTGAACAGCCATCTGCGATGTGCCGTGACTGACTTTCCGGCATAGGGCACTTATACGCAGTTTTTGCTCCATGTTTAATTTGCCGTCTGTTACAATAGAGCACACTTCATTAAGGCACTGCTCAATGGACGACATCCAGTTCTGGATTTCCGGCGTAGGTATCACTTCCATCGTGACATCTTCTCTTTGGCTGGGTGGTTGAGGGGGAGGTGCGGTTGCGGGCCCGGGTGAAGGTGTAGGTGTAGGTGCAGGTGCGGGCACAGGTGTAGGAGGTGGGCTCCGGGCACATCTGCCACCCCTGCTGAAGGGACTGGTATCCATTGTGATACAAGTAAGTTATTGACTTGTTAATCACTTACACATTTTCACGGAAACGACTTACACATGTTATGCTTACGTATGACACAGTTTGCTTTACTACCGGCTATTTGGTAAAACCAGGTCACGATTCAGCAAGTAATTATTTATTTATATTAGTAAATGTTCGTCACGTCTGTTCACAACAACGTCCTAATCCGCATCCGCGTTATTGCAGCGCATGAACCAAATGATTACGTCACGCATACAATCAGAAATGTCACGACAGATTTCTCAGCTTACCTTAGATCGTGGTCGTAATCGTGGACGCTCAGCCAGCCGTTCTTCAGGACGATCGATGAGCAGCCGGCACAGCCATGGTACCATAACATTTTTGGTGATAAAGCACGTAAGTGCACATCTCCGTGCAACTTCAAGTCGGAAAACTCTCACGGCAGTCAGTAGAAGCGGCCGAAGACTGTCAGACCACCAGCCGCCTATTTGTCACAGACAGGAAAACCAAGGTACAATACCTAATCGATACCGGTTCCGACCTTTGTGTACTGCCACGTCGGTTTTTACGTCAAGCTAGAAATCCTACCGACTACAGTCTCACAGCAGCAAACGGCACCGTTATTCACACATACGGCACTTTGAATTTACACCTAGATCTGGGACTGCGGCGAGATTTTATTTGGAATTTTGTGGTAGCGAACGTCGACAAGCCTATCCTTGGCGCTGATTTAATCTCACATTGTGGCCTCCTTGTTGATTGCAGAAACAGTCGATTATTAGACAGCCTGACCACATTATCTTTGGCAGGGTCGCTCAGAAAATGCCACGTGTCAAGTATCAAGGTGATTTCCGGTAACAGTGAGTACCATAAGCTATTGACTCAGTATCCTACTTTAACAAAGCCGTCTGGTGTATATCGAGAGATTAAACACTCGACTGTACATTATATCCGCACCACGCCAGGCCAACCAGTTTTCTGCAGACCACGACGACTTGCACCGGATCGTTTGAAGATAGCCAAGGAACAGTTTGATGAAATGGTTCGCGAAGGTACTGCTCGCCCTTCGGACTCACCTTGGGCATCAGCACTGTACCTGGCACCCAAAAAGGATGGTTGGAGACCCTGTGGAGACTACCGTGCCCTCAATGCACGCACAATTCCGGACAGGTATCCCATCAGGCATATTGAGGACTACTCCCACAAGCTAGCAGGATGCAAATTGTTCTCCAAACTCGACCTGGTGAAGGCGTATAATCAAATTCCAGTCTTTCCAGAGGATATCCCGAAAACGGCGATCACGACACCGTTCGGTATGTTTGAATTTCCATCCATGACATTCGGACTACGGAATGCAGCACAGACTTTCCAGAGATTCCTTAACGAAGTGCTTCGGGGCCTGGATTTCTGTTACTCATACATAGATGACATTCTGCTATTTTTCAGAAGCCAGAGAGAGCACCTGGACCATCTCCAGCAGGTTTTTGAGCGACTACACAAACATGGCTTACTCATCAACGAGGGCAAGTGCAGTTTTGGCCAAAAACAGGTAACATTTCTTGGGTACACCGTTACTGAAGACAGCACGCGCCCCATGGAAGACAAGGTGCAGGTCATACGGGATTACCCACCTCCAAAAACCGTCAATGGCTTACGCAGATTTTTAGGGATGTTAAATTTTTACAGGCGATTCATCCCTCACGCTGCTGAAGATCAAGCTCCTCTACACAACATGCTCGCTGGACCTAAGGTGAAAGGCACACAACCACTCACCTGGACAACAGAATCCCTTCAAGCTTTTGACACCTGTAAGGCCAGTATAGTCAATTCTACACTACTGTCTCAACCTGTCCATAACGCACTACTTGCTCTCGTCACTGATGCCTCATCAACTACGGTAGCATCAGTTCTCGAACAGCTGGTAAACGAAGAGTGGCAGCCACTCGCTTTCTATTCCAAAAAGATGAATAAAGCTCAACAAAAATACAGCGCTTATGACAGGGAGTTGTTAGCTATTTATGAAAGCGTGAAACACTTTCGTCACATGGTCGAAGGTAGGCATTTTGTGATTTATACTGACCATAAGCCTATCACATTTGCTTTAGATCAGAAGGATCGTCACTGTTCGCCGAGACAGTTCAACCATTTGGACTACATCTCTCAATTCACGACGGACATCAGACACATCCCTGGTAAGGACAACGTTCCAGCTGACACTCTCTCTAGGATCGAGGCCATTTCTTCACCTCCCGACACAGCTACACTGGTACACATACAGCGGGGCGAGACAGAATTGCAGGAACTCATTTCCTCGAAAATAGAGAAAGTCCCTGTGCCAGGTACCAGCTACACACTCTATTGTGATATCTCTCTGTCGAGGCCCCGTCCTTATGTTCCTAAGGAGTTGCATCGACAGATTTTCAATTCTTTTCACTCCATGAGCTACCCTGGAACCAAATCCAGTATCAAACTCATCACAGAAAGGTTCGTCTGCCCCTCCGTGCGCAAGGATTGTCGTGCCTGGGTCAGAGCCTGCGAAGCATGCCAAAGAAGTAAAGTACAACGTCACACTTCTTCTCGTTTGAGCAACTTCAAACTACCAGGAGAGCGGTTTAGCCACGTCCACGTAGATTTGATTGGCCCACTCCCTTCTTCAGACGACTACAAATACTGTCTCAGAGCCATTGATCGTTATACCCGCTGGCCAGAGGTTCTTCCTCTCAAGGACATCACAGTGGAAACAGTAGCAAAAGGTTTTTGTGACACCTGGATCACACGCTTTGGTTCTCCACAGATTTTGACATCAGACAGAGGCCGCCAGTTTACAACCTTTTCAAGGCTTTGACAGATCTCTGTGGAGTCCAGCTACGCCACACAACTTCCTACCATCCAGCAGCGAACGGCATGGTCGAGAGGTTACATCGCACCCTGAAGGCAGCGATCATGGCGCATGGCGAGAAGAGATGGACGGATATACTTCCCATGGTTCTCCTCGGCATCAGAACAGCAAAAAAAAGAAGATCTGAAATGCTCAGCAGCCGAGATGGTACATGGTGAGCCATTGAGGATTCCTGGTGAGTTCATGCACTCTATTAAATCACAGACAGTTTCACAACCTGATTTCGTGTCACAATTACGAGCCCACATGTCTGAGCTCAGACCTCAATCTGCTTCTAGACATTCTAATAAACCTGTGTTCGTTCATGAAGACCTACAAAAATGTACACACATTTTTCTCCGTAAAGATGCCTTGCGTGGGGCACTACAAGCACCGTATACAGGACCACACAAAGTGATTTCAAGAACAGATAAGACCGTCACTGTTGAATTAAATAGAGGACCAGTGACTGTCTCAATTGACAGATGTATACCAGCTTACATCCAAGCCAATAACGATGTTGTCATTCCTGACAACCCCGACCCTTTTCCCTATTCTAATCAAAGTCCTATTCCTAAAACCACTAGTTCTGGACGCATTGTCAGGTTCCCTGATTTCTATTCCGCAGGACATTAAGACTCCAAAAGGGGGTGGTGTGACGGACAACTCCCGTCGCCAGCACATCACTACCGCAAGCTACAGACATCCCTACGCTCCTGCTGTCCAGGCGTCGGCGGAGGATCCGCGGTGCGAGGGGACAGAGACGGGGGACCTGCGCTCAGCCGCCATGCGCCCGCGCCAGTGCGTAACTAACCTTTCCAGCGTACGCCCACGTCGCTTTGCCTTCCACTCGCGCCCTCGCATTCTTGCGCTTTAATCTATATAAATTTATGCTTCCCGGTTCGCTACCTCATCGAAAGTTTGTACATAATAAGTATAAAAGTAGCTACCATCATTTGAGCTGTCATTCGCGCTTACAAGTAGTAATAAAATAAATATTGTGGAGTACTGCGTTCATATTGGAAAATATCCCCGTAGCTTAGCACCCATAATACAATACCTAACACGTTAACAAACAAGGACGCTCGCTGTTTGAACCGTTATCCTAAAATTCAGGACAAGTTTGTCTCGTGTCTCTTCACAAAGCAAGAAATAACATGCACCTACAGGCACACACACATTCTATTTCTGTGACCCCAGATTGGGCACCAAGAACATCTGAAATTTAGGATATTGTAAAAATTCAACTAAAATTTGGGTCAGATTGACTCATGTCTCTTCACAGAGCCAGAAATAGCATGCACCTACAGACACACGCTCATTCTATTTCCATGACCCCAGATTGGGCACCAAGGATATCCAAATGTTAATTTAATTTATTCATGCAGCTAACACTACCTTACACGTTAACAATCAACTACTGGTTGCTCTGCTGTTACTCCGCGTTGCGCTTGATTAATTAAGATGCTTTCACACTCATACATTCGCCTTCGAAACGGTTCATGCGCCGTCCCGTGGTTATTTATTGTGCTATACTCTTTGTAAACCGCCTGACGACGGCGTCGGAAACGATCGTATTAATTTTTCACAGTATAGGTGTAAGTGAGTCTTTAAAATCTCAAAGACTGCAAAATTGCATTATGTAAATTTGCTGAATTCGAACTTTGTCGTTGTTACGTGAGGTGTATGTGTGAATATTTTTTATGTATTCAACAATTATATTGTAAGATGATCGCCGCACATGTTGCAGTCTTTGATTAAAATTTGATTTTTATAGGATTTCCTATTTCTCTCTCTTTTGTTTATTATTTTTATGTATTATAATAAGGTGTTAGTTTTATCAATCTAGGATTCTTTGAAAGATGATTCTTAATTCAGTACTGAACCTTTGCATGAAATGATTATAAAAAGTTCGTTTTAGCCGTTGGATGATTTTATAACAATTTAAAGTTTACTGCAACATACCTGTGAACTTACTTTTTGATACGGGTTCGTTTACATGTATTGTTCTACACATAAAAAAACAATGTTTTCAGGATATTTTACTTTCGGCTCATCTTAACTTGCAGATTATTTTTTTTAATTTCAGATTGATTTATGTTATCATGCAGAGGTTTATAATACGGTTTATTGAACAAACATACATACCTTATTATAATACCTATTGTATTTATTATAAGTAACAGGCTGGTATCGGCTTCATCTTTTTCAGCGAGCGTTAAAGCTGGTTTTATATTTCGTTTCTAAGGATAAAATTGCAATTTGACAAACTCAAACTCAAACTCAAAGCATTTATTTCAAATAAACCAATTACAGGTACTTTTCAATTGTCAAGAGGTCGGTCAGTCAGAAATATGAAGCTAGTTGCCCATTCCAACGCGTAGTAGGTTCCTATGGAGAAGAACGGGCAAGAAACTCCACGGACACTCTTTTAAAGTGAATATTTTTACAAAAAATTGGTTACATCATTCATGTTGTAATTATACATGTGAGAACAATGTAGAAAGACGTGCACATTAAACGCGTCCGTAATAAAAAACAAACACAATTCAAAAATTGAAATAAGCCGTAGCAGCTAAGAGATGACCAGTCCCCACTGACGGCGCCCGTTCACGAACATGACACATGGATCAGCACCATTTAGCTCAACCATTTTGAAGGGAACTTAATGATCCAACACACACGCCACCACCAGCGAGACATTTGAGTGAGCATGACATACTCTCAGCCGCCAGGGCACATTCAAGTCAATCAAAGACGTACCCAGTAAATAGTAGCTGTAAAGTAGGTACATAGTGCTCACACATGTGCTATGCAATTATATAATACTAAAAGACTGAATTTATACAATCTAATGATAGTTTTACAATCTTCAGGAGCTCCAACAATATTTTTGAATGCTAATCAATTAGTTTATGCGCCCTTGTGGAGCTGGACCAGCATTGAGCCAAGCATTGTTGTCATCGATGTAATCCCCCAACTTATAATATGCTTGGCTGCATAGTGTGCGTTTTATACAAGATTTAAATTTTGTTTCATTCAGTTGGAGTATGTGGGGAGGTATTTTATTGTAACATTTCAAACAGTACCCCATGAAGGATGAGTCTACTTTAGCCAGTCTGAAATCCGGTTGAAGTAATTGGTCCCTATTTCTAGTCCTATAATTGTGTCTATCACCTCTTTTACTGAAAAGACTTAGATTTTTCCTAACGTACATGATGTTTTCATAGACATATTGACAAGGTACCGTCATGATGTTAATATCTTTAAACAGTTCCGTTGGAGAATCGCGTCTGCGGAGGCCATATATTGCTCTGATGGCTCTTTTCTGCAGAATAAAAATAGACTCGATATCTGCAGCCCGTCCCCATAGTAAAATACCGTAAGACATGATACTATGAAAGTAACTGAAATAGACTAGCCTCGCGGTACCTACATCAGTAAATTGACGGATTTTTCTTACAGCATATGCTGCTGAACTTAGGCATCCTGCAAGAGATGTTAAATGAGGACCCCATTGCAGCCTTGAGTCCGTGATCCCCAAGAAAACAGTTTTATCGACGAATTCTAATTTCTCCCTATTCAATACAATGTCACACTCACTACTTTTAACATTCGGTAAAGCAAATCTAATTTAGTTTTATTCCCATTTAATACTAAATTATTAGCAGTGAACCAATTTTGAAACTGCAGTAGGGCGTTATTTACGTCGTCAAAATTTGATGCACGTCTATTTATCTTAAAAATTAGAGAAGTATCGTCAGCAAATAACACCATTTGTGGTTGGTTTTTTAATAAACGGGGTAGATCATTTACATAAACTAAAAAGAGGAAAGGACCCAATATCGAACCTTGTGGAACACCCATTTTTACTTTTAGACCGAGTGAATTGACCCCATTAATTTGAACTTGTTGTTGTCTATCATTTAAATACGATTTTACCAAACTGAGCGCAAGTTTACCTAGTCCGTAATGCTCAAGTTTCAAGAGTAAGGTTTCATGATTTACGCAGTCAAATGCTTTTGAGAGGTCATAAAAAATTCCTATGGCATCTTGGGCCTCCTCCCACGCTGTAAATATGTGTTTTAATAAGGTGACACCGGCGTCAGTCGTACAACGCCCTTTGGTGAACCCATATTGCTGATCGTGTAAAATTTGGTTGGTGTTAAAATGAAGCATTTGATTGAGCATTACCTTTTCGAACACCTTGCTGAATACCGGCAGCACGGATACTGGTCTATAATTGTTGGTGTCTTTACTGTCCCCAGATTTAAAAAGGGGTATAACCTTACTGTATTTCATAAAATCCGGGAAGACTCCTTGATCCACGCACAAATTAAATATTAAAGCTAAGTATCGTGCTATAGTCTCGAAGCGGTTTTCAATCAATACGGTTTAATTTGTCGTAAGTAACATAAATTAGTTATACACCTGTGAGTACATGTAGTTAAGGTTTAATTTTGATATGAGGTAAATATTGCTGAAATGGTATTTTTTTATGTATATAACCAATCAATTTCGATCATATAATTACATTCGCTCCAGTATCTTCCCGTGATCTACTTACCTTTTTCGTTACATATTACGTCATCCTACAAATATAAAATGTGAGTAAGTACTACTAAGTTTACTGAATATTTTAATGTTTAATCGGTACTCAGCTACGGACCTGGTTTCTGCCTGCCGGCTGGTGTACCTATCACCTTCATACCATCCATGTTATCTTCTAGCGAGCTATATTCCATGGAAACTTTCCTCTCCATAATTATTGAGGTTGCTTATAGTTACAAAATTAATCTTAGTGTTTCTATTTCAGGTCTGACTTGGAATCGGAATACCAATCACCACGGTCCGCAGCTGCAGTAGCCGAGGTGGCAAAAAAGCAGCCTAAGAAAAAGACGGTGAAGCGTCAAACACCTGAAAGCACCGCCCACCCGTCAAACTCTAAGTCAAGGTAATTTATATTACTGCTTGTATGTTTAGTGTTTGTTGCGCGCCTATGATAAATCAAGTAAAATGTTATGTGGACTGGTACATGATGGTTAGGGAACTTGGAACTGTAACGCAGACAACGGTAAAATCAATTTCCGATTATATTCAATGCAGGAATGTTGACAGTTACTTCATTAGGTATTCTTATTGAAATTATTATAACCAAATATATACCACGTTTATTGCGTTTATCACGCTTTGTATTCCCCATAGGATTCAACAGAGGTGTATAATACACCTTAATTTCGTTAGTTATGAAATAAATGTAAATTATTATAAATGAAAATATGTGTAATTGTTTATAGTAAAAGACGCAGCCTGAGCTCGGACCTCTTTGGTCTGGAGGACGTACAGAAGACGACGACCTCAAGCGGGGACTTCGGTTCATCGCTCATCACCCGTGTCGCCAACGGTAAAGTACGGCGAGCGGCAGAGCTTAGGGGAGACTTCTACGTGGAAGTCAAGGTTTATTCGAAAGACGAAGTTGCCTCCACCCCCAAGGAAGAACGGTGGAAAAAAACCCAGGCCGCTTTAAAAGCACAGTTAGATCGTAACACTCACCAGTGGGACGGGCTGCAAATGTTTATGAGATCAACTCACGAATTTTTTGATAATTCCGAGGCTGTCTTTTACAGCGATAGTATAAAATAATGTAGTTTTAAATTGTTGGGGACACCAAATTAACTGTATCGATTATTGCAGAATCTAATTGTATGTAAATCTAAACCTATTTTAGCATACAAAATTGACTGACGTAATAATTATCTAAAATGCCTTTCTGTACCATTTGTAACACCTCTGTTGAGCGCAGTCACTGGACAGGTCATCTACGTAGTACTAATCATAAAAACAAAAATATTTCGCTTTTTTGCGAAGGTGTTGAAATAATCCATTCTGCATTTCGTAATCGTATAGCTTCTTATAGAATTGTCGATCCGTCTGAGAATTGTTCAATAGAATCGTTTTTTAATAATACTGAGAACAAAATTAAAACGTTAATTGATATGTCTCTTAAAGAACACACTTGTCTAAAAGTTAACTTCGAATATTTCGCTTTGTTTTTAATGGTTAAAAATGATTCTCAGGAGATGAAATCATTTGCTACAAAAAACTTTACTTTGCATCAGAATTATGAATTGGATTCATTAATGGCTCAAGTCAAAAACACTGTAACATAAAAGATAGAAGAATTTCAGGACCGGGATAGTGGATGGACGTTCTTAAATTCCTATTTGGAAATGTAAACAAATATCAACCTTTGCGCGGTTCAAGTTTAGTCGAATTGCCTGCATCATTAAAATCTAAAAAAGCATGTATTAATATCCGCAATAATGATGAGTATTGTTTTTTATGGTCCGTTGTTGCTGCTTTATATCCAGCTAAAAGTCATCCTGAAAGAGTATCGTCTTACCCTGATTTTCGTAACGTATTAAATGTAAAGGATATATCATTCCCAATGAATTTCTCAGATGTTACGTGATTGTGAAGGGTGAAGCGTGAAGGGTGGGCGTTTTGGGGGACTGTCTTATGTGTCAATGGGCACAATTGTATGGAGCCTGTCCCATCGGCGGCCACATCTGTACTATTTATTTTCTAGTAGCCAATTATGTATACAATAAGACTACAAAAGACTGTTTCTGTAAGTTCCTTGGATAAAAAGTTATCATAGGTGGATTATATAAAAAAAAACTAATTAAATCATTTAAAAGGAATGATTACAGTTTGTATCTTAAATACAATATTTTGTACACCTCGTGATGATGTCACATTGATATAATAATGAATTTTAAGTACATTATAATGATATGACTATGTTATTATATACGTAATATACGAATATAAGATAATGATAGCTTAAATAAAACTAAAGGTTTGTTAAATACGTTGATTTATTCAAATAAAAACATTATGCCAGATTACAATAATACAATATTACTTAATAACTACAATATTACTTAATAACTACAATATTACTTAATAACTACAATATTACTTAATAACTACAATATTACTTAATAACTACAATATTACTTAATAACTACAATATTACTTAATAACTACAATATTACTTAATAACTACAATATTACTTAATAACTACAATATTACTTAATAACTACAATAATTATTGGAATTTAATCGTCATCAACAATTATTTCATTTAAAAAATCAGCTGGCAAAAGAATGTCTTCCTCTTGGTTTCTCGCCCACCCTAAGTACCAAACTATACACATTATGTGGGCGCAGCAACCCAGAGTGCGTTTACCACTAAGGCAACTGCAATAATAGTTTTCTATAGCTTCCCTACCATTTTTCTGCCTGTCTATAAGAATATAAGAATAATAAATTCTAGACCGCGCATTTAGCGATTGTATTCGGCAGCGGAGAAGCCAAACATTTGTAGCTGTAATGCCGTACTCGACTAGACTTGTACATTGGGTATCTCTATACACTTCTATATTATATAGGCCTTGTCGCACATGCTCCGCATAATAGCTGCGAGCTAACTTCACTTGATATGTGCCAAGTGCAAAAATAATTAAATCGTCCTCGGTCAGCGACGGAAAATCACTTAAGTTAGGTTGGTTACCAGTAATACTATCAAAGCTAGCCCGTCGACGATTTAAGTAGTTGCCTAAGACATACTCTGCTAGGTGATTTGGTTGGTTCAATCGTTGGTTTATTATTGTTATAAATGTTTCTGCGTGTACACTATCACATAATGGTTCTCTGCATGCGTTCAATAACGCAGCGGCTATTTTAAAATCCTTCATCATATGGGGCAAGGCACGATTAAAAAAATCTTGCCGAAGTAACTTGAAGTCACGTTTAAACCAACCATTTATAACTTCGATAACCCAGCGGCATATGGTAACCAACCTAGACTTATTAGCTTGCTCTGTCGTTAATTGATCTTCGTTGCGATTTTTTGTTTTTGGCAAGTGCGCTTCATATCCACAGGCATGTAAATCGTCGATTACGTCGCGAAATCCACGGTCTAAGATGAACACATCCCCTTGTCTAAAAAACCAATGAATACTGCCTTCTTCGTCTTCGATCATATTTTTTAGGATTTGTGCATCCGACTCTGTAGCTGCATATGGCCCAAATGCATCTATTATATGACCATCGCAGCATACTATTAAAAATGGTTTCAATAAATTCGTGAATTTGTGTAGACTATATGATCGCCTTTGGAATAAATGGTTTGTGGACTTTTGAATGTAGATATACGTGGGGTCTGCTATCACAATTGCCTTTCTATCTGAGGGTTCTGGATTTGGATTTCCAAAAACAGCATTTGGCACTTGAAGATTTCGAAAGAGAGAGAAAAGTCCAAAAAAAGGGAATCCCTGGCTAACTTAAGATGTCTTTCAAGGGTTCGCCGGCTCATGTTGAAAAGTGATGCCAGCCTTTCGTTTGCTTCACCACTTCGCAGCTTCATTAGGTAACAGGCTAATGTTGTGTTCGGCCGAGTTGATACGTTCGACAATGACGGGGTTTGTTCCAAAATATTCATAAATTGTTCTCGACTGACACCCAATCCAATGTATATTTCATTTATGTCCATATCATCTATATGATTAAAATCCAATATAGATCCTCAAAGCACTGCTATTTTCATGAGGCTCATGATATGTAAAAAATGTGTGGCATTGAAATCGTGGAGCAAGTTAGGGCTGTCAATTATTTGATCCCAATTGTTGGATTCGCTTGCGCTATTGGGAATATAAAAGTTAAAATGAATTAAAAATGTTACTTTCAGATTATCCGGAATTCTTTGGAGTAACGTTCGTCTGCAGTTTTCAAACATACAACGCGTCGCTGTATTAGGGAGTCTTGAATATTCTTCGATTTGTAATGCACATTCATGTGGTTGCGTATTTTCATTAGGTTGCGCAGCTCTTTCTGCCCGTTGCCAGCATGGTCGACAAATATTATATTATTATATTGTTTATTGTTTAACTAGGACTAGATTACATGGCAAGGTATTAAATAAAGCACAAGCATAAGGTTTCTTAAATCTAGTTAGTGGGTGCCGTACTGTTCACCTAGATAGGTTACAAAATAACCTGTGTTAAGGAGAAACAGTTCCGAGCCCCGTCGCAAGTGGTTGACTTATATATAAGCACGTGTTGATTATGAATATTATATGTAAATCGTAATCATTACAGCAAGCTACAAAATGGAATTAGAAAATTAAAGTTAATAAACAATTAAAAAAAAAAAAACATAAATCTAAAAATAAAAATTTTTGAAAAGACATTATAAGAATAAGAAAAGTTCAGTATGTTGGTGTGGTGAGTATTTTGTAAGTGTGGTGAGTGTTCTGTTAATTTATGTATCGTGTGATGCATGTATGTATTTGAGAGATCACTTCTTTAGGAATTCTTCAGTTTCCTCGTAGTTTAAGTTTAGAAAGAAGGAGCGAACAGTCTTTTTGCATTTAAAGTTAGTTAAGCCGTAAATCTCAATTTTTGCGTTAATTTTATTGTAGAGTGATGGGCCAAGGTAGGGGGCAAACTTTTTTATAAACGCTGTGCGTGTAAGTGGTATTGTACAGATTAGGTCTTTGCGGCGTTTGGAGATTTTTTTAAAAGGTGTTCGTCGGTGTTGCAGAAGGACTACATGTAAAATATATTGTTGCCTTACATTAAGTACGCTACAAGATTGGTAGAGTTCGATAGTTGGAGAGAGTATCGGTCTGAACGTAGCTACTTTTAGAATAGCTCTGTGTGCGACCTCCAGAGGCTTAAGTATGGTCTTTGCGGCACCACCCCAGCATGAAATACAATATATTAGGATGGACTGACAAAGAGCAAAGTACACGTTACGGATGATTAACGGGTTGGCTACATGTCGCAGGGTTTTACTCCTGGCCGTTGTATTCTAGCTGAAGATGAGAATATTACAATTAGTTAAACTGCATAGCTTAAATGGATTCACAAAACTGTCGATATAAAATACTTACTTACTTTTCTAAATAAAAAAAACCGATAAAGATAAACAGTATTCTTTTTCTAAATACGTATATAATATAATACCAGTAAAAACGCTTCATAACAATACTTTTTAAAGTGAGAAACTACCAGTTCCTGACATGACAAATAAGACATAATGATTTAGTTTGACTTACCTGACGTTCAGGAGTAGCAGCTTCAATAATATATTGGGCTACAGCGGGATTGTCTTCAAACCGAGCGTGTGTTATCTCGTATCTTCTTCTGTTTATCACAGATCGATTACACAAAACACACATTTGACGGTTATCAGCCATAGTTATAGGAATACAATTCACAAAGTCCAGTAAAACAAGCACAAGTCACCAAGTTAGATATCAACATAGATGTCCGAGATACAAGCCAGAGTCGAAAGAGATGGTCAAACAAAAATAATCGCACAGTACTCAACGAAACAAATGTCAACGATGGATTGCACTGTGCTCGCGGACCTGACGTAAATCCTCGGGTGTTGTGTGGGAGCCGCACTTGTCGCTGATTGGTCACACGAAGCAGGTAGAATTGGTTGGTCTGATTTTAACAATGCTTCCTAGAATTGAAAACAAAAACCAACTTGAAGTGGCTCATTCAACGAATACGTTAACAAAAGCAGCTGTTGAGTGGTCGGGTCGCCCCGCACATTATTGCAGCCATTTTTCTTTGAAAGCGGTGCAATCCTGCTATCTAATTACGCAACACATTTTCGATTTACAATTGAGTCAAATTTGTTTCGTTTTGAATACAATTGCATTCAATTTATAATTTTCGAATTACGTAACTCTAAAATCTGTGTTGTCAACTGCACTCTGTTTCAGACGCTAAAGGTTGAACGATAATCGTCTAAAAAGGCTATTAGTGGAATTACGTAATCATTTTGACAGTTGAAAATTTGTTTCAAATCAACGAGAAATTGCTTTGAGCTATCAATCTAAAGAGAAGGCACCCTACTGGTCGCATTCGATTTTCTTTGCAATATTTTTGGGATTTACTCGTATAATCTCCTTACTTATTACAAAATTATGTAAGTGAACGTCGTCTTCATAAATTGTGAATGTGTTTTTGTGTAAAACCTCAATGATAGATCAGTATTAGGGTCTGTAAAATACCGAAGCAGCGAGGTCGATTTTTAATAATAATTGTGAAAGTTTTCTTCTGTTACAAGTGCTTACAACCTAAACTAAAGATATATATTACGATATTTCAGAAACGAGGTATTTTGGTGGCATTTTAAAGGAAAGACAAATTCTTACCTTGTACCGTATCAAACTTATCATAAGCCACAAGCTTAGCAAACCAGTCGGGCTTGTACTTCATTGGAAAAGCAAATTTATTACAGGAAGAACAAATATTATAATATAGTTTGAAGCATTTTCTGTCAATGGATTCTGTAAGGACATCAGTGAACATACTCACCAAACCATAAATAGATCTATTTCCACATCATTGTCTGTATAAGGTACCTACTTAATATCCTTATTATTTTATTTCTTAGTGTTGAACATTGATTGTGTGTTTAGCATAGCAACAATTTTACACACAATCTTATTGTTTGTTGGTAAATACGAAATGCACCATCAAACGTAAACTTACCATACATATATATAAAGTCAAATGGTAGGCACCTAATTCTTGTTTATAGCAGAATATTGCTGTTCTATAAAGTAGATAGATTGTGCATGTAATTGTTTAAGAGAGACGCCTATTAGACTTTGTGGATGGATGTAATGGTAAATGGAATATCAATATATTGAGGATTTACTTAAATTCTTTTTTTTTATATTTCAGGTGTCAGGCTCAACTACATTATTCAGGAAAAATAACTCTTATGAGCGCTTACAGCAAGAATTAGCAAGCAGTACATACTTATTCCATGATGACTGCCACAGGACATTAGATCCCAAATTCATCTAATCCTTACAGTAGTGTCCAAATATTTCATAATAATGTGAAGATATAATAAAAGTCCTTTTTGTTTACCATATTATTTATTTCTCTCTATTTACTGTTACCTAATAAATGACAGTTAATTTAGGTAAATAGGTACCTCTAAATAGTATCATTATAATAATCAATTGGCTGTGTTTATAAAAGGCATAGTATTCAATTCTTAAATATTTCATTATAAGTTATTTTTATTTGCACCTCTACAGGTACAAATAAAAATTACAAGTACAGGTTCAAAATAAAAACACTCTATTAAGTTTACACTGTATCAATTAACAAAATAGTAACACATATTTATATCGCTGTCGTACAAGACTGAACAGTAAAAAAAAAAAGATTATCTTTCATTAACAATCTTCAGTTTTTACTTTAGTTCTTGAGAAGCGTGAAAACTGAAGTAGCAGAGCAACGGGGCAACGCAGCATGGGCGACATCCTTCATGCTGCATTCATGTCTTCATAGGTGAAACGCCCCAGGAACTCTATAGTTTTAAAACAAAAACTTATTATTTCTTGCTCAAATAAAGATGTTAGATAGCGTATTCTCCACAGACTTCAAAGAATGATCATTCCAGCTTCCAGCGCAGATTATTTCCGATGTTTAACATGTGTTATATGCCTTTCCTGTTCTTTTCTCTATAAACTGATAAAGTTAGAGCAGCAAAGACAGGCAATATTTTGCAATAAATTCGAGTCGGCAGATCGTTCAAGAGGTTATTCAACTTTTACTCAGTGCTGCCAATTTTTTTCCCTGAGTCCGGTATAGACATGCGTCAGATACATCAAAACGAATTTAAAATCAGATTTCAGTCAGAAATCGAATCGTATCGATTATCCGAACTAGACAAACCAATTTCACAAAACCAACCACGGCAATAGTAGCTTTGCGTAAGTACAGACGCCAGCACATCAAGCTACTACAATCTGTCAAATGTATTTAATAGATTTTCAACTTTAGCACTACAGCATAAGGTTCAAGGTTGATTGCGAAAATTTGACAGTTTCGGGTAGCTTGACCTGCTGGCCTCTGTACGTATTTGTTTATGTTTGAATAGTTTTTAATGATGCACTTACAACCGAATAATATTACTAAAGACGATTGAAACTGCGAGCCGGAGCCACTTCTGAAATCGATTTTTAAAAACGGATTTTGAAAGCGATTTCAAAATCTTAAATAGGATATTTAACCGTTTGGTTAAAAACTTTATACTCGATTAATAAAATAAGATTTGACATTTAAATAAACCTTTTTTACAGTCCGTTCAACCGTTTTTAACTTCTATTGTTTTGGTGGCATGACAAATGGCAACCGCAGTATAATTATTGAAATAAACTTAGTGAAGATGTTCGTTTTCAAACGGCTTATCGCCAGATTTTTTTATCCCGTAAGTACGTTCCCGTCTCCCGCGAGATATGTTTTTTGAAATGACGTTGTTTTTCGATCTCCACTCGGGCGGAGCCTCTGTGTGACTTCAATATATTCGTCATGCTGTGTCAGTCTTTCCAAATCAGCGTTCGAATCCACAGTGGTTTCGGCATTTGAAAAAAATAAATTGAAAAGTCACTGACACAGGTTTTAAACAAACAATAAAATATGCCATTATCGTGTTATTTAAATATTTTCTCGAGTCAAAGTTTTAGTTTGATTGTATTGTTTTCTACAGATTGAATTAAACTAACCATTAGACAAAACCACCGGCCACTGAAAGCAAAATTTCTCCGCCAGTAGGGGTGTCCAAATCCCCAGGTTTAGTGGAAATCCCACTAAGTTGACAACACTGCTTTTCTACGATTTTGTCATTGGCCACAGATAACAAAACGTGAAAAGAAAAACGTTTTGTTACGTATTTCAATTATGGTAGTTTTTGGTAGAAAGTGTTTTAAAAATTGGTTTTGAATTTTTCGGCAATCATTGTACATTTTCATTTATAAGCACTAGTAGAGCATCAGTTGTAATAAAAAAAAAATATATAGCACAATAATTTGGAAATTATTCATTCCTACACGGTGTAACAAAACACATCATCCAAATAAATTATAGCCAATTGATTAGACCATCCCTATCCAATTTCGGTCGACTGATATAAAATGTGTAGCGTAATTCGAATTAGGGCAGGCGTTTAAAACTGGACTTGCTTTCGATTCAGAATTGTAAACAGAAATAAAATGTGTTGCGTAATTAGACTGCTGGTATGGTTTACGATCGGCCCAGTGCATATTAGCGGATAAAAGGCATGATAACAAAGGTATTGAATATTGTGACAAATATTTTACATTTACATGGAAGCCCAATAGTTTCATTACTTTATTTATTAATGCATACGTTTGTAAAATAAGCAAAACGCAAAGGTTTTTCGTATGTTTTGTGATGAAAAACAAAAAATGCTGGATGATAAAAATATGACAATTCATTAAAATAGTATCAAAGTATCCATAAATAACACTATCAAACTGAACCTTTTAGTTTATTTACCGATTTGACCGAAAAAGCTTGGTTGTTTTCTGCCAACCCCATGCCTCGATGCCTACCGTTATGCAAATGGCCGCCACGCCATCGAGACGCAAACAAATCGCAATTCCTATGGTGCATCTAGGAAACTATGGTGTATCAATGTAGACATATATTAAGGATTATTTGTGTATTATCGAAATTATTATAATTACTCAAATAACAAAAAGAAAACACACCACACTATACACCACAGAATACTTTATTTATCACACTGAAACTGCACACATTTATAGTACTTAATTAATTAGGTACTTGTTTTATTCTCATTGTATTATGGTCTTAGTTTATGTATTATTATTATTTCTTAAATTTATGATATGCTCAAATACAGATATATATTTTTATTACTTTTGTATAATCTCACTTAATTCAGTGAAAAATAATACTAACCCGATTTAATAGGTCACGCAGGGGGACGTCAATATGTCATTCCATAGGTAATTGCTGAAAACCAGCGCTGTTGACATTGGGTTCATCCGAATTTCACAGCAAGTCGCTGAGCAATGACCTGTTCTTGCACAGATGCGACGCACAGCATTATTTTTCTTATTATTTGTTACAAAAGTAGATATCTCTGTTAGCATTTTGCTTTTGTAATGTTTATGTTGTCTTTTGCAAATGTCAGAAGAGTGCTAAGAGACTAAGAGTACGTATTAGTCTTTGGTCCGTGGCCTTGACATCAACCAATGAACAACATTATTTTGTTTTTTAAATTTTATTTAATGGTTGAATACAGGGCCTTTGGCTGCTTTTGTATGTGTATATTTTGGATTTTTGCTTTTTTTGTGTGCGTTTTGTTTGTGCAGAATAAACAATTTTTCTTTCTTTCTTTTCTTTTCTAGTATTTAACCCATAAAAAAAAAAAAAACTTCTTTTCTAGTATTTAACCCACTAGGCACGCCACAATTGCGGCGGTAAGGCCCCTCTTTGAGGAGTGGCTAGAGAGGCGCCACGGCGTCCTCACCATCCACCTGACGCAGGTCCTCACCGGACACGGTTGTTTCGGGAGGTTCCTGTTCAGGATAAAGCGGGAGGAAACGCCCGGGTGTTACCATTGTGTGGATCGCCCGGAGGACACGGTGGAGCATACGGTGGAGGTCTGCCCGGCTTGGGCGGGGCACCGCCGTGTCCTCACGGAGGCGATCGGCAGCGGCGATCTCTCGCGTCCGGCCCTGGTTCAGGCCATGGTCCGGAGCGAGAGTGCATGGGAAGCCGTCACTTCCTTCTGCGAAGCAGTAATGCTCGCGAAGGAGGAGGCGGAGCGCGCGAGGGAAATGCAAGATGCACGCCCTCGCGCCCCTAGTCGCCGCAGGAGACGCCCCGGGCGTCGGGAGTCGCGAGCCGACTTCCGGCCACCGTATTCGCGGGCTTGCGGACGGTGGGCAATAGGTAGCTCGCCGTCCGATTAGGACCAGCAGTCTAATTACGCAACACATTTTATTTCTGTTTACAATTCTGAATCGAAAGCAAGACCAATTTTAAACGCATTCTATATATCGAATTACGATAGTCATATTTTACCATTCGACCGAAATTGGTTAGGGTTGTTCTAATCAATTGGCCATAATTTATTTGGATGATGTGTTTTGTTACACCATATAGGAATGATTAATTTCAAAATTATAGTGCTATAATTCAATTTTTTTTCATTACAACTGATGCTCTACTAGTGCTTATAAATGAAAATGTACAATGATTGCCGAAAAATTAAAAACCAATTTTTAAAACACTTTCTACCAAAAACTACCATATTTGAAATACGTAACAAAACGTTTTTCTTTTCACGTTTTTGTTATCTGTGGCCAATGACAAAATCGTAGAAAAGCAGTGTTGTCAACTTAGTGGGATTTCCACTAAACCTGGGGATTTGGACACCCCTACTGGCGGAGAAATTTTGCTTTCAATGGCCGGTAGTTTTGTCTAATGGTTAGTTTAATTCAATTTGTAGAAAACAATACAATCAAACTAAAACTTTGACTCGAGAAAATATTTAAATAACACGATAATGGCATGTTTTATTGTTTGTTTAAAACCGGTGTCAGTGATTTTTCGATTTATTTCTTTCAAATGCCGAAACCATTGTGGATTCGAACGCTGATTTGGAAAGACTGACACAGCATGACGAATAGATTGAAGTCACACAGAGGCTCCGCCCGAGTGGAGATCGAAAAACAACGTCATTTAAAAAAACAAATCTCACGGGAGACGGGAACGTACTTACGGGATAAAGAAATCTGCCGTTAAGCCGTTTGAAAACAAACATCTTCACTAAATTTATTTCAATAATTATACTGCGGTTGCCATTTGCCATGCCACCAAAACAATAGAAGTTAAAATCGGTTGAACGGACTGTAAAAAAGGTTTATTTAAATGTCAAATCTTATTTTATTAATCGAGTATAAAGTTTTTAACCAAACGGTTAAATATCCTATTTCAGATTTTGAAATCGCTTTCAAAATCCGTTTTTAGAAATCGATTTCAGGAGTGGCTCCGGCTCGCAGTTTCAGTCGTCTTTAGCAATATCATTCGGTTGTAAGTATATCATTATAAACTATTCAAACATAAACAAATACGTACTTACGCAAAGATACTATTGCCGTGGTTGGTTTTGTGAAATTGGTTTGTCTAGTTCGGATAATCGATACGATTCGATTTCTGACTTAAATCTGATTGATCTTGATTCGTTTTGATGTATCTGACGCATGTCTATACCGGACTCAGGGAAAAAAATTGGCAGCACTGAGTAAAAGTTGAATAACCTCTTGGACGATCTGCCGACTCATTGTGACGCGTTCAGAGTCGAATTTATTGCAAAATATTGCCTGCCTTTGCTGCTCTAACTTTATCAGTTTGTAGAGAAAAGAACAGGAAAGGCATATAACACATGTTAAACATCGAAAATAATCTGCGCTGGAAGCTGGAATGATCATTCTTTGAAGTCTGTGGAGAAAACGCTATCTAACATGGCGAATTGGCGATGTCTTTGTTTACATTTTAGTTTTCGGTAATATTTTTGATAAGCATTGTTTTTCCTTTAATGTTTTATATTTTTCAATATACAAGATTATATTTACTATTCTCTTACAGAAACATGGACCTATGCTAAGCAGTTTTGGAACATTTTTCTTGTGGCTTGTGGAAGTCGGAAAAACTTTGGAAAATTCTCTCGTTCAAGACACTGCGTGCTCTGTTTTCGTTTTCTACTGGCTGCACTAAGACTTACTTAGGCTGTTTTGTTCAATAGCGAAAAGTACCTAAGTCGATATTATCACTACAAGTAAGCCAATATAAATAGGAATAACGTGTGTAAGAGAGTACCTTTGTACCTCATTACATTATTGTAGCTGTAGGTACATTATTGGTCAATCTACCTATGGACAATCATTCCTTTGTTGCGTAGACACAAGCATCTAACTATTTATTGTGGTTAAATATAGTTAATGTCCGTCAACCTCAAAGTCTAACTGAAATTGTTAATTGATATTTATGTACATAAGTAGATGCTGAAATAAACAATAACAACTAACTACAAAACATATTTATAATATTTTCACAGACCGTGCTAGAGCTGAAAATACAAGAAGGGAACGCTACCCAACATCAATCTTGTTGTTCAAACATGGATTGAATATCCAATCTTCTGTATTAATCATTGAAGGTAAGCTTTTTGACACATAGTTAAGAATAAAGCGTAGCATGTCAATTATAAAACTTTAAATATATTTGCTTGGCTGAACTTAGTACATAGACACAACATATATTTTGTGTATACCTAACTAATGTTTAATATTATAATTCAGTATTATAAAATATCTGGAGACTGAAATATCAGGCCTAAATAAAGATGAAATTATACAACCAGCACCAATGACTAGGCTAGGTTTTGTCCAGCCATGGGCTAATGAAAACCTAGTTGATATGCCTACTTTACTTTGCCACATAATTTTTAAGTACTTTATTTGAGCAAAAAATAATAAGATTTTGTTTTAAAACTATACAGTTCCTGGGGCGTTTCACCTATGAAGACATGAAGGCAGCATGAAGGATGTCGCCCATGCTGCGTTGCCCCGTTGCTCTGCTACTTCAGTTTTCAAGCTTCTCAAGAACTAAAGTAAAAACTGAAGATTGTTAATGAAAGATAATCTTTTTTTTTTTACTGTTCAGTCTTGTACGACAGCAATATAAATATGTGTTACTGTTTTGTTAATTGATAACAGTGTAAACTTTAATAAAGTGTTTTTATTTTGAACCTGTGCTTGTAATTTTTATTTGTACTTATAAAGGTGCAAATAAAAATAACTTATTGTTATGTACTTACTTGGCGTCCATATTGAACTGTTGGGTCGTTCCTCGTTACTTTAAACTGTAGTGTGGGGTACCCTCACTTGTAACAATAATCAACTGTCAGTCAACCGTCAAGTGTCAACTATCTGTCAAACACCACATGCCTTCCCCCATAGTCTTTCTGTACTTCACTCAAGTTACTATATTATTTATACTTAACTAACCTAACTATCCTACTATCTAAATCACTCTTATTTAATTGTTTTGTAACCTGCCTCCTTCACAAGTTACTACTGCATCAGTTGGTATGCCGAGTATATCCCGCATTTCATTAGTAGGAACTGGATCGTCATCAGCATCACGTCGTCGTAGTTGGTTTATGTGTCGTGTAACGATTGGTCCATCGTTTATCTTTACTAAAAACCGAACAGGACCTTTGATTCTGAAGACTTCTCCTTTCACCCACTTCTCCCCTCTTGCATAGTTCCGCAGCCATATCTTGTCCTTCAATCTAAAAGTTCTCACCGGTACTTCTATATTACTTTCAATTTGTCTTTCGGCAACAGGTTTTGTAGAGAAAGGATGTATGATGTCAAAACGTGTTCTAAAACGACGTTTATTCAACAATTCTGCCGGCGACTTTCCAGTAACCGAGCTTGGCGCTACCCTCAAACTAAACAAAAGACGTGGTAATTTAATATCCAAGTCAGTTCCGGCCAAACTATGTAATTTCTTTTTTACTGTTTGCACAAATCTTTCAGCTTGTCCATTTGACGATGGTGTATATGGTGGAGTCAGTATATGTTGAATGCCATTGCATTTCATAAAATTCTTGAATTGTTCAGATGTGAATGCTGTTCCATTATCCGATACTAAAACTTGTGGTAATCCTTGTTGTGCAAAAATTTCTCTTAAAGCTTTTATTGCACATTCACTTGATGTTGAACGAACTATTTTTATTTCTGGCCATTTCGAGTGTGGATCCACCACAATTAGATATATTCTTCTGTCCACTGGACCAGCAAAGTCGATATGTAAACGTTGCCATGGGTTAGAAGGAGTGATCCAAGAATGTCCTGTGCTTGCTGGCATATTTTTATTTACCTGACAGCTATCACAATTTGCCACTAACGCTTCAATCTCATGATCTAGTCCTGGCCACCAAAAATAACTTCGGGCAATTGATTTCGATATCACTATGCCATCGTGAGTCTCATGTAAACCCTGTAACATGTGTTCCCGCATTGGTGGCGGTATGACCACTCGAGTGCCCCATATTATGCAGTCATTCGTAACAGATAACTCTTTTCTTTTGAGCCAATATAATTTCATATTACTGTCATTTACGGCATCAGGCCATCCATGCAATATCCAGAATTTCACTTTAGATAGAATATCGTCTCGCCTCGTTTGTTCTGCAATATCTTTTGCAGAATACTGAACAGCGCTTGGTGTCTCCGACAGTAATAAAATATCCTCAACATCATCAGTATCTGACTTCCAATCTTCAGTAGTATCCATTGGCCACCTACTGAGAGCATCAGCATTACCTATACTAGTGCCACGTTTATATTGTAATTCATAATCATGTGAGTTCAGCTTCAAAGCCCATCGCATCATTCTTGGAGACAGTACTTTAGGTATTGCTTTATTGTGACTAAAAATCCCAAGCAATGGCTTATGATCAGTATATATTACTACATGCCTTCCATATACATACTGATTGAATTTATCCAAACCAAATATTATTGCCGCAGCTTCTTTATCGATCTGTGCATAATTACGTTCAGATTTTGATAAAGTTCTGGACCCCATAGCAATAGGTTTTTCTGATCCATCATCCATAACATGGGATAGAACGGCTCCTACCCCATATTCTGAAGCATCACATGTTAATGTTACCTTTCTGTTATTATCAAAATGTATTAGAGTATCTTTACTAGATAGTGTAGCTTTAGCCGTCTGGAATGTTTCTGTCTCTAACGTGCCCCACTTCCATACAGCATCTTTATCTAGAAGCCTATGTAGTGGTTCCAATAACGTTGCTTTGTTTTTCATAAACCTGTCATAAAAATTCAACAATCCCAAAAAAGCTTGCAGCTCTTTAACATTTCTAGGGCTCCTCGCATTCATAATCAATTTAATCTTTTTTTCACTTGGGTGAATACCATCTTGATCCACAACATAACCAAGGAATTCTACTTTATTTGTTGCAAACTCACACTTTTTCCGGTTCAGCCTGAGTCCTACATCTTTAAGACACGCCAGTACCTTTTCCAGCCTTGCGTTATGCTGTAACTTATTTCCACTTATTAAAATATCATCTAGCAACACAGACACTCCTTTAATACCTGCCAATGTCGTTGACATGATCCGTTGAAATATACCTGGGCAAGCCTTTAAACCATAGGGCAATCTTTTCATCTTATATAATCCCTTTAATGTATTAATCGTCAGGAGCATACCTGTTTCATCTGATACTTTCAGTTGTGTATACGCCTCTTTTAAATCCAGTTTGGTATAAATAATGCCACCTGCGACTTCAGATAGGCATTCACTTATTGTTGGCTGCGGGTATGTATCCGTGTCAGTTGCTGAATTTACAGTCAATCGGTAGTCTCCACATAGTCGAATACTACCATCTTTTTTTAGTACTGGAACCACTGGTGTTGCCCAATTTGAATAAGCTATTGGTTCCATTACTCCGACGTTCACCAACCTATCAATTTCTTCACAAACTCTATCTCTTATCGCAAATGGTACTGACCTGCTCCTCATAAATTTGGGCTGTACATCCGTCTTGCACTTGATCACAACTTCAGGTCCTTTGTATTCGCCAAGTCCATCAAACAATTCTTCATATTTTTTAAGTATATTCAACAGAGATTCCTCCTTTACACTATCCAGGAAATTGATGTTATTTATACCTTCAACTGAAATTCCTAGAGGCTTGAACCAATTCCTACCCAGGAGATTACCTCGCCCCTGTCCAATTATTATTTGCAGGTAACCTTTAAAGTTTTTATATTCAATAAAAACTTTAGTTTTGCCATGCACCTGCACTTTAGCATCAGTCCAGGTGTGTAAGTTTAGCCTGCATTCCTGTAAATTCAGTCCATTTGGCCAGATTAATCCTGCTTGTTCCCTTGACATTATAGTATAAGAACAGCCGGAATCAACCTCAAACTTGACTAATTTCTTATTCAGATGAAGTTCTGTAAATATGCCAGGTTCACGGTATGTTCCTCCCACACAGTATAACCCATTCATAAATTCTTCTTCCCTTTCTTGAATCTCTTTGATATCACCAGTTCCATTACTATTTTTCCTGCACATTTTTGCAATATGGCCTACTTTGCAGCATGTGTTGCATTTAGCGGAAACAAACTTACATTTATGGTACAAATGGCTTCCTCCGCATCTGTAGCAGTATAGCTTCTTTTTTTTCTCTTCCACTGCATTTACCTCCATTGGTTCTACCTCACTATCCCTGCTTGCACTTGCCGGACAGGTGATTGCTGATTCCTCAATGGCCGGTACTTTCAGGATCTTTAGATCTTCAACACATCTTTCCGCTTGCAATGCCAACTCTACAGCTGTTGCATAAGTTAGATTAGCCTTCTTCAGTAAATTCTCTTGTAGTTTGGAATTATTAACGCCACACACTAGTCTATCTCTCAAGGTTCTTTCTAAATCTACAAAATTGCAAAATCTACACATTTTTCGAAGTGATGCAATGTATCCTTGAATTTACTCATTTTTACCCTGATTCCTACTGTGGAATTTAAATGATTCTACTATCTCATTTGGTCGCGGACTAAAATGGTTATTTAGCTTTGTATCTATTTCACCTAATGTAACCTGGCTCACAGTATCCGGAAACACTAATGCTTTAACTAAGTTATACAGATCACTACCACAAGAAGCAAAAAATACCGCTTTTTGCTTATTAGGTTTGACTATGCCATGTGCTAATATGAAGTAACCAAATCGTTCTTTATATGATTCCCAATCCCCACTTTTCATATCAAACGTCTCGAATCTTATATCAGCCATTGTATTTATACAGTTTTCACTAAGTTTTAACTGGTTTTTTCACTATATTTCACGTTTATCTCGTCGCCACTGTTATGTACTTACTTGGCGTCCATATTGAACTGTTGGGTCGTTCCTCGTTACTTTAAACTGTAGTGTGGGGTACCCTCACTTGTAACAATAATCAACTGTCAGTCAACCGTCAAGTGTCAACTATCTGTCAAACACCACACTTATAATGAAATATTTAAGAATTGAATACTATGCCTTTTATAAACACAGCCAAATGATTATTATAATGATACTATTTAGAGGTACTTATTTACCTAAATTAACTATCATTTATTAGGTAACAGTAAATAGAGAGAAATAAATTATGGTAAACAAAAACGACTTTTATTATATCTTCACATTATTATGAAATATTTGGACACTACTGTACGGATTAGTGGAATTTGGGATCTAATGTCCTGTGGCAGTCATCATGGAATAAGTATGTACTGCTTTCTAATTCTTGCTGTAAGCGCTCATGAGAGTTAATTTTTTTCCTGAATATAGTAGTTGAGCCTGACACCTGAAATATAAAAAAAAGAATTTAAGTAAATCCTTAATATATTGATATTCCATGAACCATTACATCCATCCACAAAGTCTAATAGGCCTCTCCCTTAAACACTTACATGCACAATCTATCTACTTTATAGAACAGCAATATTCTGCTATAAACAACAATTAGGTGCCTACAATTTGACTTTATATGTATGTATGATGGTGTGGCTTTATATTGATGGTGCATTTCGTTGTTGTTGCTATGCTAAACACACAATCAATGATCAACACTAAGAAAGAAAATAATAAGGATATTAAGTAGGTACCTTATACAGACAATGATGTGGAAATAAATCTATTTATGGTTTGGTGAGTATGTTCACTGATGTCCTTACAGAATCCATTGACATAAAATGCTTCAAACTATATTATAATATTTGTTCTTCCTGTAATAAATTTGCTTTTCCAATGAAGTAAAAGCCCGACTGGTTTGCTAAGCTTGTGGCTTATGATAAGTTTGATACGGTACGAGGTACGAATTTGTCTTTCCTTAAAAATGCCACCAAAATACCTCGTTTCTGAAATATCATAATATATATCTTTAGTTTAGGTTGTAAGCACTTGTAACAGAAGAAAACTTTCACAATTATTATTAAAAATCGACCTCGCTGCTTCGGTATTTTACAGACCCTAATACTGATCTATCATTGAGGTTTTACACAAAAACACATTCACAATTTATGAAGACGACGTTCACTTACATAATTTTGTAATAAGTAAGGAGATTATATGAGTAAATCCCAAAAATATTGCAAAGAAAATCGAATGGGACCAGTAGGGTGCCTTCTCTTTAGATTGATAGCTCAAAGCAATTTCTCGTTGATTTGAAACAAATTTTCAACTGTCAAAATGATTACGTAATTCCAATAATAGCCTTTTTAGACGATTATCGTTCACTCTTTAGCGTTTGAAACAGAGTGCAGTTGACAACACAGATTTTAGAGTTACGTAATTCGAAAATTATAAATTGAATGCAATTGTATTCAAAACGAAACAAATTTGACTCAATTGTAAATCGAAAATGTGTTGCGTAATTAGATAGCAGGCCCGGGTCGACGGCGCGTTGTGTTCCACGCGCGCCTCAAAGAGATGTCAGCACCAACTGACGGGGTCCGTAAGGGCCAATGCCTGCCAGGGTTGCGAGTTTGTCCGAAAGGGATATCGCGGCCCCGGCACACAAGCAACGGAAGGAACACGGGTGGGTTTTAGTCAGTAAAAGTCTGACATGAAATGACTCCTCCCGCTCTGGGCGGAGCGAGAGGGAGCTCTCGCTCCGCCCAGAGCGGGAGGAGTCATTTGATGATTTCCCACACAAAAAAAAAAAAAAAACCCATATCTTTTTTCTCAAATGATATTTAATCATACTGCTTGAACAATATTTGTTCTACAAGCATTCACCTTTCAAATTACACTAGTTTCATTAATGGCCGCTGATGGGCCTGGACGCCCATTGTTCTTTGTATGTATTTATATTTATGGTATAAAAATAATACCATCGTAGGACCTCTTTACAAACCAAAATCCTTAAACGGCAAGGTGATTCGTTTACTTTATTTCGAAAGTGATGATTACTGTCTTATTAAAGACTTGCCACGACTTGTTAAGAATCAAACAACAAAACAGTAAACTGTACTTTTGTGATGTTTGTTTAATGTTTCTTAATTCATAATTGTGGAGGTGTCGCCACGGAACTGCCTCCAAAAGGTTCTTTCATACAGTTTGAAAATTATAACAGAGAGCAGACTGTACCATTTGTTATATACGCAGATTTTGAACGGTATGAGTCCTGTGACCTTGATCCCACTAAGGCGAGCACTGTAACGCGACAGCGACACGTGCCTATAGCTTACGCTTTTTTTTTTTTTTTTTTGGGTGGGAAATCATCAAATGACTCCTCCTGCTCTGGGCGGAGCGAAGGGGAGTGTCAGACTTTTACTGACTAAAACCCACCCGTGTTCCTTCCGTTGCCTGTGTGCCGGGTCCACGATATACCTTTCGGACAAACTCGCAACCCTGGCAGGCATTGGCCCTTACGGACCCCGTCAGTTGGTGCTGACATCTCTTTGAGGCGCGCGTGGAACACAACGCGCCGTCGACCCGGGCCTGGTCCTAATCGGACGGCGAGCTACCCATTGCCCACCGTCCGCAAGCCCGCGCCTACGCTGGCCGGAAGTCGGCTCGCGACTCCCGACGCCCGGGGCGTCTCCTGCGGCGACTAGGGGCGCGAGGGCGCGCATCTTGCATTTCCCTCGCGCGCTCCGCCTCAGAAGGAAGTGACGGCTTCCCATGCACTCTCGCTCCGGACCATGGCCTGAACCAGGGCCGGACGCGAGAGATCGCCGCTGCCGATCGCCTCCGTGAGGACACGGCGGTGCCCCGCCCAAGCCGGGCAGACCTCCACCGTATGCTCCACCGTGTCCTCCGGGCGATCCACACAATGGTAACACCCGGGCGTTTCCTCCCGCTTTATCCTGAACAGGAACCTCCCGAAACAACCGTGTCCGGTGAGAAACTGCGTCAGGCGGAAGGTGAGGACGCCGTGGCGCCTCTCTAGCCACTCCTCAAAGAGGGGCCTTACCGCCGCAATTGTGGCGTGCCCAGCGCTGGGTTGCGACAATCGCACTCTCCATGCCGCCATGAGATCCCGCCGGAGCTCTGTCCGCTGTGCCGTGATTTCTCGCGGCAGCGGAGTTACACCCCGGCGTTTCGCCTCCTCGCGCAACTCCCACATGTGCGCGAGGACTTTTGCCTCCAGATCCCATGGCGGTAGTCCGGCAAGCTTACGCTTACCATATTACGTGTGCGCTAGACGAAAGCCACAATCGTTACGTTTCTTATCGCGGTTCGGATTGTGTATCTAATTTTGTGAAGTCTATTTATAAAGATGCACAAAAAATTTATACTATTTAAAAAAAAAAAAATCCTATGATATACTCAGATGATAATGCTCGCAACTTTGAAAACGCGATGACTTGTCATATTTGTGATCACTGTCTTCTTGTTCGGCGACAGGGTTCGCGATCACTGTCACTTGACTGGAAAGTATCGCGGCGCAGCTCATAGTTACTGTAACCTACAATACAGATTACCAACATTTTTACCAGTATTCTTTCATAATTTGTCCGGATACGATTGTCACCTTTTTATAAAAGAATTAGGTGAAGCTCCTGGATCTATTAAAGTGATACCGAAAACAAAAGAAAACTATATTTCATTCACAAAGTTTATTCCGATTTCACCTGAGGAAAGCATTCAGGTTCGGTTTGTAGATTCTTTCAAGTTTTTAGGCACTAGTTTAGAAAAGTTAGTTAGTACCATAAAAAAACAAGACTTCAAGCAATTAAAATCTTATTTTCCTAATAAAACACAATTTAACCTACTCACCCGTAAAGGAGAGTATCCCTATGACTATATGTCTCAATGGTATCGATATGAAGAAAAATGTTTGCCTTCAAAAAAAATGTTTTTTAACTCATTGATTATTGAGTCAATTACTGACGAAGACTATGAACACGCTCGTTCCGTTTGGTCAGTATTTAATATTCGAAACATGGGTATGTACACCGATTTATATCTTAAAACAGACGTTCTGTTGCTAACAGATGTATTTGAAAATTTTCGAAAAACTTGTAAACGACATTATAATCTCGATCCTGCGTTATATCTTACAGCACCAAGTCTATATCTTTTGATGCAATGCTTTTAAAAACAGGAGTTCAATTAGAATTAATTAGCGATGTAGAAATTTTTAGAATGATACAACAAGGTATTCGTGGAGGTGTTTGTATGTGTTCCAAAAGACATGCCAAAGCCAACCACAAATATTTAGATACCTACGATCCAACCCGCCCAAATTCATTTATCATTTATTTAGACTGTAACAATTTATACGGTTACAGCATGTGTCAATCCCTGCCCTATTTCGGTTTTAGATTTATGAATAGACAAGAAATAGATTTTTTACAAGCGAATTTGACAGACATCGGTGATACTGCGGAAAACGGTTACATTCTTGAAGTTGATTTAATATATCCGGAAAATTTGCACATTGAACACAATGACTTTCCATTTTGTCCAGAAAAATGCATACCACCTGGTGGTAAAAATAAAAAACTAATACCAAATTTGTTTGATAAATATCACTATGTAATTCATTACGTTCATTAAAAAAAAATGCTTACAATACGGTTTAATATTGAGAAGGATCCATCGCGTTATTATGTTTAAGCAAAGTTGTTTTTTAAAGCGATATATCATCATCATCAGTTACGTCAATTTTTTTTTTTTTTTAATTTTTTTTTAAGGGCTTTATCGCTGAGCGATAACGTCACCCTGTAACATCATCACAATAACTAAACCTAAAAACACTTTTTAATTCTAAAGTTACTTATACTAGTACTACTTCAAATTCACTTTAAAACAAAAAATGCCAATTTGTACATTATCCTAGCTTGTTCCGATAAAGGAAAAGCCAGGATAGCATTACAGTCCCCAGTGTCATACTTGTTTGTTGGACCAAGTAAATTAAATCGCAAAGCTTCATTCCGCACACACTCCATCAAAACATGTTGCACATCTTCGACTACTCCACATTCTTCACAGTTGGGTGACGTAACCTTTTTCATTAGGAAACCAAACTTTCTTGAGGGAATGTGACCGGAACGAAGCCTTAGCGCCATAACTAGTTCATTTCTGCTAAATACATTTTGATCGATCCAATTATACACTGGAAGCTGTGGTTGGATGGTTTTGTACCAAATTCCCTTTTCTGTTGACCTCTGGTTAAAGTATTCACTCCACACATCTGTACACTGCTGTTTTATTATTTTTATATAATCTGTGAATAAAGGACGAACATTTACAGAAATTCCATCTGACACGGCTTGGTTGGCCAAAAGATCCACTCTTTCATTGTCCTGAATCTGTACATGAGATGGGATCCATTGTAAAACTATCGAGATTGATCTTTGACCTAATTTGAATATAGACTCCAAAATCATGTAGGCTATCGGTACTCCTCGCACGGGCGAAGTGCACCGAGCCAAGTGTTGCAGCGAACTCTTCGAGTCTGTTAGAATGACAAATTTATCATGATTGATTGAGTTAATATAAGAAAGAGCCTCTGCTATTGCAATTAACTCGACATGCATAATGGAGATATCAGAGTCTATAGCAGGTTTGACATTTGTATTTAATTGTGGATCCCAAACCGCAGCACCACTACCAGCACTACTCTTAGAACCATCTGTGTAAACCTTGTGAAAACCAACATATTCCTCTTCTATAAAATTTGTGCAGATTTGTCCCAGACGGTTGCAGTTATAATGTCGTTTAGGTTTAGTAATAGATGGTATATTATGTTTAATAGCCTTATGAACATTAATGTTGCTGACCCATGTCCCCAGAGAAAACATTTCAATCAACCTAACCGAGTGGACAGCAGAAGATTTAAGTTCATTGTAAATTGAGACCAATAGAGGTTGTTTTCTACCTCTCCAATATTGAGAATTACTAATGTTTGCAGTTAACGACTCAATCAAATTAATCACAATGCTCTCCCGAAATGACATACATTGTAAACAATATTTGCCTCCTAGAAATTTCCTACGAATATGTAATGGAGATAGATTTAATTCACACTCCATCAGTGCTTCAAATAAAGCCACCAATAACACGAAGCGATTTGTTTTGCGCTTTGTCCAATTTAGATAAATGGCACTTGTAACTCCAATCATACAAAAAGCTACCATATTCTAACCTACTGCGAATTATGGAGATATATATATAGTCGACGCAGATGTTTAGGGTGAATACCCCAGCCAGGACCCGCCAATACTTTGAAAATATTTATAAAATTTAAAACCTTTTGAACAGACTCATTAATATGTTTCCCCCATCTGAGTGATTGATCCAACCACATTCCCAGGTATTTAATATTATTCACTACAGAAATATTACTATTATTAATTTCTAAGTTAATAGGTTGTCTGCACATACCTCTCTTAAAAATACAGACCTTAGTCTTATCAGGAGAAATTTCTAAGCCTAGATTTATAACTATGGAATTAAATGCATTCAAAGCAGACTGCAGTTCTGAGACAACAGCATTGACATTAGTACCTGATTTAAATAAAACAAAATCGTCAGCATACTGAGAAATGTCAACGTTCGTAATAGCCTTGCAAATATTGTGAGTCGCAACGTTAAATAAAAGAGGGGAAAGTGGGTCTTCTTGGGCCAACCCCCGTCCCGTAGACCGCATGTATTCTTTATTATTAATTGAAATTTTAAGTATTCTCTCATTCAAGAATCTCCACAAATAGGAACACAACCTACGACCCACTGAAAGTTTATCCAGAGTGTATAGTAAACTAGCGATATCGACATTATTATAGGCGTTATTGATGTCAATAAAACAACCAACTGTGACAAGATTTGAAGTAAAACCAATTGGAATCTTTGTCGTCAAAGCAACAAGACTGTCTAAACATGACTTAGACTTACGAAAGCCTACAGTATTATCAGAGAATGTGCATCTATTCTCAAGAAACCATTCCAAACGTTTGTTCAAAATTGAGTGAAAAATTTTGCAAAGACATGACATCAGAGAAATAGGTCGAAGGGAAGATGACAGTCCCGAAACTCAACCTGGTTTAGGAATAGGAATTATTTGAATATTTCGCCACTGTCTTGGAACACAACCAGCATCGTAAAATTTATTGTGTACAGAGAAAGTAATAATAATTTACCAGTGGCTGGAAGATTCTTGATCATAGAAAAGGAAATTTCATCACCACCAGGTGCCGTGTCTTTTGATTTTATGGAATTTTCTAATTCCTAAATAGAAATAACAGCTTCTAATTTATTATTGCAGGACTGAAAGCAGGGTTCAAGTGGGGAAACGTAATCAGGCGTTAGGTCATTAAGAAGCCTTTCTGCTAAAGTTGAGTCGACGTGTTGATATTTCGATCTACGGCCTTTTACCCATCTCATTTTGCGCCACATATCACTAGCAGAAGTTGTCTCATCGATACTTGAACAAAAACCTCTAAAGGATGCACCTTTAGCCTTTCGTGTCTGCCTCTGCGATTCCTGAATGTTCTCCTGCAATAGTGCGTAATTTTGAGGTGAAGGGTTACCCCTAAACTTTGCTAACGCTAAACGTCGTGATGCCACCGATCTAGATAGCTCAGGGCTCCAATACGGTTTTGGTTCAAATTTCGAGTTGATATGTTGAGGAACAACAATTTGAGGGATGTGGGAATCTGCTGCTTTCTGTAAAGTGTTTTCAAAGAAGTCATAACACAACTGTGGGTCTACAGGGGTGGTTGAATCACGGAGAATGTTTTCTACGGACGAAGCATACTTCTCCCAGTTAGATTTTTTTAAATTTCTTTTACGAATATTTAGTTTAATAACATTAATATTGGTGGATAATTTAATAATTAGGTGGTCACTGCCTAACGATTGATTTGTAACTTTCCAAGTAAAATTTAAAGCCAAATCCACAGAGATAAAAGAAATGTCGGGAGAGGATTGTTGCACCAAATTATTCACCAATTTTATACGAGTCGGACTACTATCATTAACTGATTTAAAGTTATGATCTATCATAGAATCGAATATCTGCGATCGACGCTGGTCGGTTTTATATGACCAGTTGGAATGGTGACCATTAAAGTCACCTAAAATTAAGGTTTTGTTATATGCAATCGAAAATATATTATCCCAATCTCTTTGTAAAGTACGAACAGTTGAAGGGCAGTAAATAGCAACGATATTCTCAATATACTGACAATTTAACAATTGAATGCACAAGAGTTCAATACCTGGATTATAATTATGTACATTACGCAATTGCGCTTTAATCGATTTGTGAACAATAACAGCTACCCCCCCATAACCGTCATAGCGGTCCAATCTGAAAACGTTATACTCATTCAAATAAAAGTGGCTATCTGGTTCCAACCACGTTTCACTGATAACGGCAATAAAAATCTTATCTTTGAATAACAGCTGTTCGAATAATGCTGATTTTGGCCGCAGACTTTGTGCATTCCATTGTACAATATTAAGTGCGAGAGAATTATTGAGACGATCCATTAAAAAGTTTACTTAAAAGTGAATTTTCTGGCAAATTATTAACCACAATTATTACCAACCATTCTACGATTATCTTAACCACGCTGTTTATTTTATTCTTAAATGAACCTTTCCTCAGAAATATATTTATAATGTTACTTTAAAATTAAAATTAACAGACGACGTTTCTTTTCGATTATGAACGCTTGATTTCTTTCTATGACAATCACTTGGATTCTTTGGTATATCGGTTTGGGTCGATGTTTCTTGTCGTACACTCATAGAAGAGGTAGATGATACCTCCGAATCCCAATCCATAACGCCAGTGCCCGCGGCCGTGGACGGACGAGACTGCCACCGTTTTTTATGTTGTGTAGTTTTCTGTTTCGATTCCCGTTTCGGATGCGAACTAATAGCCTGTTGTTGCCCAGGTATTATGACGGCTGGTTTAACTTTATCTGCATATCTTGACTGCTCCACATATGATTGTACTGGGTTAATATTTTCTTATGTACTTGTTTGATTATTTTCCTCTGTCACATGAATATTTGTAACCTGACAGATAGGAGGAGGAGATGCAGGTACATATAATAACAGTGCTTTACGGTATGTACAATTAAATTCATTCATTAACTCTCGTAACCTTTTTTCTTTCAAATAAGTAGGGCATTTCTCATCTAGGGCTAAATTATTACCCTTACAATTTACACATATAAATGTAGTTTTATCGCAATTGTCGTGACTACCTCCACATTTAGGACATTTACCTTGACTAGCCGTACACATCTTTGCAATATGTCCATATCTCCAACATTTGGAGCATTGAGTTACGGGCAATGTAAATCTCTCGACTTTGGCTCTCATACCGTATATATATACATAAGAGGGTACATGTGCACCTTGAAAACAAATGCGTAAAGACTCGCTGGCAATCCATCCATTAGAGTTACTATCTCCTTTATCGTCAGTATCTTTACATCTACGGTTGAGACGTATTGCCGATAGAATTTTCACATCACACGAGACATTACCAACAAATTCTTCAATTGAAAGATCCAATTCTATATCTCTAATAATCCCGTACGACACTGCAACTTCCCATGATTTTTGTGAACGCCAACCCATTTCGTTAAATACTTTGCAATAAATCATTTTTTCGGCATGAGATTCATTGTCAAACGTGACTATTAATTTGTACGGATTAATATATTTCACGCGTGTTATACCGATTATCTCATTATTTTTAAATAGTCTAGCTAACGCAAATTGTTTCGGAAACTTCTCTTTATTGTGTATGCATAACTCAACTGCTTCTTCCTCATTATTGCAGCTTATCTCCTGAACTGGAGTTGGTCTTCTTGCGATTCTCCTCCCTAGTCCATTCACCGTAGTCCAACTTCCAGATGAGTCATCCTCCCTATCTCTTTTTCTCCCTAAATTATCGTCATCATCACCTTCCAAACTTCCCTTCTCTAGTTGTGTAGGCACCTCCATATCCAAGTGTGTTATATGCTCTGAATCTTCCCTTTGTGTATTACTACATTCATCTATCAATACGTCATTGAGCGAGTTACTCATAAATATGATATTAGATCGAACGGCCGGCCGGCCGAGCGCGGCGGCTCGGCAACGATCGAAAAGGATCTTATCGCAAAACCGGTAATTAGCGTATACTCGTACACACGTCTAATTTGCCCGAGGCGCAAATCGACACTGTGGCGTGCGAGTTAACGTTTGAACAAGATTTTTTCAAATTATTAAACAATAGTATTTTTAGAAAAACCTTAGAAAATAATAAAAATCGAATAGACGTTAAGTCAGTAAACAAGTGGTGTGACTCAAACAATAAAATAAAAAACCGGCCAAGTGCGTGTCGGACCACGCACAATTAAGGGTTCCGTAGTTCCTTTCCAGTAGATCCCAAGAACAAACTTAACATTGTAGTTGAAAAGCATGTTCCCCCATACATTCCAACTGTAAATGTAAGTTTGTACGCACAATATTGAGTGATTTACCATGTTATTTTAAGACAATAAACTTCTTATAGGTTTTACTGTAATCTATAAGCAAAGAACTATTCTCTGTATTTAAAAAAAAAAATTAGGATCAGTAGTTTCGGAGATAAGGGGGGAATGGTAAATTTTCATCTATTTTCTTAAATATCTTTAAAAGAATTTATTTTAAAATTATTATAAAAATGTTTTTGAAATCCTCGCAATAAACCCTTTCCAAATGAAAGGGTTTAGATGCCACACGGTACAGTTCACAAAACTTTTTTTTAAATTTTTCTTATTTGCCCCCCAAAAGTGTCCCCCATATTCAAAATTCATTTATTTATGTTACACGTCCGTGTTTGGGTCACAGAAATACATATGTGTACCAAATTTCAACTTAGTCGGTCCATTAGATTCGGAGCAAATTGGCTGTGATAGACGGACAGACAGACAGACAGACACACGAGTGATCCTATAAGGGTTCCGTTTTTTCCTTTTGAGGTACAGAACCCTAAAAAGAGTAATTGTGCTGAGAAATTGATAGCCAGTCCATATTTTCACAGCGCCTCTGTATTTTCTGATTATCTAGTAGCAATACAAATGAAGCCTATGCGTGATAAACTTAATAAACCAATATACATAGGGTTCACAGTATTAGAATTATCTAAAACGCCTATGTATGATTTTCACTACTCTATCATGAAACCTTTTTATGGTAATGGAATTGAATTGTGCTATACTGACACAGATAGTTATTATGATGATAGAAGATTCCAGGACTGTTTAAGGACAGCGGCGAAGACCGCCCTCCGAGCGGGGATCGAGCGGGCCAGAGGACTGGCCCGCGAGGAGTCGCTGGAGACTCTAAACAGAGACCCGTGGGGACGCCCATATAAATGGGTGCGAGATAAGCTCCGCCCATGAGCTCCCCCGCTGACGCAGAGTCTCCGGCCCCAGCTCGTGGAGGACGTGGTGAGCGCTCTGTTCCCTTCGCGAGGGGAACATACTCCCCCGCCTATGGCTCCGCCTCCTGCGGTGCCCGATGCGGACCACACAGGTAACGACGACGACGACGAAGCTCCGGAGGTGACCGGGGTAGATTTGAGAGTGGCGGTACGTAGGCTGAATGCCAAAAATACCGCCCCAGGACCCGACGGCTTACCTGGAAAAGCTTGGGGTTCTGGCCTTAGAGGCTCTCGGGCCTCGACTTCGGGGGCTCTTTAGCGCATGCTTGGAGAGGGGCCAGTTCCCACTTCGTTGGAAAACGGGAAACTGGTCCTCATCAAGAAGCCGGGGCGCCCGGCGGACTCTCCGTTCGCTTACCGGCCCATCGTGCTGCTCGACGAGGTGGGCAAGCTCTTTGAAAGAGTAATTGCAGACCGCCTTGTCGGGCAGCTGGTGCGAGTGGGGCCGGATTTGGCGGACAGCCAGTTTGGTTTCCGCAAGGGGCGCTCTACGGTGGATGCCATCATGCGCGTTCGAGCCCTCACGACGGGGGATGCTATTGCCCGGGGTGGGGTGGTCTTGGCGGTGTCTCTTGACATCGCCAATGCGTTCAATACCCTGCCCTGGAGTTGCATTAGGGAGGCACTCCGGTATCACCGGATGCCGACCTACCTCTGTCGGGTGGTCGAGGCCTATTTGACGGACAGGGCCGTCATCTACCCCGGTCACCACGGAGAGTGGAACCGGCGAGAGATGTCGTGCGGTGTCCCGCAGGGATCGGTCCTGGGGCCGCATTTGTGGGACATCGGCTACGACTGGGTGCTTCGCGCCGACCTCCCTAGCGGCGTCAGCGTAGTCTGCTACGCTGACGACACGCTGGTCCTGGTGCAGGGGAGGTCGCATGAAGCGGCGGCCGAACTAGCGACACGTTGGGTTGCTATCGTCGATAGGATCCGGCAACTGGTACTCGAGGTGGCCTTGCACAAGTCCGAGGCCATGTGTTTCTATGGTCCTCGGAACGCGCCACCGTCGGGTTCCCAGATAACGGCGTGAGGGGTTCACATCGGTGTCGAGTCGACGATGAAGTACCTTGGACTCATCCTCGACAGCCGGTGGAACTTCGTGGAGCACTTCCGACGTTTGGCTCCCAAACTGCAGAGGGCTGGGGCTGCTTTGAAGCGGTTTCTGCCCAATCTAGGGGGTCTAAACGCCTCCTGCCGGAGGCTCTACGCGGGGATCGTGCGGTCCATGGCCCTTTACGGGGCACCGGTGTGGGCGCGTTCATTAAGGCTGCGACCAGCCCAGCGATTGAACGCATCCCAAAGGGTCATGGCCATTAGGCTGGTCAGAGGATACCGCACGGTCTCCCGTGAGGCGGCGAGCCTCCTTGCCGAACTACCGCCATGGGATCTGGAGGCAAAAGTCCTCGCGCACATGTGGGAGTTGCGCGAGGAGGCGAAACGCCGGGGTGTAACTCCGCTGCCGCGAGAAATCACGGCACAGTGGACAGAGCTCCGGCGGGATCTCATGGCAGCATGGAGAGTGCGATTGTCGCAACCCAGCGCTGGGCACGCCACAATTGCGGCGATAAGTCTCCTCTTTGAGGAGTGGCTAGAGAGGCGCCACGGCGTCCTCACCTTCCGCCTGACGCAGGTCCTCACCGGACACGGTTGTTTCGGGAGGTTCCTGTTCAGTATAAAGCGGGAGGAAACGCCCGGATGTTACCATTGTGTGGATCGCCCGGAGGACACGGTGGAGCATACGGTGGAGGTCTGCCCGGCTTGGGCGGGGCACCGCCGTGTCCTCACGGAGGCGATTGGCAGCGGCGATCTCTCGCGTCCGGCCCTGGTTCAGGCCATGGTCCGGAGCGAGAGTGCATGGGAAGCCGTCACTTCCTTCTGCGAAGCAGTAATGCTTGTGAAGGAGGAGGCGGAGCGCGCGAGGGAAATGCAAGATGGGCGCCCTTGCGCCCCTAGTCGCCGCAGGAGACGCCCCGGGTGTCGGGAATCGCGAGCCGACTTCCGGCCACCGTAGGCGCGGGCTTGCGGACGGTGGGCAATGGGTAGCTCGCCGTCCGATTAGCCGTCCGTAAGGGCCAATGCCTGCCAGGGTTGCGAGTTTGTCCGAAAGGGATATCGCGGCCCCGGCACACAGGCAACGGAAGGAACACGGGTGGGTTTTAGTCAGTAAAAGTCTGACACTCCCCTCTCGCTTCGCCCAGAGCGGGAGGAGTCATTTGATGATTTCCCACCCATAAAAAAAAAAAAAAGGACTGTTTAAGGACGAAATGGTTGGCAAAGTTATCAAAGTATTCATAGGACTGCGCTCAAAGCTTTATTGTATTAAAACCTTAAACAAAACAATTTAAAAAGCCAAAGGTACAAAAAAATGTGCAACGAAAAATTTTAGTATGTTTGATTATAAAATGTTTTATACAATTGCAATGTCATTCGCAAAAAAAATGTATTGTTAAGGTCAATAAAACATGAAATATTCACTCAGAACGTAAATAAAATAGCACTTTCAAGCAATGATGATAAACGGTTTGTACGGTGAACCCGCACATTTCGAAACATTAAGTAGGTTAAGCTACATCAGCGTTTGCATACTGTAACGGCTAGGGCTGCGCAGGGTAGGCTGCGCAGGCCGTTAACGGATAGATAGGTAGAAGTAGAATAATTAAAACAGCAATATAGGTAAACATATATATATTGGTAGATAGGTAGTTAGAGATTAAGTAATACGGCTAAGTCGTGGGTAAGGTCCTACACACTGAGTCTTGAGCACTCGCACACTTAGTATAGGAAGGGTACCGTCCTTGGTAGCACGTGGCAGACGTGGAGGCCTGTCAGCACAGGCTTAGTGGTAGGCTGGACGGCCTTCCTAAGACCGACAGGTAGTGTCGTCGGTAGCACGCGGTGGTAGGCCGCAGGTAGCTTGCGGCGGTAGGCCGCAGGTAGGGCAGGCCATTGTTAGCGTGCGTAGGTAGGGTGCAGGATCAAGTAAGGGGGTCCTGCCCTCAGCCCGTACGGAGAACCCTGGAAGGCGCGTTAGAGAGCGCATGTTAGATGCGGTGCGGATAGCGGCAGGCCGCATGCGATGTGCCTGCTTCTTCCCCATTCAGCGACCAAGGAACGGTATGGGGAGTAGGGTAGGTGAAAGCTCAGCACATCGCAGCGGTTTACAGGCAGAGAGAGTATGGGCATAGCGTGGCACATAAGCAGAGCATATCTTAGGTTAGGTATGTGAACACGCGTGCATAAACACAAAGTATGATGGTTCAGTAATTACTTAGAATAACACAGTGAGGCACTACACCATCTTGATGCAGTAGCAATACATACATATTACAATCTCCAGTGCGCTGGATGAATCGTAGCCGCGTGTCCGACATTGACACACGGAATTAGATACTTCATAGGTTATAAAATCAATATACATTATCCAGCGCAGAGGATCAGGTATAATTACCAAGCTAATGTGGAACTCACCCTAGGTCGGGGCACATAGGATTCTGAGGGTCAGGGAACAACTGTTGTCGTCCTTGCCAGCGGAAACGAAATGACCGAGCGTCTCCGGAAGGATAGTGTTGTTCCCCGTTTTTAGTGATGTGACTAGGAACTTACTAATTTTGATATTTTATCACTCGACTACTTGCACCTAAGTTCCCTCACAACGCTACAGTACCCCGGCTGCAGAGAGAGGATTTTACCTATACAAAATCCGCTAGAACTACCACTTTCCACTTGCTGTCTAATCCTTAGCACAAGTCTGTATCCAGTCCTATAGTAGCAAAGACTGGAACCATACTCAGCAGCCATGAGTGAAACTAGTTGGTCCTAGATCACTCAAGATTTACAGACAGCAAGCAAAGAAATACACAAAGTGTGAGAGCAAGTATATCTCATTCAGTAGTGTTCTATTAGTAGCTGGTGCCAGTGTGTTTAGTAGTTTTCCTACATGTAGTGTATTAGGTATGTAGGTATTTAACTGGCTTTAGGTAAGTATAGGTAAGTGAGTTCAGTACTTGTAGGTGTAGTTATGTAGGTTAGGCACGCCAACGGCTAGGGCTGCGCAGGGTAGACTGCACAGGCCGTTAACGGATAGGTAGGTATGTACTCATATAGACGTGTAGTTAGTTTGCCAGTTATTTTTAGATTTAATTTAAGCATATACTAGGGCATTTAGTTAATAGATAGACAACACAAAAGCTAAGGGTAGTTATAATAGTGACCTGCTATGCAATAATAAATAATCATCCCTTGGGATCAACAGCATTCCCTAACAGTGCAGCATATGTTGAGGATAGTTTTAGGTAGTAGAAATTGTTTAGTTGTAGTTAAATATATAATAGATAATTGTTTTATTTTATTCTTAGTTTTAGGTTTTAGTTTCTTTTTAGGTCCTTAGTACAAAGTAGTAGTTTTATTTTATTTTATGTTTAAGTTGTAGATAATAATTTTATTTTTATGTAATACATTTATTTTATTATTATATTTAATAGTCATTAGTGTTTTCATAATATCTTTAGATATTATCATAGATAATAGAATAGATTAGCTAGCAACAGATCAGTGTTTAGTAAGTAGATTACTGTTGTAGTTTCAACCCAAGTCCCAATAGTATAATGCACACACTAGAATAGAAATCAGGGTCTAGTCCATAGGACAAAGTAACCAGTATGTAGGTTTTATTTAGTATATAATTCCCTAACTGCATAGGAATACCAACAATTACATAGATAGACAGTTTACACAGATAGATACGTTTGGTTTAGACTTATTTAGGGAGTAACCATTCGCTCCTTTGAATAGATTTATGTAATAGATAGATAGTTTACATAAATAGATAGTTTTGGTTTAGACTTATTTAGGGAGTAACCGTCCGCTGCTTTAAGGCTTGTTTATAGAGTTACACCGCTCTTTAGAATGTGATAGATAGTACATATATGTAGAAATATTAGGTTGCTTAGGTTACCAATGGTGTAGGGCCAATTGATAAAGCAAACCACTGATCGATGGGGTAGACCATCATGATCATTACAACTAGGCTGTTAGGCCAATAATTATAGAAGGTAGGTGATAAATGGGGTAGGGCCATTATCAGTAACAACTATGGCTGTAGAGCCAATAGTCATGGAAGGTAGAAGTATAAGATGAATGGGGTAGGCCATCATCCTATAGTACTGTTTGGATTTTCCAAATTGTCGAAGTGTTGATAATTATGATAATTGTTGGATAAGTAGTCACAGTAGGTAGGTAGTTGTAGTGGGTGTGTGCAATTAGTTGTTGTTTGTTGGGTAGGTTTGATTTGTTTAGTGAGGGTAGGTTGGATTAGGTTAGTTTAGTAGTGGTAGATTAGTGTGGATGATCTGTTGTTTGATTTACTGGTAGCCAGTTGTTTGTACGAGTATGTCATCATATGTTTAGTTGATGATTGTATTTAGTTTTGTTTTATTAGAAATTGTTGTTTAGAGTCTTGACAACAATTCATTATTAGAATGTTAGAATTTAGTTTAGTTTTGATTTGCATGTATGCATGTGTGTATATGGATAGGACATAGTAGAAGGTATAGTTGTGTTATTGTTCATACTTGTTAAGGCATAAGTAAAATTTTTAGGTTACAAGTAGGTAGTTTTTATTTATTATTTAGTAGTGCCAATTATGTTATTAGTTAATTGATTGTTTGCATGTAATAGTAGTATTACAATATTCAGTATTGTTTTAGTTTATCAATCAATTAAATAGAAAGTTGTTTATTTGTTTTTTTATATTGACTAGGCAAGAATACAATTTTAGTTTTATTTTTTAGGATGATAAATAGGTAGTTTCGTTTTTTGATTTTCATTAGCAATTAGGTAGATAGTGTTATTAATATTAGTAGTAGTAATTATTTTTCAAATTGTGATTAGATAAACAGTAGTAGTTAGCAAAGTAGTAAAAGTAGTAGTTTAAAGTAGTTTTTAAGTAGTGTAGAAGTTACTAGTTAATATTTTGTAAAATATGCATTTCACCGCTGCCAGCACAGTGTTAAAGTTTATAAATTTAGTTTTGTTACACATCAGGTGAGTTCCCATTATGTACATAGTATTGGATATCACATGTAGTTGTCAGATAAAGATAGTTAACACAATAGAATAAACTTAAATCTATACCGCTACGATGTGTAGCGAGAAGTGTGTGCGAGGGCTCAGTGGTCAGTGTTAGGTTTGGTAGGCTAGAATAGAGTTGGGCGCCACTGTAACGGCTAGGGCTGCGCAGGGTAGGCTGCGCAGGCCGTTCACGGATAGATAGGTAGAAGTAGAATAATTAAAACAGCAATATAGGTAAACATATATATATTGGTAGATAGGTAGTTAGAGATTAAGTAATACGGCTAAGTCGTGGGTAAGGTCCTAGTTCCTACACACTGAGTCTTGAGCACTCGCACACTTAGTATAGGAAGGGTACCGTCCTTGGTAGCACGTGGCAGACGTGGAGGCCTGTCAGCACAGGCTTAGTGGTAGGCTGGACGGCCTTCCTAAGACCGACAGGTAGTGTCGTCGGTAGCACGCGGTGGTAGGCCGCAGGTAGCTTGCGGCGGTAGGCCGCAGGTAGGGCAGGCCATTGTTAGCGTGCGTAGGTAGGGTGCAGGATCAAGTAAGGGGGTCCTGCCCTCAGCCCGTACGGAGAACCCTGGAAGGCGCGTTAGAGAGCGCATGTTAGATGCGGTGCGGATAGCGGCAGGCCGCATGCGATGTGCCTGCTTCTTCCCCATTCAGCGACCAAGGAACGGTATGGGGAGTAGGGTAGGTGAAAGCTCAGCACATCGCAGCGGTTTACAGGCAGAGAGAGTATGGGCATAGCGTGGCACATAAGCAGATGCTATCTTAGGTTAGGTATGTGAACACGCGTGCATAAACACAAAGTATGATGGTTCAGTAATTACTTAGAATAACACAGTGAGGCACTACACCATCTTGATGCAGTAGCAATACATACATATTACAATCTCCAGTGCGCTGGATGAATCGTAGCCGCGTGTCCGACATTGACACACGGAATTAGATACTTCATAGGTTATAAAATCAATATACATTATCCAGCGCAGAGGATCAGGTATAATTACCAAGCTAATGTGGAACTCACCCTAGGTCGGGGCACATAGGATTCTGAGGGTCAGGGAACAACTGTTGTCGTCCTTGCCAGCGGAAACGAAATGACCGAGCGTCTCCGGAAGGATAGTGTTGTTCCCCGTTTTTAGTGATGTGACTAGGAACTTACTAATTTTGATATTTTATCACTCGACTACTTGCACCTAAGTTCCCTCACAACGCTACAATACGCGCGATCATTTAGTTAACTGGCTAAGTAAAATAAATCAGTGATTTTACCACACTCAACACGGGCGGTTTAATTCATTATCCCCGGGTTCCATCATCACAAGTGTACAGAACAATCATCATACGCTTGAACGAATTGTATAGACTATCGTCGTACATTTTTTTGGTCCTTCGAGCCGGATAGGACCGGCCGGATTCTGTGATCACGCGTAACAATCCATCGGGTGTATAGATCAAGGTGTGTTGAAATCGCAGCCACACACTTGATTATATTCGTTGAGTATTTCGCGACAGTTCCGTAAATAGTTCAACTCAGTCCATTCAGTGAACCATCAGTGAATCGTTCCAAGAAGACATCAGTGGAGCTGAATCTACATCTGTACTGCACACGGCGTTGGCAGCCCACAGTCGGTATCGCAACTCGTCAGTGTCCAAGTAAGATTGTTCCTTTTATTAAATCATAATGGCCGTTTCAAGCGTATATCGTCAATCTCTCGTCAATTGGAGATATTAGAAGGTCTTAATAGGATAAAGGTCAACTTCGGTAAGGATCCGTTGTCGAGAAAAACTCCGGAATACATCCAAAAGAGAATAGAGTCGTTGGATAACCTCTGGGGAGAGTTCGAACAAAATCACTTGAAACTCTCAGAGTTTCCGGATAACGAACCTCAATATTTCGCATCTAACTTTTATCAACAGGGTAAGAGCCTCTACCAGTCAACTCGAAACTTACTTACTGCCTTTGGTTCGGATGAAAAGGGTACGCAGTCAAACCCTGAAGCCACTGAACTGTTGGCTCAACAGAGAACCAATTTTAGGTCTTTCAACAGGTTGGTTAAGAGCATCAACGTAGACGAAATATCCGAAAAATGGGAGCTTGAAGACGAGCTTAGGGCTATACAAGCCAAGTGGAACACCATCGATACGTTACATCTGCGAATCGACCACATACTTCAAGGTGGAGATATATCGTACGAAAATTAATTTAGCATGTACGAGCGTAGCTACAAGGATAGGAAGCGTTCGCTAAATAAGAAAATATCGTCTATGGTTCATGTACAACAGGCAACCGAGATTCCTACTTTTACGGGGAAATATACGCAGTGGCCAACATTTTGTGACCTGTTTACAGAAGCTATTCACGACAACAACACAATAACCAAGGCTCAGAAGATGCAACATTTGAAAGGAAAGATCAAGGGAGAGGCCGAACGTCTTATTCAACATCTTCACATTTCATCTGAAAATTACGACACAGCTTGGGAAATTCTAAATCACCGTTATAATAATGCCCAAGTTCTCTTTACAAATCAAATAGAGATATTTTTAAATCAGCCTTCAATCTCCAAACAAACAGCTTATGAGTTAAAGCGGTTATATGATACCACCACGGAGTGCATCCACGCTATTCACAACCTTGGTGTGAACACGAATACATGGGATCCGTTGTTAGTACATCTTCTCAGTAAGAAACTGGACCAGGAGACTTACTGTGACTACAAAGAGGCGCGTACATCACCCAGGGAGCTCCCATCCTTGACAGAATTTATGACGTTCCTCGAAAACAAGTTCACAGCCTTGGAACCCTTACACCGAAGAGAGAGAGAAACAACGAAGCCTGCCTTTAAACGGGAGTCTGGTCAACAGCGTGACAAACCTGCAAATCATGGGAACTACTACAAGAAACAGTATCAAGTCGCCGCTACTCAAGGGCCAGACTGTCCAATTTTTAATAAACGTCACTCTATATTTCGTTGCAAGAAATTTATGAAAATGACGCCGGGTGATAAATTGACCTTGGCAACAGAGAATCAATATTGCAAGAATTGCCTTAATTATCATCCTGACAGTGAGTGCAACAGCACAAGACGTTGTAAAAGGTGTAACAGTGAACACAACACTTTACTACATGATGCGAGTGTACCACATCAACAAACCGCAGCGACGACGAGCGTTACCGTGCAGCCATCCCCAGCGCAGCATAATGTCAATCACGTCGCAGCTGATAATGAAGAAATACTGTTAACCACGTTGTCATTAACTGTATTATCGGAAAATGGTACATATGTCACATTACGAGCGCTTCTAGATCAGGGGTCCCAAATTTAATTGATTTCAGAAAATGCGACGCAAATGCTAGGCTTGCAACGTCGACCATATCATGCCTCCATTTCAGGAGTAGGTCCGGTCTCCAAACAAAGCAAAGGAATTGTAACACTAGACTGCAAGTCCATCTACGGAGATCACACCCTGAAGACTCAGGCGTTGGTTGTATCAAAGGTCATAAGCAGCCTACCGAACTCATCGTTCCGCAAACAGCCGTGGTCTCACTTGCATCATCTTCAGTTAGCAGACCCGGAGTACAATGTATCAAAACCAATCGATCTTCTTCTGGATGCCAGTGTATATTCGGAAATTATATTAAGCGGTCTTATCAAGGGCCCAGCGCAGGCCCCAATAGCTCAACAAACCAAAATGGGTTGGATTTTATCAGGAAATGTCAAAAGTTTCAACTGTCATGTCGCTATCAATAACATTGAAGAAATAGCCAAGTTTTGGGAGTTGGAGGATATTCACGACTCATCATCATCAAACGTGACTATTGGTGATACATTTTGTGAAGATTTTTACAAAGCCACCACGAGACGCTTAATTAATGGCATGTATGAAGTTGGGATACCCATGATGCTAGGCTTTGAGCAGCAACTCGGATTATCAAAGTTTAAGGCAATAGCGCAATTTAAACAGTTAGAGTCAAAAATGTCTAAAAATACATCATTTGTTAGTCAATACAAACAATTTATGAACGAATACCAAGAATTAGGTCACATGCGGCAAGTCGAAAATATAACCGATCAGGCGTATTACTTATCACATCATAAGGTATGGAAACTTGATTACACAACAACAAAGTTGAGAGTAGTTTTTAATGCCTCATCCAAGACTACATCGGGTAACAGTCTGAACCATTTAATGTACAGTGGACCCAACTTACAACAAGACCTATTAGCGCTTATCATAAATTGGAGGCAATACCAATATGTAATCACTGCGGATATTGAAAAAATGTTCCGTCAGATACTCGTTAGAGAGCAAGATCAGCCTCTGCAAACGATAATTTGGAGAGATTCAATGAATGATCACTTAAATCCGTATCAGTTAACAACTGTAACGTACGGGACCAAGGCAGCTCCATTTTTGGCTATGCGGACTCTAAAACAACTCGCGGCAGATGATGCCGAGAAATATCCACTTGCAGCAGCAGCCGTACAGAACTCCTTCTACATGGATGATTTGTTGAGTGGACAGAATACCGCCGATCAAGCAAAAGAGCTACAACAACAACTTATTAAAATGCTCCAGGGTGCTGGTATGAACCTGCGAAAATGGTCAAGTAACAAGCCAGAACTCCTGCAGAATTTAACAACCGACCAATTGAACAGTCCCTACGAATTTAAGTGTCTCGAATCAAGAAAGACTCTTGGATTACAATGGAACCCATCATCTGATACATTCATGTTCCAAAGTCATGTAATCCCTAAGAGTAATGCAGTAATTACAAAGCGGAAATTATTGTCAGAAGTATCAAAGTTATTCGATCCGCTTGGTTGGTTATCACCGCTTACAATCAGAGCGAAGCTACTGTTTCAACAAACGTGGTCCATTGAAACCAACTGGGATCAAGAACTACCAAAGGACATGCAACAATATTGGCTTAAATTAAAGGAAGATATCAACTGCATAGATAACTTTCGCATACCAAGATTCTTAGGTAACACAGAAAAAACAAGCCGATTACACGCATTTTGCGATGCATCGGAAAAAGCATACGCGTGCGTTATTTACCTCGTCACCAAGAACAATAAGGACGAGTACACATCGACAATTGTGGCTGCAAAAACAAAGCTGGCACCGGTCGCAAAGAAAACGTCGCTCCCTAGACTGGAACTGTGCGGCGCGCTACTTTTATCCCAACTTGTAAAGAAGGTCATTGAGTCCTTACCAAATATAGATATGACGCTTCATGCATGGACAGATTCCATGATAGTTTTGGGCTGGCTCCACGGAGATATATCCAGATGGAAGTCATTTGTAGCTAACAGAGATAAGCAGATAACCAACATAGTCCCGGCAGAGTTCTGGAGTCATGTGAACTCGGAAGAAAACGCAGCCGATTGTGCTAACGAGGCATAACGTCTCATCAATTGTTAAACCAATCTTTGTGGTGGGAAGGTCCTGAATGGCTAAAAGGTTGCGAGAGGAAAGATGCAGTTAAGATCGTATACCAGTCCCCAACAATAGAAACAAACGCGGTTTGTGTGAACACAGCCTTAGTGGAAAATAATGTTACATTTATGACGGACTTACTGCAAAATTGCAGTTCGTTGACACGAATTGTGCGGATTACTGGCTGGGTGTCACGTTTCATCAAGCGAATTCGCGACAAACAAATTGCAACACATGGTTTTCTGGAGTCATCAGAAATAAACAATGCTTACCATTTAATTATTAAAGAAATGCAATCACAAGAATTTCGGCAAGAATTGCAAGATATTAAGTGTAAACAACGCGTGAGCTCGAAAAGCAAGATTTGCAATCTAAACCCTTGGCTAGATGAAAATGGCTTATTAAGAGTTGGTGGACGTTTAAAACACGCCAGTATAATTACCGCGCGCGCATCCTTCCGTGCCGGTTGCGTTTTTGTTCGACAGCGCTGATTTTACGTGTCGTAGTAAAAAATTACGAACATTCTAAAGTGTGATAAATGTAACATAGTTATTGATGAGATGTTATCTTACATCCAAAATAAAGTGTCGGTTATCGATGAAGAAACACTAGTGCGGATTTGTGTTTCATCATTTACCAGTGATGAAATCAAAAGGTCAAAGTCACTTCTTTTCGATTCCATTACGTCGAATATGCGAAAAATCATGAGAAAAAACAAAGGGAAAGAACAGAGAGATTTAGCAGATATCATAAATCTGTTCAAATCTGCCGATCCAGAAGATATACCAGTGTTTGTGGCAAGGCAACTTGAAAAACTGCCACCTATTACGTTTGACCATTTAGACTGTACCAAACTGCTGAAGGATCTTGTTCGCATGCAAGCAACAATTGATGAAGTGAAAACTACATATGCTACGTTAGATAGATTGAAGGAATTGAGAACGGAATTCCTACAAATCAAAAATGATTCGCTACCACCTACGTCTGTGTCCAAGCGCAACAGCGAATGATGTTGGTGTTAAGTAGCCTATACATAGCTATTCATTTGTACCTATGCATGTCTTTACAGTCCACACTACTTTAACTTATTTAGTGAGAAATAAACCGTCAAACAGTCCACACGAAGTTTTTATTCCGAGTAATTGTAACAAGCAATAATCAACCTTATCGCCGTGTACATTTGGTCCTAACTCGAGCGGATATTTTGCCACTGACCGGCTGTGGACGAGCGCGTCGCGAGAACAATAGAAAACGATAAGGATTCTATAAAAGTTTTTTATTGCCCATATTAGTGAATGCAAAACTGTTGTGATTTGTGAACTCGTGATTTATATGAACAGTATTAAAACACGAACATAACTAAGTACTTATACTATTCTGTGAGTGATCGGATTACGAGTTTTTTAAACGACAAATAAGTGCCTAGTTAGTAAAAAGTGCAACATACCCACTACGTGTGAACATTGTGAACATTACTATTTTTTTTGACGAAATCCGTTGATTATTCAAGTTTTATTATTGTGTGCTGCATATTAGTGAATATTACCACAGTCTATACATCATTTTATACTGTGATACTCGTATTACCATGGAAGATCTTCTGGTTTATCAATATGAACTATTAGAAAATCTAAAGACTGCAGAAAAGAACTTCAAAAAGTCACCAAAAGAGAGGATAAGAAAACCTTACTTGGAAACGAGGCTAGAATTACTAGAAGAGCTTTGGAAGAACTTTAAGGACGGACACAAGGGCATTATCTTGAGTATAACTAAAGATGAAGAAAGAAAAGATCCGTACTTTAAAGACAAGACATACGATATATTTCAAGAATTGTATGTATTATATAAGTCATCTCTAAAGGAAGCTCTTCAGCCGTTTCTAGATTCAACGGTTCAACCTTCAATGCTTAGTGCTGCTGAAGGTCAAAGACCAGACAGTAACGAAATTCAATTACCAAAAATTAAAATACCCACCTTCAGCGGCAAATATGAGGAATGGCAGACATTTTACGACCTGTTTTCTTCCTTAATTCATAAAAACATGAAATTGTCACCAGTACAGAAGTTACATTATTTGAAAAGCAGCTTATCAGGAGAACCAGAAGTAATATTGCGCAATTTTACTACGACAGATGCGAATTATGATGACGCCTGGCAAGAATTAGTGAAGCGTTATAACAACAAGAGGTTCAATTGTAATGCAATTTTGAGAGTTCTTTTTACGCAAAAATCAGTACATACTGAATCTGCGGATTCGATTAAGCACCTGGTAGATACAACTTCAACTTGCCTGAAAGCCTTGAAAAATTTAGGTGTTGAGTCTGAAAAATGGGACATGATCGTCAACTACTTAGTTGTGTCCAAGCTGGATCCAGAATCAATGAAGCAGTGGGAACAACAACTTAGTAAGAACAATTGCGACCTGCCCACTTGGCAAGATTTAAGAGATTTTCTGGAGTCAAGGTTTAGATCGCTGGAAATGATCGAAAGTAACAATATAAAATCTTCGCAACCGAGACCAGCCATTAAAGCTAAGGCTTTTCATTCTAATGTCAACAAGGATGGAAAAGAACGCGAAATTAAGTGTGCAGTTTGTAACAGCAGCGAGCATTATATCTACCAGTGCAAGAAATTCGCCGATATGTCCACCAAAGAAAGACAGGAATACGTTCAGAAGAATAAACTGTGCTTCAACTGTCTTGCGCCATCACACTCGGTGAAGAAATGTCGACAGTCAGCGTGCTGCAGAAGGTGTGGAAGGCGACATCACTCCCTTCTCCACTTCGAGAGAGACCAAAATACGGAGAAGTCAAAAGAAGAAGGAAACACGGCGACAGGTACCGTTAGTGAAGAGTTTAGAGGTAAGTCCACTCCTTCAAGTAATGCTGTTGTTTCTTGTTATTGTGAGCATATACAAACAAATTCTGTGTTATTAGCTACAGCTAGAGTGATAGTAAGTAGCAGGAACGGTTGCGAACATATCATTAGGGCATTGTTAGACCAAGGGTCGCAAGCGTCATTTGTATCAGAGGCGACCGTTCAGTTATTAAACCTTAAACGTAAATCAGTGAGTGGTTGGGTGTCCGGTGTGGGAGAGGGGCAAACTAGGATCAGACACATGGTTTCACTCTACGTGAAATCACGCCACAATCCCAGAGAGTCAGTTCAAGTAAATGCGTATGTATTGCATACATTAACAACACTGCTACCAACCATTAATCTTAAATTGCCTAATTGGTCCAAACTTAAGGAACTTGAGTTGGCTGATCCAGGGTTTACAACACCCGGTAGAATAGATATTCTACTTGGAGCTGAGGTTTATGGAGACGTTTTGTTAGACGGCGTTATTAAGCACCCCAAGGGAAATCTATTGGCCCAAAACACAATCCTAGGGTGGGTGATATCGGGAAGGATGTTACAAGCATCCGCCTCAGCAAAGAGACACGTCACAACCCTACACGCTCAAGTTAGGGAAGACGAGCTACTACGTCAATTTTGGGAGATAGAAAAGGAACCAAATAGCATACGAAAGATATTTTCAAAGGAAGAAGAAAGGTGCGAAGAATATTATGAAGCCACTACAGTTAGAGATGAAGAAGGAAGATTCGTGGTAAGGTTACCATTTCAAACTGAAGATCCAAAATGTCAATATGGTGGGTCGAGGGAAATTTCAGCTAAAAGATTTAACTATTTAGAGAAAAGGTTGTCAAAAGATCCTAAGCTTCGGGAAGAATACCATAAAGTTATGGAGGAATATAAAAACCTTAATCATATGGTACAAGTTAATTCTTCAGAGATTGATAACCCAAAGGCTGTCTATCTTCCTCACCACGCCGTAATTCGAGACGATAAGACTACCACAAAGCTTCGTATAGTCTTCGACGCTTCGTGCAAGGGTTCTAATAACTTTTCTTTAAACGACGACTTATGTGTTGGTCCTCAGCTACAACAGGAATTACGTCACACGTTAATGAGATGGAGAACACACAAAATCTGTATTACAGCAGACATCATTAAAATGTACAGGATGGTTCGCGTAGCGGAAGAGGATACGGACTACCAGAGATTATTATGGAGGTCTGCACCTCATGAGCCAATAAAGCACTTTAAACTTTTAAGATTGACCTTCGGTACAGCATGTGCACCGTACCTTGCTGTAAAATCACTTCAGACACTTGCTAACAACGAGAAATTAAAGTATCCTATTGCTGCAAATATTACTGAAACTGATTACTATATGGACGATCTCCTCACAGGGTGCGATACAGAGGAAGAAGCTGTCGCTATTTATAACGAGATGAATAACCTTATGAACTCAGGAGGATTTCAATTACAAAAATGGGGCAGTAATAGTGGAGCTTTGCTACAGTACATTGGAGAAAATAAGCGAGTTGATAATGAGTTACCCTTTAAAATCAATAGTGTTGTTAAAGTATTGGGTTTGAGCTGGAATAGGGAAGCCGACACCTTTGAATATACTGTCAACCTGCCAGAACCTAAGCAACCCATAACCAAACGCCATATTCTTTCCGAAATAGCCAAACTTTATGATCCTTTAGGGTGGATAGCTCCAATTGTGGTAATAGCAAAGATGATCATGCAGAAATTGTGGAAGACAGGGCTAGATTGGGACGAGCCTATTGATGGTGCTTTACAAGCAGAGTGGTTACGATATCGAGAGAACTTAATGCACATCAAAGGCCTAAGTATACCACGATGGTTGTACTACACACGTCTATCAAGGGTTGAATTGCATGTCTTCGCAGATGCATCACAAGTCGCATACGGAGCAGCAGTGTACATGCGAGTCATCAGTGAAGAGCGAGTCTACGTTAGCTTAATATCCTCCAAAACAAAAGTGGCTCCAATCGAAAAGCAAGTTTCCATCCCTAGATTGGAACTTTGTGGTGCCGCATTGGCAGCCAAACTAATGTCGGAGACGTCTCAAGTGTTAGGTATACCTAAAGATAGCTTATTTGCGTGGACCGATTCCACCATTGTGTTGGCTTGGTTGAGAGGGGGACCAAGCCGATGGAGCACATTCGTGAGCAACCGTGTGTCAGACATACTAAACATTGTAGATTACCAGCATTGGGGGCACGTATCTACAGATACGAACCCAGCTGACTGTGCGTCACGGGGCTTACAGGGTCCAGAGTTGTTAAACCATTCAGTATGGTGGAGTGGACCGGTTTGGTTGTCTAGCTTAAACATAAGTATTAGTGCTCCTAATATCGATGAAACACACGAAGAAGAACGTGTGAGATCTTTGGCTGCTATAAGTAATATTAATGAGGAATTTATTTGGACTAAGTATTCTACTTTATCAAAAATGTTGAAAGTCATTTCATATTGCAGACGATTTATTAATTTTAAATTACCTAAAGAAAAACGTGAAGGTTTTACAAAGTTAATTACACAAAGAGAAATAAAGGAAACTTTAAACAATTGTATTAAACAAGTCCAAGCTATTGATTTCAAAGAAGAGTTAAAGCAGTTAAATTCGCAAGGTTATGTACCTAAAAAGAGTAAGCTTCGCAATCTTTGTCCCATTATTGATAATAACGGGATTATAAGAGTTGGCGGGCGCATCCAAAAATCTCAAACAGCCTACGATATTCAGCACCCTATAATTTTACCCGCTACGAGCTATCTTAGCCGCCTAATAATTCAGGATGCTCATCATAGGACATTGCATGGTGGTCCTCAAGTGATGCTTAATTATTTGAGAACAAAATACTGGATTTTTCGAGCCAAAGATCTAACTAAGAAAACCTATCGAGAATGTGTTACGTGTATTAGGTATTCAAAACAGAATACCAGGCAACTGATGGGACAGCTGCCAGAAGTGCGAGTAAAACCCGACCGAGCTTTTAAATCAGCTGGTGTGGACTACGCCGGTCCCATCAACATCCGTTTTTCACCGGGTAGAGGAGCTAAATCGTACAAGGGCTACATATGTTTGTTTATCTGCATGATAACGCGTGCCATACATCTGGAAGCAGTCACCGACATGACTGCGAAAGGGTTCCTCGCAGCCTTCCGGCGATTCACCTCGAGACGAGGTCATTGTTGCGATATTTATAGTGACAATGGCACAAACTTCGTCGGAGCAGATAAGCAACTCAGAGACATGTTCAACAGTGCCAAATCTTCGATTCCTGGGGAAGTAGCAGAGTTGTTAATCCTGGAACGTACTACGTGGCACTTCATACCCCCTCATGCACCCAATTTCGGGGGTTTATGGGAGGCTGGAGTGCGCAGCACGAAAACTCATCTTAAAAAAGTAATTGGCGATGCTACCCTCACTTACGAGGAACTAGCCACAGTACTGGCACAAGTCGAAGCGTGTTTGAATTCCCGACCCATAACTGTGCTAAGTGAGGACTCTAATGACCCTCTTCCACTAACACCGGGCCACTTTCTGATTGGCGAGCCTTTGTTAAACTTAACTGACGAAAATTATACAAATTGTAATATTTCTAGTTTAGATAGATGGCGACTAACACAAAAAATGGTCACTGATTTCTGGAACAGATGGTATAAGGAATACCTCGTAAATCTGAACCAAAGATACAAGTGGAATACCAAAACCACTGAGCCAGAAATCGATGACGTAGTAATTTTAAAGGAAGACAATATTCCTCCAAGTAAATGGATATTGGGCAAAATAATTGAAAAACACGTGGGTCCTGATGGCATAACTCGTGTAGTGTCAGTTAAATGTAAGAACAATGTTTATAAACGACCTACGAGTAAATTATGTATTCTACCTAAACAAAAGTCTCAATAACAAGCCTAATTATTAATTTGAAACCTATTCTTGTTTTGCCTATTTGTATTTGTGTACTTAGTTAACTTATAGCGTTGCATATTTACTATTTCTTTTTTTTTCATCCTTTGTACTCTAATGTAATGTATACTTACGTAATTTTAAGAACTTACATGTTTACATTGCTTATCTAGTGAATAAACTGGGATGGGCATTACTCGTAACTTCATACAACCTACCTACCTGTATGTGTGCATAACTGCATATAGGTTATACTTAGTTAATTTATTACAACAGATTATTAAACTAAATTGGAACGGTGGGCGGTCAGAAGTTAGGAATGCAAGAACCTAAAACTTACCTACTTATTTGTAATAAAAAAGTGTTTATGTTAAGCTGTGTTGTACTTAATCAGATACCTACTATTTCTAGTTGCATAGCATATTATTGGTGATGTATGTACCTAAACCTAAGACATTACCTATAGTAATACTGACCTACTTACGTTTAGTTTCTTATCTTTTATAAAACTTATCTTTATATTATGATAGTTGTAGTGATGAAAGTTACTTTGTTTCTGATTTCTTTCGCTGTTCAATTAGCATTGTGTAGTATTTTATTTTTATTGTTTTGATTTTTATTGAAAGGATAGATCCTTTGGTGGGCGGTATGTCCAAGCGCAACAGCGAATGATGTTGGTGTTAAGTAGCCTATACATAGCTATTCATTTGTACCTATGCATGTCTTTACAGTCCACACTACTTTAACTTATTTAGTGAGAAATAAACCGTCAAACAGTCCACACGAAGTTTTTATTCCGAGTAATTGTAACAAGCAATAATCAACCTTATCGCCGTGTACATCTGCGTGTAAAGTAAATGCAAAACGAGGCGGATGGTTACTTGATAGTGGCCCTATGGGGCTTTCGCACCTGCTTAATTCTTCTCTGAACGAGTTGTGCAACAATAACGAAAGTGATAGTGATTTAAATAAATTATCACCACAATATAGAGAAATTATGCGGGTAGAAGAAAATCAAAATAATCGCAAGTCATGTACGCAGCAACGGTTATCAGCGAACAGTGCCGGAGCCGCGATGACTCACGCGCAGGTAACGAGTGTATGTTCGACCGGTGGTGTTGTGGCTAGTGTAGCGGTGACGCCGCCGTCGTCATCGACGACGACTGAGCGCTCGAGAAACACCACTGTGTTTGGAACGCTAGCGAGTCAGCTGATTTTGCCTGTAACAATCGCAGGTGCTGTTACCGACAACGATGTAAAGGACCAGTGTGATGCGCCGTGCAATGTAAACAATAACGGTGACGGGTGGAAAAAAGTGTCATATAAGAAGAAGCCGTCTAAATACCGTTATGTGGGCAAAACGGGCGTAGCGAGAGATGTGGAGTGCCAATTTAGAGCAGCAGATAGGAAAGTTCCCATATTTATCACTAATATTCATAGTGAAACGCCCGAAATCGAGATAGTGAATTACATCCGCTCCAAGACACAGGACTCGGTTTCTCTGGAGAAAATACTGATGAAGAAAATAAGGGATCATATTGCCTACAAGTTCTTAGTTTCCGAATCCAAATTACCATTGTATTTGGATGAAAATTTGTGGCCACAGGGCATCATATTCAGACGATTTGTCCATTTTAATCGCTCGCTCGCGACTTAAGTACAAATAAATAATGGATAAGTTACGGCCCACTTCTAATAAAACTGTGAATCACGAAACTTATACTTTGGGAAGTTTTAATTGCAAGAGTGTTAAACGTACTGTTGACAGTGTCAGAGAATTATGTCGGACATCGGATATAATAGCACTGCAGGAGACGTGGCTAATGCCGGATGAATTACCCTTTCTGGGCACTATAGACCCCGGGTTTAGCACTACTGGTACATCTGCAGTGGACACGTCGATGGGGATGCTGCGCGGTCGACCGTACGGCGGCGTAGCTCTGATGTGGAGACACAGCGTATGCCAGAATGTGAGTGTTGTTTCGTGCGATAATCCGCGTGTGTGTGCAGTTAAAATAGTGACGGCCGATAGGCCGATTATCGTGCTAAGTGTATACATGCCTACGGACGCGCTTAGTAATTTGCCTGAGTTTACGGATTGCCTTGGCAGGGTGAGTGCAATTATAGATGAATATGGGATAGATTCTGTTTACTTATTAGGTGACTTTAATGCACATCCTAGTGAATTATTTTATAATGAACTTACTAACTTCTGTCATGATCAAGACTGGGTGTGTGTTGATGTTAATATGTTAGGTGTTCAGTCGGGCACTTATACCTTTGTTAGTGAGGCTCATGGCTCGAAAAGGTGGCTTGACCACTGTGTGGTGACGCGATCCGCACTGTGTTCCGTTTTCAGTGTTTATGTTAATTATAATATTACGTGGTCTGACCATTACCCTCTCGTACTTGAATGTAAACTTAATTTATTAACGCCAAAAGTAAATGTCATAAATAATATTAATACGGGTGTGTTATGGGGAGAAAGAACTCGTGAACAGATTAAATTGTACCAAATAGAATGCAACAGTAAATTAAAATTAATTGATTTTCCATCAGAATTTATTCATTGTGCAGATAATTATTGTAATGAGCCTAATCATAGATCGGTTATAGAGAAATTGTATGGAGATATTGTGACCGCACTCAGTGAGTCTGCGGCTGTAGGTCGTGGAAGTGCGCGACGCAGGGGTAATTCGCGATGCATTGTGGGGTGGAATAGGCACGTAAGTGAGGCGTACGGGGTGGCCAGGTTGCAGTTTCGTGTTTGGCAACGATGCGGGGGGCCTTCAACTGGGCCTGCTTACAATGAGATGTGTCAGAGCAGAAGGATTTTTAAGTCCAGGCTTAAATGGTGCCAAGACCATCAGCACCAGATTAAAATGGATATCCTTGCTTCACATCATTTAAAAAAGGATTTCCGTAACTTTTGGAAAGGCACGAATAAAATGGCACATCGGCCTGGCCTCCCCGTAGGCGTCAATGGGTTGAGTGACCCCAAGGACATTGCTAATCTCTTTAGAGAACATTTTCATGTGAAATCGCCTCTCGGGCCGCCTTCGCTGGGGATGTTTAATGTTGAGACATGTTGTGGTCAGGTGGGTACGAGAATTAGCTCTAAAAATGTAGCGTGTGCTGTTAATTCAATGTCCAGAAGCAAGTCCCCTGGCCATGACGGCGGTGTTGAACATCTTCAGCAGGGTGGACATCACCTACCTAGAGTGTTGGCAATGCTTTTTAGTTTTTGTATTAGTCATGCATACTTACCCTCTGAACTCATTAAGACAATCGTAGTGCCTATAGTGAAAAATAAAACAGGGGACCTGTCAGATAATGGTAATTACAGGCCTATTTCATTGGCGACTATTATTGCGAGAGTGCTTGACGGCTTGCTTGACACACAGTTAAATGAATATTTGCATCTGCACGATAATCAGTTTGGTTTTCGCCCAGGATTGTCCACAGAGACTGCTATACTGTGTCTTAAGCATGCCGTCAGGTATTATACGGACAGACATACTCCAGTGTACGCGTGCTTTCTCGACTTATCCAGGGCTTTTGATCTGGTCTCTTATGACATTCTATGGAAGAAGTTGGAGAACATAGATTTCCCCACAGAACTGATTAACTTGTTTAAATGTTGGTATGGAGGCCAGATCAATAGCGTGAAATGGGCGGGTTCTCTGTCGGAACCATATGGGTTGGAGTGTGGGGTGAGGCAGGGAGGGTTGAGCTCCCCCGCACTCTTTAACTTATATGTTGATGCACTGATTGTTGCTCTCAGCAGTCATCATGTCGGTTGTCATATTGATGGAGTGTGCCTGAATAATATCAGCTATGCGGACGACATGGTGCTGCTGAGCGCATCGGTTTGTGGCATAAGAACATTGTTGGAGATATGTGAGGCATATGCTGAAGAACACGGTCTGAAATACAATGTCACGAAAAGTCAGTTTATGGTGTTTGAGGCCGGCACAAAATGTCCTATAACAGTACCGCCCATCAAACTGTACGGGGTTCCCTTGCTAAAAGTGAACCACTTCAAATACCTAGGGCATTTGGTTACTGTCGGTCTCAGAGACGATACTGATATCAAGAGGGAGCGGAGGGCATTGTCAATTAGAGCTAATATGATAGCCCGCAGGTTTGCACGTTGTTCCAAGTCGGTCAAGCAAACACTTTTTAGAGCTTATTGTACCTCATTTTACACGTGCAGCCTGTGGGTGAATCACACCCAAAAAGCATACGAAGCCCTCCGCGTCCAATATAACAACGCTTTCAGAGCGCTGATGGGGCTGCCGCGACACTGTAGTGCCTCAGGCATGTTTGCCGAAGCTAGCGTCGACTGCTTCTATGCAACGATGCGTAAGAGGTGCGCGTCTCTGGTGCGCAGGGTGCGCGGCAGCCCCAACAGCGTGCTGATGATGATAGCTGACAGGCTCGACTGTCCTTACTTACGACGCTGCAGTGACTTGCACGTCACCTACAGTCGTCGGCCATTAGTGTGTTAGTGTACTGTGTTTTTGTTTTTGTATTGTATTGTAACGTATTGTTTGGTGTATGTGTGTTGTATTAAATATTGTATGAGTCATTGTAACTCGAATTAATAAATGAATAATAATAATAATAATAAGCAAATCGGCGAAGCATCCCATCATCTTACCAAGCCACAGTCGACTTACTGATCTTGTCATTAGCCAGGCACACATAACAACTTTGCACGGTGGTCCCCGACTGACACTTTCCTACATAAGGGATAGATACTGGATCATCAGCGGAATCAGGACGGTAAAACGGCAGTTAAGACTGTGCCTTAAGTGTCGCCGATTTAACAACGAAGTTCAACAGCAAATTTTGGCAGACTTACCACGAGCCAGAGTCACTCCGTCAAGGCCATTCACGCATACTGGTGTCGATTTCACGGGCCACGTAGAGCTGAAAATCAATAAAGGACGCGGAATCAAAACAACGAAAGGATACGTAGCTGTCTTTGTCTGGCTGTCAACGAAAGCGGTACATCTGGAACTGGTTTCAGACCTGAGTACGGCCGCCTTTCTAGCAGCATTTCGTCGATTCTGCTCCCGACGTGGATCACCAGACCACATGTATAGTGACAATTACCAACTTTGTAGGCGCTAATCGACTCATGAAAAAGGAGTATAAGGAGATTATCCAGAATATCAACCCGGACTTCTTTAACAAAATCAGTGAGCAGAACATACAGTGGCACTTTAATGCACCAGTCTGGCCTAATGCTGGTGGACTTTGGGAGGCGGCTGTGAAGAGCCTGAAATATCATTTGAAAAGGGTCATAGGCGATCAACGTCTTACGTACGAAGAGTTTTCAACGTTACTTTGCCAAATAGAGGCGTGTCTGAATTCCAGACCCTTATGTCAACTCACGGAAAATTCAGACGATGACTGCCTTACTCCGGGACATCTCCTGACTGGGGCACCGATTTTATCACGGCCTCAAACTGAACCAGAATCATCAACGCTAAAGGCGCGATGGCAACTTGTCCAAGCTATGACTAAGAATATCTGGCAACGGTGGTCATCGGAGTACCTGCAACAGCTACAAACCAGAACCAAATGGCAACAGGCACGTCGTAATCTTGAAGTCGATGACTTTGTCCTCATCCGTCAAGAAAACGTACCTCCGGGTAAATGGGCAATGGGTCGAGTGCACCTACTTCATCCGGGAAAGGACGGGTATGTGAGAGTAGTTACTGTCAAGACAAGCAATAACACCATACAACGTCCAATCAACAAGCTTGTATACTTGCCTGTAAATGAGGAGATATCACCATCCAAGCCCATGAATCAGTGTCAGGATAAATCTTCCACTCCGTCATCAGATCAAGTTGAAGGAAAAAGCCGGCCTCCGCGTCCACGAAAGCAAAAAACGTTGCGAGCATTTTTCATAAGCGTATTACTAATGCTTTTGTTTGCATCTCCTAGTCTACAACAGAAAGTGAATACATACAACGTTACGCAAATTACCACAAACCAAGGACTTTACTTTGACAAAATGTCCAACCTCCAAGTTATCAAGGACGATTGGAAACTCATCGTGTTTTATAACATGTCCACGTTCTATCACGGAGTATCGAACATTAAAAACTATGTCAACCACTTAAAACAAACCGCCGATTGCATGGGTTTGCAATACGACAGCGTCATCCTACAATTAGAGCACGAAGTAAAGGAACTTGAGCATTATCAAAAACTCAAACGCAAGAAGGCAAAAACGTGGTTTAATCAACGGAGTAGGGTACCTGGCAAACACTTTGTTCGGAGTATTAGATGAAAACTTCGCTCAACAGTATAAGAAGAAGTAAGTGCCAAGCCGCACCTGCGCCGCAGCAGTGTGAGATGTTGGTGGTACGTGTACCGGAGGGCGAGCGAGCCCCGGGGGCGGAGGCGCAAGCTGACCTCACCGGACCAGCATCTACTAAGTGCGCGCGTGAAACAGTGCCAGTGATCAGTGAGTTCAGTGATATAAGTAAGACAACCGAAAGTATAAATAAAGGGACCTCTCCTATGGTGAAATATTAACTAGAACAAAATCAGACAATTTAGTATTAGATATACATAGATAGTACTTAGAGTAGATATTGTTGAAATCACCTTGTATCAGCTTTCAACGAAAAATTTTATCATTTATCCTAAGTCATCATTTTTATTATATTTAGACATACTAGGTTCCATCTAGGTTTAACATATTCCCTACGTCTTCTCCTTTAGAGTTGGCAGAATGTACGGTGAACCCGCACATTTCGTAACATTAAGTAGGTTAAGCTACATCAGCGTTTGCATACGCGCGATCATTTAGTAAACTGGCTAAGTAAAATAAATCAGTGATTTTACCACACTCAACACGGGCGGTTTAATTCATTATCCCCGGGTTCCATCATCACAAGTGTACAGAACAATCATCGTACGCTTGAACGAATTGTATAGACTATCGTCGTACACGGTTGTTATTTATTTATTTTATTAGGTTCACCAACAATTGATTACACTGATACAAACACATAATACATTTAAAAAAGTAAAATAACAGTGCATCAGTTACTTATAGGTAAACACCACATGCATAAAACAATGAATCAGAAAAATAAGCTAACTTACTTAGTAATAAGCGCTAATGAAGAAAATTTGGTAACATCAATAAAAAGTAAAAACATTATAAAATAAAAATATTAAAAAGTTGAAATATTATAAAATTGACATTCTTCGACATTGGTAAAACTGATAAGAATTGCATAAAAATAAAATGGTAAAAATTGATATAAATTGATACAAAATTGATAAAAAATTATAAATAAAAAATTCATACATTACATTAATAACAATAAGTAAATTCATAAAAATTATTAATTATTATTAATATTGGCACACAGAGACAAAATTCAGATAAATGAAATATTAGTAAAAATGATCAACAAAAAATGTAAAATTGATTGAATTAAATTAAATTAAAATTGATTGAATTAAATTAAATTAAAATTGATTGAATTAAATTAAATTAAATTGATTTGATAACATTGGTAAAGATTAAATTTATAAGTTTATAACAGTGGTAAAATTCATAATATACTTGATTAGGATTAGGGATTGCCCGGTAAACGATTAAGAATGGCTTTCTGTTTAGTAAGAGAGTCAAAGTGAAGATCAATAACATCACTGTAGCCATTCACTGCCTTACACATTCTTGCAAAGGGCGAATTGGCTCCCAGAATAGTTCTTCTAAAAGGTGGACAAAATGGCGTGATGGCACTACGCGGGATTCTACAAGGTGTACGAAAACTGAAAAGGGCGAGCAAGCTGGGACTGTCTATTTTATGCTTAATGATTTTATAAGCAAACATGACATCAATTAAGTGTCTACGTTTTTCCAGAGAAGTGATGTTAAAATGCTTAAGTCTCTTATTGTAAGAACGTATTTTTTTGGCAACACTATTGGAAAATGCGAGGTGCCAAGTGAAGCGTTTCTTGACACGTTAAGTCGCAATGAATGCGTTGCGTAGTGAGGACGCCAAACTACACTATTATATTCCAGAATGCTGCGAATGAGACAATTATATAATAGAATTTTCGTTCTATTGTGACAAAAGGTTTTGCAATTTCTTAGGACGAGCCCTAACATTTTCGAAGCTCTTTTTATGATATTATCGAGATGTGGCGTGAAAGTTAACTTCCTGTCAAACAGTACACCAAGGTCCTTAATTGTTTCCACTTCCTTAATTTTTTCACCGGATATATGATAACCGCTTCCTATTGGGATGTTCCTTCTTGTGAATTTAACATGGTAACATTTTTTGATATTCAGTTCCATTCCATTACTGTCACACCATAGAACGAGACGCCTGAGGTCACTTTGGAGTAGTAATGAATCTTCCTCAGCCTTAATAATTCTCAAAAACTTTAAATCATCAGCATACATAAAAAAATCGGAGTGCAGAAAACACCGTGGAATATCATTGACAAAATAAATAAACAAAACTGGTCCCAAGTGTGAACCCTGGGGAACACCGGAAGAAACACATTTTAGGGTTGATTGATAACCATTAACGACAACAAAGAAAAATCTATCCGTTAAATACGAACTCAGCCACTCTAACAAGGACCCAGAGATACCGTAGGCGCGCAACTTAGTTATTAAGATTGTGTGGGATACCTTGTCAAACGCTTTGCTGAAGTCCGTATAAATAACATCAGCTTGATAGCCTGCATCGATCGCCTTTGTGAGAAGTTCTGTAAAAGGTACCAAGTTTGTACCAGTAGAACGGGTCTTAACAAATCCGTGCTGACTGTCGCTTAAATACATCTTTAAATGATCCTGAATATATGGGCAAATTAGTGACTCAAAAACTTTGGCGAATGAAGATAGAATTGAAATAGGCCTGTAATTTGTTACAACATCATTGTCATCCGATTTGTGAACCGGAACAAATTTTGCAATTTTCCACTTTGAAGGAAATGTACCAGTCGTTAATGATTTGTTATAAATCAACATAAGTGGGAATACCAGCTCAGATGAACATGCTATAATAAATACTGGAGGTATTCCATCTGGCCCAGTCCCTTTTTTTGGATCAAGACTTTTTAATTTCTTGTCTAGGGATTCACAAGAAATCCCTGGAGCAGTTAGACACAAGCTATTATCATCAGATAAAGGGGAAATTATATGTGCGGCAACAAAAGTTTTCTTTAGCACCTGCAACCTAGCGTCTTTTTTTATATGTAGGCGACGAGTTAATAGAACAGCTTCAATTATATTAATTCATCATCTTTACTATTCCAACAGAATGTCAAAAAACCAGCGTCAATTTACGAGCGTAAATTAATATGACTCCGAGCTACCGATAAATATATTTACTTCTGATTTGATAACTCAGCGACTAATGTTGTAAGTGAGCTACTTTATATATTTTAGAGATTCAACATCTGTCTGCTAATAAAATCAAATTCCAGCCTCAAAATTAGCAATCAAAGTTTTTTATTCAACAAGTAAATTAATAAATCATATTCATTTTTCGTGAAAATTAGCAACACAAGCGCGGGACTGTACCTGACGCTCGTTGGCAATGAGAGGGGCGCGACGAAAAATGTGAACTGGGTGAAATGGAACAGATAACGGAATATGAAATAGGTTAGGTTAGGTTAGGTTATAATTGTGTCAACCGCGCGCGAGCCGAGCGAGCGAAGCGAGCGGTGCCGCGGCAGCGGCCGGCGAGCGCTACTTCCGAGTTGCTCGTAGCCAGGCAGGCTAATTAGCGCAAGGTGCATTACGTCGCATTTGTTTTTGATTACAATATTTTTTGTATGTTCAATTGGGTAGGTATAATAGTCAAGTCATCAATTACTTATGGTAACATTATAAATAGATAGGTGAATACATGAAGTTAGAGCTTTCATTGACCATTATTTGATGACAATAATAAGGAAAGTTTATGTTCAAATATAGTAGATTCACTCATCAATTACTTATGCTAAAGTATAAAAATAAAGGTGACTCTATGAAATTAGAGTACGTTGATATTATTTTATAGATGAAGTTGATACACTTATTAGAAGCTGGCAATGAGTAGACATATCACAAATTTAGTTGCTTAAGAATTATCACCATGCTCCGTCATATTAACAGTAGCTTATTTTACAATATATGGTCGCTTAAAAACCATTTATTAGACGCTAAAAGTTCGTCGCTGACCTATTAATTCATTAGACAACTAAATATATTTGAAGACGAAAATTACATTTTAAAGAAGCTGCCTTAATTAGCACCCCAGATAAAGTAACTACTTTAGCTTGGGGTAATGCAAATATATTTATGTGATGCATTACCATAATTTTAGATGTAATTAGGAACGTACAGTAGGTACATGTTACATTTCTATCATGTATTTATTGATTGTAAAACCTATGTCATTCTAATTGGAAAGTTAGATAATCTTACAACCTGCCTACTATTATAAAAAGTTTGTGAGGATGGATGGCTGGATGTTTATTACTCTTATATGTAGTGTGAAATGTAATATTGTTGTGTATGTAATTCAAAAATTTGTGTATTCTTGGTGTCCCTTGTACTAGTTAGTTCAAAATTAATTTTAGTAAAATATCTGTATTATATATTATTTTACTTAAATAAACAATATGTATCTATGTTCATAATAATAATCTGTTTCATTTCCATTCCTGATGACAAAGCGCATTGCGCTGACTGCTTTGTGCAATATAACACCGATGAGGTGCGCGCGCATGTCTCTTCATGTCGCGCCCATCAGGTTGGACTTGTTGAAACATGAAATTGATTCATATCGCAAAGTTTTATGTAGTTTGCATTTCATAATAATATGATATGTACATACATCACCAGGCAGTCAGCCGGACCGGTCACATCAAATAAAATAAAAAAACGAAACGAATTGTAAGTATTGTACCCATCTACTTATTACATTATTTCATCATGTTGTTTATGTAATTATAATTAATTATTATTTCGTTTGTTTCAGATCATTGATAATGTGTGATTCTCCAGATATTATCGACTTCTCACAATACGCTCAAGGTTTTCCGACTCCGAGTTTAAGCTGGCATATCCCAGATTTCACAGAACAACAAAGACCTGTCAACAAGGAGCCTAGTAGAGCAAGACAAGATTGCGGACCTGCCAACAAGAAGCCTAGAACAAAACGGGAGTGTCTGAAACAAAAGTCATCTCTGCCTACATGTCAATCATTCGTCATAAACAATGAGAAGAAAAAAGGTTTACGACTGATGCAGGTACAAGTGTTGGATATCAGTGATCAACAAGAACCTGCAAGTGATAATCAGGATGTGGTAATGTTAAGTGCGCAGGATATTGTGACTGAATCGGTGGACCATATTATGGAGGAGACGCAATCGTTAATTCATAAAATATCAAAAAAACTTTGTGGGGACAGTTGTTATAATTAACTGGTGTAATTATTTTGTAACTACCTACTTTATAAGTTAATGTGTAAGATTTTTCGTAATTAGCAATATTACATTATTTATTTATTAAGTAATATTATAGTTATTAGGGTATTATTATTAGGTATGTATAACATTTATTTGTTTTCTTATTCTTTAGTGTTTAAACATCTTAGGTAGTATAAATTCAAATAGGTAGGTTTTATTGCAATATTTTTTTTGTATTTAATAAAAAATAAAAGAAAAAAATATAATGTACCTATATAATATAAATTTCTTTGTTGTAATCTATCTAAGATAATTTTCATACATCACAAGTTTGTAAAGTTAAGTAAGTATGTAGGTTAGGTTAGTAGGTTAAACATTAAATAAACTATTTGGGGATAGTTATTATTATTGGGTAGGTAGTTATAATTAGTATGTAATAATTGTAAATAATGTAAAAAGCAAATAAAAATATATTCTTTTATAATTTAAATTGTTTTATTTTGTATTACTTACTCGAACTCTTAATTAGCTCTAGTGAAATGATAAAATTATAGGTTATTTTCTTTCATTATTTTTTTATTAGAAGAATAATTCGTTTAAAATCATGGTAAATTTTAATGGTAAATATCATTTTGCTACAGGTAATTTAAAGCTCGTTATGTAGATTACCCTGGTTATATTAAATAAAACACTCAGTAGATAGACATTTTTTATTAACTTTTCAACACAATTATAATTAAAATAAATTAAAAACAGATATATTATTGTCCACATACCATTTTCTAATACACACCGCATTATTTAATACACAATGCATTTTATGGTTCACACAATTAAAATCAGTTTTATTTTTACAGTACTTTTTTTTAATGTTAGTAAATTAGGGCATCCCTTCTCACCTATGTCGATCACTTCACAACTTGTACATAACTCTTTAATCCATTTAATCTTTTACAAACCCTTTGTGATATTTTTTTTTTTTTTCTAAATATGGTACGATAACGTGTTGAAACTCTCTGAAGTCTACGAAGCCCACTCCAGAAAATTCCTCGATTTCTTTCTAACCATCGCAATTGCTTCTTTTCTTCTTTTGTTAAGTAATAAAACGAATACGGCGGTTTAACCAAGAACGTTTGTGTATGATTCTGACTGACGATGGCTACTTCTTTCACCATACAATTATTAAATTAAGGTTCCAAGGTTGCCTGGAAAAGATCGCAGAAAGCGATAAGGCCGCCCATTGTATGTTTTGTAGTGTTAAATTTACTATTTACTATGTATTTTCTGGTGTACAATAAAGTATATATAAATAAATAAATCTTTAAATCCTTGGAGTTCGACAATGATGATGTCCGCGTTCATGATAGCTTCTTCACAATGTTGCTTTATGGTTTGTATTCAACAATACAATCGTTGAGAATGAATTGAATCACTCCTTTTTTTTTTTCCTGTGGCAACACTACAGCTAACAGCTGATTTGTATTTGCTCTTGTAATTTTTATCTTAAATATGAAATTTCTTTGTTTTTATAGCCTATTTCCAATTACTCATCTAGTAAATACGATAATATTGTGTTTGTTATATTAGATTCACATACCGAGTGCAAATTAAGTGTAAATATTTCAATTGAATCGGTGACAGTTACCGGCACAAGTGAATTTTGCATTGTCATCTTGATAACAGGTACAATTCTTTAAATTTTACTTGCTATTCGTTTGTTTACGTACTATAATTTCACCAGCAGTTACATAGTTCACTTTTAATAAGGCTAATTATTGATGCCAATGACCTTTACACGTAAACATAACCTTCGTTTGGTTTGGTGACAGAACTTCTTTATTTACATCTAAATTTCATTATTTCCTTTTAAACTAATAATCTCTTAAACTACTGCCACAACTATATTCTCTCTTCCAATTTCTTGTCGCTTCCTTATTATACTTATTAAGTTATAATCATGATTATGACTCGCAGCGCCCGTGCTCGCCTCGAAGAGTCAAAACTCAATCAGGCTTTGAGCGAATTAAAGGCTTCAAAGGAGTCCTGTGACCAACTTAATAAGGAAATAGATGACAATGACAGGGTGCTATTTGATGCCCATGAAAAGAATAGGAAGTTGAAAATTGAAATGGCTCAGATATATACTCAATACACTGATGCCATAGAAGAACGGGATGGACTTCAACTTGTTGTGGACGGGTTCAGCCAGTGTAGCATAGAGTATGAACAAGCTCTTAGTCACAAATATTTATTACAACAGCAGCTACATGAGGCTCAAAGTCAAATAACAGAACTTCAGACTACAAACCATAACATCACCACCTCGCTGAATCAAAGTCTGTTCAATGAGTTGATGCCTATTGCCCCGTCGATGGTTTCTGCCATAATCCCCTCTTACACTATAGATTTAACAGGTAATGAGGATTCAAAGTCATGTCATTCAGTGAGGGTAGTCACCAGTAACAACAAACTTACAAAATACATTAAAATTAATAAATACATTGTTAAACACAAAAAATGGTAAAAAGACAAAAGTTCTTTATTAAAAATGTTAAACCTAATAGAGAAAGGCTAAATTTACTAAAACAATTAGATATGTATTCTTTTAATTTGGAACAAAGTACTAGGAAATACAACTTTGACACAGAGTTTGGAGACTTGCAATCTAAACTTAACCATTTACAATAGAACTTAGTTCAATGACTAATAAATATAATACCTCTGAACATCTAATGAGGGAATATGTTTTGGCAATGAATGAGCTGGTAAACTCACAAACAAACAACTGTGAGCAGTGTCAAACAACATCCAATGTACTTACACCGGACCATTCATTGACAACATGCGATACCACCTTACCGCAGTCGTGTGTTGATTTGATATTTCCTGCTATCAATAGTTTATATACGAAATCCAAACAAATTGTAAAAAATGATTTAGTATTATTTTGCGATGAGATTGGAAAGGACTTAGGCCACTTTTGACAGATGAATATCCAAGACACTCCATAATAAATTACTGTATGCCTGGTTGTTCTTTATTTGACATTATGAAAGAAATTATTAAATGTAATTTTAACCAGAACACTACATTATTAATTTTTATGGGTAATAGGGGAAATGTGAACAAAGGAGAACTGCTCCAATATTATAGAACCTTGTGTAATCTTACTTTAAGAAAAATTGTGTTGTTTACATTCCCTTATAGTAACAGTTTGCCACAGGAAGAAAATAGCTTAAGATTTGAAATAAATATGGCATTGCATAATTGGACATTAAATAATAATCTGTTCCATCTAGTTGATACTAACAATCATGTTGGTAATAATTTGCATTTGACAAGAGATAGATATAATGTTGTTATGTACTATCTTTCTACCTATTACAAAAGACAGATAGCTGTGTCGCTATCATATTTTTTTTCTATTTCAGCCAAAAATTTGGCTAAACAACTTGCTTCTTTTGAGCAATGCAATGACTTTTTAAATAATTCTGCCAATAATTTGGCTACAAGTATTGACATTAACTATCATTTAAATTAGAAATTAGGACAATAGAGGAAACCTCTTGCTTAATCAATGAAGAAAATTTAAATACTGGTTTATATCATCAAAATGTTACAAAAAGTTCTTCTTTAATATCTCACCCATCAAATTGTTGTAATCTAAATAAATGTAATAATAATACTCTAAAAATTGTTCATCAAAATATACAGGGTGTGATAGGTAAGGAATTAGAATTGGAGCTGTTCATGAACTGTAGTTATATTGATATCCTATGTGTAACTGAATATTGGTTGAAAGTCCACCAGTTCATGTTCAGCTTTAACAACCACCAGGTTGCCAGCTCATTCAGCAGAGTTAATATGATACGTGGTGGCTCTCTAATAATTATTCGCAATAATATGAAATTTAAAGAAGTAAGGATATTGTGAGCCTCTCTGTTGAGCGAGTTATTGAAATAGCTTGCATTGAGCTTGAGCAGTTAATTGTAATAAGCGTGTACAGGCCCCCATGTGCTTCATATGATATTTTTGAGAAATATATGGAAGAAGTATTATTAAAGACTTCTAACAGTAATAAATCAGTTGTAGTCTGTGGAGATTTCAACATTAATATACTGGAAAAATCTGCTATGGTAAATAAATTTGTAACTTTATTAAAGTCATATAATTTGTATAATACATTCTTTGAGCCGACTAGAATAACTGCCACTAGTGCTACCTGTATTGACAATATTTTTACAAACTTAAGACCTTCTAGCCATTTAATTATAAAAGAGTTGGACTCTGATCACTGTGGCCAGTTAGTCACTTTCCCTCAGAAAATAGTCAGAGCTCAAAGAAAACTTGTGAGTTTTATTCCTGTAAATAAAAGTCGCTTAGGACATTTTAAAAATAATTTAATGGAAAAGCTACCGGGTTTGCCTTATCATAACGACCCGGACCAAGCGTATGCTTCATTATTTAACCTCATCAATTGTGAGTTTAGGAAGGTTTTCACCGCAAAAACATTGCCTGTTTTTGACCGCGTTATATTTAGTGATTGGGTAACACCAGGTATTTATAAAAGTAGGCAGAGGTTATTTGAATTGTATCATGAAAAAACATATAACCATGATGAAACTTTTAAAGAATTTGTTAAGAAATATTCTAAAACTTTTAAAAGAGCTTGTTCCTCAGCAAAAGCCATACACATTAAAAATAAAATAAAATCTTCTGGAAATAAAATTAAAACAAGTTTGAATATTATTAATTCAGAAACCGGAAGAACGACAGTACGGAATCGTGACTTCCATCTAAAAATCAATAATGTAGATATTAAGGCAGACGTGGAGGTGGCAACTAGAAGTCACGTAACGCCATTTTTAAATAAGCACTCAATCCTCAAGATGAAGTCGCGCCGTAAGTTGCACTTGGCATGCCTACTATTTGGAGTTATAAAGAACAAGCAGCCGTCCTACCTGTACAATAAACTGAGCTGGATCACTAGTAAAAGAGAATGTGCAAGTAGACAGTGCTCGCAACAACTCTCCACTCAATCGCACAAGACAGCTGCCTTCAGGGGAAGTTTTAGATACGCCGCATCCAAATGTTGGAACAATATTCCCCCTCCAATAAGGAATCTTAAATGTCTTGGCACCTTCAGAATCCGACTGCGGCAGTTTCTTATCGCCTCGCAGAAAAAACTGGGTATGACTGTTTCGAATACGTCCATAATATAACTAACTGGCTGTCGTGTTCTTCTCGATTCATTCTGCATTGAAGGTCACAAACCTGTGAACAAAGGGAATATTATTAATTCACTCATTTGTGGGCCCATTGTTAGATGATAGTTTGCATAAGTTTATTTACCTATATTTATTTATTGAAACCACTTTTTAATCCAGGCAAATCGATCATTTTATTCACACGGCACTATATTTTTTATCATTACTGATTTATACTTACATTTACATTTATCTATGTAAATAATCAAGTATCTATCCAATACACAATCACCATCGAACAAGAACGTTTCCAAATGCTAAACTTTCCTGTTATCATTCAAAAAGTAGGAATGTCATTATTTAAATTGCGGGTATACTTACGTAACTTCATTCTGCACTTTTCACAACACCAATAATTCGCATATTTATTATTTCATCTACTCGACGTCCGTATGTCACTGCAAGGATCCAGCAGAATATCAGCGTCAGGTATATTTGCCTGACACATGCTGAGTTGGACTCCCGTTTGATGCAACCTTGAGACACGCACCGCACTTTGTATGTTAAACTATTTTAAAGTGTCATCACTATGTCTTTATTTTCTTTTATATTTTATTTTTTGTATATTGGCACCTTATATTCTATATTCATGTATTTAGTTATTATTTAAACGTGTTTTTGTATTTTGTGCTGTCTTTTGTGTGCGTCAAATAAAGGATCTATCTATCTATCTATCTATCTAACTGAGTTTGAAAATTTCTTCACTAATATTCCCATTTTAAGATCCAAAACTCGGTCATTGTCGTCCTCCACTTTTGCTTACTCAATACTTAAAGAATTTGTACCAGAATGTGACAAACTTTTTGAATTTACAATTATTACTGCTAAAGACATTATAGAATCTTTTAATAAACTTGATGTAAAAAAAACTGCTGACCTTTGGTATCAGTACATACCATGTCTTCAATAATTGATGTTATTTCACCCTTTTTAGCAATCGTTTTTAACTCTTGTATTGCATCTGGTATATTTCCTGATTTGATGAAACTTAGCAAAGTGATTCCACTGTTCAAATCTGGCAGCACAACTGATCCCACAAATCGGCCTATTTCGATATTACCTACATTGAGTAAAATCTTTGAAAAATGAATTTTAAAACAAATGTTAGGACATTTCAATGCACATAATTTATTTCATTTGAAACAGTTTGGTTTTACAAAGGGTCGTTCAACTACAGACGCGGGCGTGGAATTACTGAAGAGCATATTCGAGGCCTGGGAGAATTCGCAAGATGCTCTTGGCATTTTCTGCGACTTGTCCAAGGCCTTCGATTGCGTACATCATGATACTCTTATCAGGAAACTTTACCATTGTGGCATGAGGGACAAGGCTCTTGACCTTCTGACTTCTTATCTGAATAACAGAATTCAGAGGTTCGATGTTAATGGCAAGAGATCTGCAGGATCTGCGGTCACCATAGGCGTTCCGCAGGGTTCAATTCTAGGTCCTTTCTTATTTCTAATTTACATAAATGACTTACCTTACTACATAAGGGATAATCACAAGATCGTATTATTCGCAGATGACACTTCCCTCATTTTTAAAATCAAACGTCAGTAAGTCAACTTTGAACAAGTCAACGATGCACTCTCTAAAGTTGTGCATTGGTTTGATGTAAATAATCTTCTCCTGAACGAAAAAAAGACTAAACTCATTAAATTTTCAATGCCAAATGTCAGGCAGCTGACCAATGTTCAAGTTAATGGAATAGGGTTGGACCCTGTTGAGTCAACAGTTTTTCTTGGAATAACTATTGACGGTAAATTACAATGGGGCCCACACATAGAAAAATTGTCAGGACGGCTTAGTTCGGCCGCCTATGCTGTTAAAAAAAATTGACAGATAACTGACGTAGATACAGCCAGAATTGTTTATTTTAGTTACTTTCATAGTCTTATGTCATATGGAATTCTTCTTTGGGGAACCGGTGCGGACATTAATACTATCTTTGTTCTACAGAAAAGGGCTGTTCGAGCCATTTACAACCTACGTCCAAGAGATTCCTTTCGAGAGAAATTCAGAGAAATAAATATTCTGACTGTAGTAGCCTCACAATATATTTTTGAAAACCTATTGTATGCACACAAAAATATATCAAATTTTAAGAAAATGTCCGATATTCATAGTTTAAATACCAGGAATAAACACAACCTTGCTGTACATCGAACACGTCTCCACAGAGTAAGCAACTCGTTCATGGGTCAATGTATACGCTTTTACAACAAACTTCCCATTGACATTCGAAACTTACCCATTAAACGATTTAAAAGCTGTATTAAAACCAAACTTTGTAAAAAAGGGTACTATAAAATTTCAGATTATTTAGAAGATAAAAAAGTTTGGGATTGAGCTGCTCGCTCTGCTAAGCCTTGTGAAAACCATAAAACTTGACATTTTAATTCAAAATCAAAATCAAAAGTCATTTTTTCAAACTAGGCTGAGAATCAGCACTTTTCGAACGTCAAAATTACATAAGCCAGTCCCCCAAAACGCCCACCCTTCACCACTTCCTAGTGCGTTAGCTGGGAAGAAGAAGTGGCGCAACAAACTCCCCAGCTGCACAGCTGTCTGTTCAGTTAGAAGAACAAAAAAAAAGATTCTATATAATAGTATTCAAAATAATTTACATTAAGCAACCCAAAACATAATTTAAATTATTAGCCATATACAACGTGTAACGGAAAGGGTATATACATACCAAGGGCACGGCTTCTTTGGATGATATCAAACGATATTGGAAGGGTTTTTAAATCCTATCTCTACATGTTCGGAAGTTATGAGAATTTTTAATACATTGATACCAGAAACCGAACTTTTCAAATTGAAATAAACACATCACTAGCACTAAGTCAGCTGATCGGTGTCAGTCGAACTATTTGTAAGTAAAAATAAAACTCTTACTCCTGGTATTTCTGAATAAAAGGTTCCGCATGTTTATTTTTTGTTTACAAAATGTTATTACTGACTTTTCTAAAACTTTTATTATGTTTGTGAACTAGCTACAATACAATTAATTGGTCTAGGTATCAAAATTTAACGAAATAATATTTACATTACACACTTGTTGGTTTTTTACGTAGTTGTCCTTTTGTAGAAGATTACTTTGTAGATAATTATTATCTACATAGTAATCTTCCACCTTACCATCGGAACTACTCGTACAACACAGTAAATAGGTACCTAATTTAAAAACAATATTCCTGTAATAAAATTTGCTAACGTCATTTACCTTATACCTACCGGTATAATTTGCTACCTTTTATTTTGCTGGCCATAAGGATGAAAGATGTTGTGAAAAATTTTAAACAACATTTAACACACCTTTATTTTGTGACCTATTTACAGTTGCCAGTCAGGTAGGTACGTCTAAACTTTTAATAAATAATAATTGATAATTTCCGGCGTAATTCAATGACTTTCATTCAGATGGTACAGATGTAGTCGGTTAAAATCACAATGACTAATACAGAATACGACGCTGAGCGATTAATTTATAAAATACAGCTATGTCATTCGAAATGAGAACTTCTATCAAACCGTCAAATGTTTCAATCTTCGCTTAGTGCTAACATAAACAATGCGGACAAGTTAAAAAGTGTCGGCATATGTATGTAATTGATCTTGTTTGAAATAGATAAACCTACCTATTCTCTGTTTATGATTGTCAGCACAATACTTTGGGCAAATATGAACTTGAACTATTATGAGCCCATATCTTAAAATTTTTTACACATACGATCCAGGAGATTCGATTCACCTCATTGAATCGATTTGCTTGAAGATCGCATTAAAACGAATTGTTTTACAAAATCGTCAGCTCGTACCATTGCATTAATCATAAAAATCGAATCCTTACGGGCATCCTACCAGGAATTAATTGCTTAAATAAACATTACTATTTGCCATTAGAGCTTAGAACAGAAAAAGGGTTTAGTAACAATTTATGTCCAACTGAACCCAAAACATCATTTCAATTCATTTCTTCGCAACTTATTCCTCTCCTAGTACAAATAAAATCACAGTGGGTTCCGTTCATAATTGTTAAAATAAGGTTATTTTTTTAATTAATTATAACGAAAAGACGAAAACTATTAACAACAAGTTAATAGTTTTTTTTAAATTACAAAATATTAGCACGGGGGCATAATTTTTTTCTGTAGTATTAACCGAAAGAATTATCGGAAGTTCACGGTCTGTCGGTGCTGTTTGAGTGGTACATGGATTCTATTGGTTTGGTTGAGCATGTTTTGTCTTTAGAATTCAAAGGAAGTCATTAAAAAATGTCGCAAAACTGCATCTAACTGTAGAATAAAATTAATAAAAGTACTAGGACCGCATGAGTAACAGGAATTATTATTGCCGAATTGAAAATCGTTTGCTCACAGATCCCTGATTATGTCGTTACACACACAATGTAAGCATCATAATGTGTGTAATCCTAGGGTTAGGGTATGTGAACCAATTTTATTGCAGTCCGTGTAGTTTCAATTACTCCTGGTAAATACAACTTCTAATTCAGACTTCTAACGAGATAACGCGGCTCCATAATATGATATTTAATGGATTGAAACGATATGAATGATTTTCCGGAGTTGTGGGAATTTCCGGGGTTTCGGGAATGTTCTAACGAAATAACGCGGCCCCGGAATGCAAGGGCAACTGAAGGAACACGGTGGTTTTTTGTCAGTAAGAGTCTCTTCCTTCCGCCCCATTTAGGGCGAGAGCTGAGTCATTGACGATTTTCCCAACCCCAAAAAAAATAAAAAAACGAATTTGAATTAGGTACGTAATTAGTCTGCTCTGATGTGTTAGATTTACTTAAAAGTTTAACGGAGTTTAGTTAAAATTATTATTAGTATGTAAAATAAACTTGAATTCTTTAACAATATTTTTTAATAGTAGTGGACACAAATAGGACAGTTACCCTAAATATACCTAAATATTACGAAAGAATATTTAAGTACCAGAATAGCAGGGAATAGAAGCTTTATTTATCATTATTGTTATTGCTTACTTGCTTAGCTCGTCAGTCGACGTCTCTCTGTTCCGCGTTTCCGTCTAGTGCACTCGTTTCTATCCCTGTGATACGCGCATCAGATATTAAACTTTTTTTTTTGTTGTGTTTGCAAAATGTCGTTATACAGTAATAGCGAATATTACGAAATGATGATGTGTGTCGGAGCAGAACATGGTAATTTGAGAGCTGCCCGAGAACTGTACCGTTTTATTGAGCGTAGACCAGATGCTGAGCGTCGACAGCTGCCTTCGTCGGCATGTTTTAGTCGGATGGTACATCGTCTGCACCAAACTGGGTCATTCCACGCACCTGCTTCAGAGGGTCGCCCGAGTACTACCGATCCAGCATTTGAAGAGGCCGTATTGGAGCATTTTGAACTCAATCCACGCACTAGCACACGTCGAGCTGCATTAGCGCTGGGTGCCTCTAACCACATGCAGGTATGGCGAGTGCTGAGCAATGACGGTCAGCACCCATACCACTTCCGTCGCACCCAGGAGCTAATACCGGCAGATTTTTTGCCTCGTGTGGCCTTTTGCGAGTGGTACCGAAATCAATTAGAAGCTTCGCCAGATTTTGGTTCAAAAGTGCTATGGACCGATGAGGCATCTTTCACGAGAGCGGGAATCAGCAACATCCACAATGAACATGTATGGTCTCACACGAACCCGCATGCTTCGACAGAGTCGTCATTCCAATACCAATGGCGACTGAACGTGTGGGCAGGCATAATTGGAGACGTCGTCGTAGGACCAGTTTTTTTGCCGCAAAGCTTAAACGGCCAAAATTATTTAAGCTTCCTGAGGAATGAATTAGACGATGTCCTCATGGAGCTACCAGTGTCAAGTTATGTGAATCTTGTGATGGATAATAATTTAATTTTTCAACACGACGGTGCACCGGCACACTTTGCTCGAGATGTGCGCCATTATTTAGATGCGCGCTTTCCTCAGTGGGTTGGGCGTGGTAGTAGAAGCGTGGCTTGGCCTCCGCGATCCCCAGACCTCACCCCGTTAGACTTTTTTTTGTGGGGGTACATTAAAAATGTAGTGTACGCAGTGCAATGTGATACAATGGACCTTATGAAAGTGCGGATTGAGGCCGCTTTCAGGACAATAACACTAGACATGCTACGCAATGTTCAGGTGTCCATGAACAAGCGAGCGGCCTTGTGCATACAATACCAAGGTCAGCACATCGAACCCCATCTTTAAAAATGTAAGTCAATTTACTCAAATAAGCAAAGCTTTAAGATTTTACTGTTTACTCAGTAATAACTTAATAAGTAATAATAAGCGATGAAACTAGTTAACCTACCTAAACTTTGTTTCGATTTTTTACGTAAGTTATCTCAGTTCGTGCAGAGTGGCGCGACGCGACACTGGTCATTGTTATACCGTGAAGTTTTCTTAGTAGTTGTTTTGTTAGAGTCACGTCGCGCTGTCGCGTCGCTCCAGTCTGCACGAAGCACGAAGCTTTAACTGTAAATCAATAATTACTCATTTAACTTTTACATCACGGTAAAGTAGGTATGGTTTATTGCGCGCGCGCGCCATCGTTTTGGCGGCGCGGCGCGCGGCGGCGCACGGTGGATCGAAAATCGGCTGTAGAAGACAGGATCTCGATTTCTTAAATGTTATTTTTTTTGCTGGAAATGAGTTCTGCTGATCATTACTGTTCTATAAAATGTCATATGAAGTAAATGTGTGCACAAATGGAAGAGTTATAATTTTTATAAGAAAAAAATGTATGGAGCTAGTATGAAAAATCGAATTATCTCCTAAACGGCATGTTTAACCGTAATATCCTTGGAGGTGGTCATAGTGCTAATTATTTATAATTTTTTGGTTGCGGATTTGACGAAAAATTTCATGCCGTTTTTTTTTAAAAATCGTCAAAATATTTTCATTTGTTTTTTCATATGAAACGATTCCTTTTAGTGTTTATGTTGAAGAACACGGACTTTTAACTACACGTAACATAAAATAGCATCACTCCTATATTTCCGAAGGAGTTGGTAGAGGTTTATAGTACACCCACACGTAGACAACTATGCTTGAGCTAGATATTTATCAACACATCATGAGTTTTAAAACTTTTATACAACCAAATTACCAATTGTTTACTCTTCTAATGAGTCCGAAAAGAAGTGATTAAGTAACTACACTGATTAGGTCTTCTAATGAGTCTTTATAGGTGATTTAATGATTTTCAATATCTCACGACAATGCCAACTATGGATTACATTCAACTTTTCCTGATAAGTAAGCTAATTTGTTAATTAGCAGTGCTATGAGTTCTAAGAATAGTTAGTGACAATTATAAATTTTCATTAGCTAATGAGAAGATAACTAATGAGGGTAGTTACCTAATTATTTGCGTTTTGCAATAAAAGGGCTAAAGTTTAGTTTTATAATTTAGTTTGTTCACAACTGTGTAACTGCTAACACTAAATCTGCGACTATAAAATCTTAGAATGGAAAGTTTAATCACGAATTTAGACTTGTTTGTTCTTCTACGAAGTGAGAGTACTTCATTTGATCATGAAGTATTGTTCAGTGCAGTTGTATCCCGCATAGGCGATTGCCTGTCTGACGAAGATCGTGTTGTTCTCAAAGAATTTTGTCGGAGATTTACGCGAGCCGCTTTACAAAGGTGGCAGAAATCCAACCGATTCCTTGATAATTTCAGGAGAAAGTACGAGAATTGGTTGGGAGCAAATATTGATTGGCCGAGTTTTGTGCAAACTTTAGTTAATCAAGAACCAAGTGTTGATGAGATACCAAGAGCGCCCTCAGTCTCTCCAGAACCGTCGACATCAACGTCCATTGGAACAATGACGAAAAGATCCCGTAAACCATTCGATGATCTGGGAAGTAAACAAAAAAAGAGAAGATCTGATGAACACACAGGCGAAGATTCCAGTGAATTGGCATATGCAGCTGCAGCACGTTTAAAAGAAGAAGGGCATGGAGATATCGCCTCTGTCATCGAATACATGATGAAAAATCCTGAAGCAGCCGCTAAATTAAATGAAACGCTTAAGAAACCAGCGAAAACAATCATATTTACGTCAGAAAAGGCGCTTGGATTGCTTCTTTCGCTAAAACTCTCAAAGTGGCAATATATTACGTTGCGAGAGGCTGCCATTCGGGAAGGTGCTAAGGATATTTATCCATCTTACTATAAAGTGCAACAAACTAAGCTTGATTGCTACCCTCCGAAGCAATCAGTGACAGTTACTGATTCATCGGCTAGGATTACACTTCAAGCTTTACTTGATATCACAGTTACAAGAATCCTTCAAAGCCTTTCTAAGGAAGAGCATAACAAGCAGTTGAAGCTGATATCCAAGTGGGGATTTGATGGTGCTTCTAACCAAAGCCGATACAAGCAGAAAATGGAGGGTGAGGAAGATGACTCGAGCATTTTCATGACCTCCTTGGTGCCACTTAAACTGACAGATGGAGACAACATCTTATGGACGAACCCAAAACCATGCTCAGTTTTGTATTATCGTCCAGTTCAGTTTACTTTTGTAAAGGAGAGTGAAGCAGTTGTCCTTGAGCTGAAAAAACAAATGGATGAAGAAATTGAGGCCCTTATCCCCACAGAGTGCAATAATAATAATAGGGTGACTCATGAACTAATGATGACGATGATCGACGCTAAAGTTTGCACTTACCTTTCTGAAGCTAGATCAAATGCATCGTGCTACCTGTGCTTAGCAAAGCCTACAGAAATGAACCGCTTAGATGCTGTAACATCAAAAATTGTGTGTTCTGACCTGTATGAATTTGGCTTGTCATCCCTACACGCCCGTATAAATTGTATGGAATGTCTGTTACACATTGCATACAGGCTCGACTTCAAACGGTGGGCAGCGAGAAGTGATGAGCACAAAGAAATGCTACAGACAAGGAAGAAAATAATTCAAAGTTGAGCTCAATCTGTTGATTGATATAGTAAAACAAGGCTCGGGAACCCGCAGCTATAACCGGTTTGGATGAAGACCTCATCAAAAGATTTGCTGTAATTTTACAAGCAATTACATCTGGAGAGCAGGTCGATATAATAAAATTTAGAGATTATGCCCGCAAAACAGCAGAAAAGTACGTATTATTATACGACTGGTACTACATGTCGTCAACCGTTCATAAATTATTAATCCATGGGGCTGACATAATTGAGAAAAATAATATTGTGCCGATTGGGACTCTCTCGGAAGAAGCCTCAGAGTCTCGAAACAAAGATTTTATGAGGTTTCGAGAACATCATTCGCGGAAAAGAAGCAGGCAGGATTCCAATCAAGACATTTTAAATATGCTTGTTGTTTCTTCGGATTCTTTGCTAAGTGCACAAAGGCCTAAGTTAGATGCCAAGAAAAAGCAGAGCTTTTTTGCTGAAACTCTCGACTTAATTCAATTTCAGGAAACTGAGTTCGAGTTTTTGGATATATCCAATCTGGATGCTGACTCAGAATTGGAGTCTGACAACGAGAGTGATAAGGAAAATTTGTAAAAAAATTATATATGTACTTATTTGTAAATTTGTATTTGAGTCTGTTTGGGTTTTTTTTTTGTAATATTTAATGATATTTTGTCTTTTTTTTTATTTATTTTACTTTATTTTACAAATGCTTAGTATTAATTCCTTAAATTAAATTATTTTGTATATAATATAACTTTATATGTTACTTAAATAAGAGTTTGATAATCTTTTTTTATTTAAATTAATAAAAATGTGTTAAAAAACAGCAATTTTTTTATTTAATTTTTCTTGTTTTGTGTGTTCTTAATATTTGGGTTAATAACATATCGAACTATTTAACTTGGACACTAAAAGGGATCGTTTTACATGTAAAAATAAATAAAAATATTTTGACGATTTTTAAAAAAAAAAGGCATTAAATTTTTCGTCAAATCGGCAACCAAAAAATCATAAATAATTAGCACTATGACCACCTCCAAGGATATTACGGTTAAACATGCCGTTTAGGAGATAATTAGATTTTTCATACTAGCTTCATACAAATTTTTCGTAAAAAAAATATATTTCCTTCGTTTTTGGGCAGAATTAACTCGGGTGTCATTTTTGTACATAGTAATGATCAGCAGAAGTCATTTCCAGCAAAAAAAATAACATTTAAGAAATCGAGATCCTATGTCTTCTACAGCCGATTTTCGATCCACCGTGCGGCGGCATATTTTATTTCGTCAGTTCGCGCCGACAAAGAACACCGCCTGCGGTAGGCTACTAGGGTACTAGGCACGCAGAATTACGGAAGAGATTTATCGTGATATTGGCAAGTAACGTGGAAAGTTATTGACCTACGTAGTGCGGTGACACGTTTGTTATGATTTGAATTTAAGAAACATATGAAACCGAAAATTTGGTATCAATTCTTATGGTATTTTATTTTGAGTTGAAACTATGTATAGTGATTCTATACCAGCTGTTATCTTTAGTGCTTAAGGATAGCAATAGGGTTTCTGTTACACCCTGTATAAGCTAGCACACGCCAATATACCAAACAAAATCATCGAGAACTATACTCAGGCAGAAATAAAAAAACAAAACGTAAACAGAACTTAATATCTTAATAAAAGCCTCCAGGCATAAAGGGCGTGCCCGCTTACATATAGTTGTAACTGGAAGTTATAAATGATAAACTAGGACCATCGAGGTAAAATAAATAAACAAACAGTTAATTACTAATAGCAATAAATAATATGATCAATTGTCGAGGTCACTAGCTAACCACATATTGCAATACAACTCATAAAAAAAACATTGTGAGGAGTAGATTATGTCAATAATAAATTAAATTTAAATAATTTGACTTTTATAGTCAAATAAATTAAACAATTACTTATATAAACTCATATAACTTGTCAGTGGGTAAGCTGGAGAAAGAACATAAACATTGTCTTGAGTTAATTACAGCGACCAACTATTCTTATCATTTAAGTAGTCGTTGATAGAATAGTATGCCTTTGAACAAAGCTTGGATTTTACTTTCGTTTTAAACGCATTAAAAGGCAAATCTACCAAAGAAGAGGGTAGCTTGTTATAAAAAGTTATACCAAGCCCAACAAATGAGTTATGAACCTTATGAAGCCGGTGAAAGGGAGCTCGTAGTTTGTCCTTATTTCTAGTGTTAACATTGTGAAAATCACTGTTTTTAGTGTATAAGTGTATATTTTGCCTAATATATAAGATATTGGCGAAGATGAATTGAGATGCCACCGTGAGGATACCAATATCTTTGAAAAAATCTCTCAGAGAAACTCTGGCACCTAGCTGGTAAATAGCTCGAACAGCTCGTTTTTGAAGGACAAATATATTTTGAATATCAGCAGCTTTGCCCCACAGCAGAAGACCGTAGGACATAACGCTATGAAAATAACTAAAATAGACTAAACGACTGAACCGAACTGTATCGACGTCAGTGTATTGTCTTACTTTCCTGACGGCGTAGGCGGCGGAACTGAGCCTTCCCGCTAGGCTCGATATATGTGGGCCCCACTGAAGTTTGGCATCTACTGTTATGCCCAGAAAAACTGCCGAATTTACGGATTCAAGCACTTCTTTATCTAAGACGATGTTGGGACCTAGATTTCTAACATTAGGTAGGGCGAACTTAACACATTTCGTTTTCTTAGCATTGAGAACTAGGTTATTTGTCGTAAACCAATCTTTAACCATTGAGAGTGCACTGTTTACATCGTCAAAATCTTGTCTATTCCTGTCTACTTTAAAAATAAGAGAGGTATCATCTGCAAACAGTACAACTTCACAGATACCCTTTAAATAGAATGGTAAGTCATTGATATACACTAAGAACAAGAATGGACCCAGTATTGAGCCTTGAGGTACACCTAACTGAACTGGTAGCCCGGAAGATTTCACACCATCAACATCTACACATTGGGACCTATTATGTAAATACGAATTTATAACGTTGAGAGCTTCGTTTTGCACACCATAATGACGCAGTTTACGCAAAAGCGTGTCATGGTGCACGCAATCAAAGGCTTTGGAGAGATCACAGAAAACCCCAATTGCATTTTGCGAGTTCTCCCATGCGTTAAATATGTGTTTCAGCAGAGCAACACCCGCATCTGTAGTCGAACGACCTTTTGTAAAGCCATATTGTTCATTATGAAGGAGGCTATTTAAATTAAAATGTTTTAGCAACTGCTTGAGTATTAACTTTTCAAATATTTTGCTAAATGCTGATAAGATAGAAATAGGCCTGAAATTGCCAACGTCATTTTTATTACCTGATTTAAATAATGGTATGATTTTACTATTTTTCATGAGGTCAGGAAAAGTTCCTAAATCAACACATTTATTAAAAGTAACAGCTAGATAGGGGGCTACGATGTCTATTATATTACTTAAAAGTTTAATGGAGATGCCCCAGTAATCACCCGTGTTTTTAGACTTGAGTGTGTTAAAAACATTAACTACATCACGAGGCGTTACATGTTCGAAGCTAAATAAGGTACTACATTTAGGCACACTACTATGCAAAAGGTTTTCAGCTTTAGACGGGGACGAATTCAAGGAGCGAGTCGTAGTTATAGGTATGTTGGCAAAAAACTCATTAAATGCCTCGGCTACGTCGGCTGCTGTATTAACTAATTTATCGTCTACCATAATCTCAAGTTGTTTTTCATGTCTAACGGATTTACCCGTTTCATTGTTAATAATTTTCCAAGTGGTTTTTACTTTATTATTAGATTTTTTAATTGTATCGCTTAAAAATTTAGATTTAGCAAAAGCACAAATATTTTTGAATAATTTTGAATACTTTTTGACATACTCTAGGAAAGGAGTATCAAACTTGTATTTTTTCAAACCATATAACTCGTATAGTGTCGCTCTACTTTTATAAATACCTGGAGTAGCCCATTGATTAAAGCCAACGGAGGTGCCATTAATGTTAATGGTTTTGGTCTTAAAAGTAGATTGGTACTCTTTTTGCACAACATCAAAAAGGGCTCCATAAATTTCATTAGGATTCTGGTGTTCTACTATAGATGGTGTAATTCTATGAGCTATATTGTTTTTAAACTTGATGCAACGAGTAGCTGTATAAGGCCTGCATTCTATTTTATGAGGCTTTTTATTTAATGGCATAGGGAAGCTAGCCAATAAACCACAGTGGTCAGACGTTAAGTCACTTAAAACTATTTTATTTTTGGCATCATAATTACTAAAAATATTATCGAGACAAGTCGACGAAGATGCCGTGATCCTAGTAGGTTCAAAAAACAAGTTAATTAAATTATAAGACCTGAACAGATTGAGAAGTCTAATACTCAATGGAGTAACCTCTAAAATATTAATGTTGAAATCGCCACATAAAATTATGCTTTTATTATTTGATTTTAGCTTATTGAGTGAATCCTCCATTACCAATTCGAAACGAATAAAATCCCCAGATGGGGGTCGATAAACGCAAATTATAACGTATCGCTCTAGTTCAACACAAGACAACTCAATAGTGCGCTCAATAGAAAGATTAACTAAATCTAAACGTTGTTTACATTTCAACTTGTTTGAAACAAGAACTAAAGACCCACCGCGAATAGCATTTTTTCTTACAAATGCACTTTGTACAGTAAACAAATCATCATTGATAAACACTACTTCATGTTCTTTCAACCAGTGTTCAGTCAAACATAACACCTGAACATCATAGTTTTCCATATATAAACTTAACTCTAGTTCTTTGCCAGACAGACCCTGCATATTTTGATGAACAACATTGAACATATGCGGCTAATCCGTTGTCGCACCTAATAGTTTAAACTACAAGGCGTATCAAAAGTAGTGTTAGTACCACTACTAACAGTAATCGATGGTACACTACAAGTACCAGTGTCATTGTGTATATTGTATGCTAAAAGATTAGCAATTTGTCTCCTACAACTAGGTGGCAAATACATAGTATAATTTGTCAGTTTGTAATCAGCAATAAATTGATTACAATCAAAGTATAAAATAGCTTCATTGTGACGACAAGTCCTATTATAAATTAACATATTTAATTTATGAATGTGCCTATTTTTCTCATTAGACAAATATTTTGAATAAGGCAAGGCACAGAAAATAAATTTACAACTATTGGTCTCATTGAGATGTAACATCAAATGGACACATTCAATTATGTCTTTTTTTCTGACAGTTAAACTATCCCCGTGTAATAATATAACAGTGGAACCGGGGTTTATTTTTGTCAATTTAATATTATTAATTAATTGGCTAATACTGGCACCGGGTGAACAATTATTAATTACATATTGTTGCGAACACTGATTAAATACACTACCAAATCCTTGACCAAATTTGTCAGAGAATACATAAGTTGTCTTAATAAAATTATGAATTCTATTGTCATCCAAACAGCTACGTACAGGCTGAGCCACAGATGGTGTAGGTGGAACCAGTTGAGGTTGGGGCTCATGGGAGCAGGCACAGCTAAAAGAGAGGTTATTTGTCAGAGACTCATACCTCTCCGCATTGTACTTGACCAGGTCTGCCAACTCATTAGCCTCCTGCAAGCGCTTACTCAGGTCTTGTTGAGAAGCCTCATATTTACTAAAGATATCCTTTAGAGCATATTCCCTAACAAACAATTCATCCTGTAGGTGCTGAGTGTCAGTATCATACATAGTATTACAAAATTGTAATTCACTATTACAGTTCTTTAATTCTTGAATTAAATTTAGATTTTTTTGCCTAAGTTTTGTATTTAATTTGTTAACTTTATGGCGTTTTAATGATTTTTTAATTTTTCTAATCAATCTATTAATTTTAATATATTTTTTTAACTTATTATGGCTAGTAAACAAATTGCACTTAGTGATAGTATCATTAGTTAAGTCTATTGTTACAATTGGCTCAACACATGTGGGTCCAGACCCGCTACCAACCAACTCATCATAAAGACTGCAGGTGATCGCAGACTCTTCCTTGGCTTTGAGAGATTCCAAACGGGTTATTGTGTTGTGGGCCCTGCTTAATTCCAGTTCCAATTCAGATATCCGTCTCAAAGCCAGTTCGTGGGTGTCACTACATTGTTGGAAATTTGACACAAGTTGACGGAGGTGTTGATGCTGGTCAAGTATGTCCATATGCTGAGTATGTAGTTCGGCCAACTGATTCTTAAGCTCAGTGTTCTTTTTATTAATATATTGCACTTCCACCTCGCTGTCTTCCCTTTCCTGTAGCAGCTAGTCGCACTGGTTTTTACTGGATTCTAACTCCTTCAATGAAGCCTTCAGTTTTTCCTCAAAGGATGCAGCTCTACGGGTCAACATTATGACAAGCCAACCCTAGGGGCACCCTGGAATGCGACAAGAGAAAGCTAAGTGAGTAAAAGGAATAAGAGAGAGGGATAAGATGTGGATATTAAGTACTAAGATGAAGGGACTATTGGGAGTCTAAAATTATATATTATTTAGAATTTTTTAAGAAGGGAAACAAAGGAATAAAAGTTATGAAGAGTGTGTACTGTCAATCATGGGATGATGATTTAATTATTCACAGGTATGTCTTATTTGAGATATTAATATAGATTATTAAAAATAAAAGGGAAAAAAAACAACAAAATTTTGTTTGCAAAATGGTTGGGGGTAGGTACTATGGATAAAATTTCCATTATGGGCCAACGATTTGGAAGTTCATATTTTTTCTGTAGATAATACTCATAAATAGAAAGCTTTTTACAAATTTTCAAGGTGCGGACATTCACGGTTTACGAGATATAATTTTTTAAAGTTTCCATTGAAATTGGAAAATAACACGCCATTTGCACATTTTTAGGTTGGTTATATTGACATAGTAGACGTCAAAGTTGACATTTCACGTTCCGTTGACCGTAGAGGTGTATTTTATTCAATTTTATGTCATATTTTTTACTTAAATTAAATATTATTTTCACTTATTCACTTATTAATTTGGTGTGTAATTAAGGTGCACAATAACCGTGCTGTATTAAGCAATAACATTGACTTTTTTACCCAAAAAATAAAGAATTTTTGTTGACAATTTGGAACGGAACGTGAAGCGACGCCATTCTTTTATATAGGCGTCTTGTTTTTATATAGTGTCAGTCATCGTTTGTTGCTTGCCCCGTGCAGTTGTGAACGTTTTGACTACCATGGCGTCCCCGAAGCCCTATGCTTCTGTGTCTGAAGAGTCGAGTGATGTGCAAGTGTTGGACTCAGATGAGCCGCTTGTCACGGCCTCCTCTTTAGTGCTTTCTTCAGGTAGTGTGCGAGTGATGGACTCAAATGAACCTCAGCCTCACTATATAATATTCCAAAAATACCCAAAACCGAATCAGAGCACCCCTCTTTCCACGTGTTCTTGTCTGCCCTACCCCAAGAGTGTATATAAAAAACCGGAGGCGCGGAGGGAGAGCAGCCCTCGCCCGCTGTGACGAAGCGCGGGAACCGTGCGAGGCGGAGCGGCTGAGGCTGGTCGCCGAAGGCGACCAACAAGCCGAAGCTGCAGAGCCGAGCATGAGTGACCGTGCTTCGGCACGCAAGGGCGGAAGGGCTGCTCTTCGCGTAGCGCCGGAGATAAGGCGGAGTCAAACTGGGGGAGTTTTTGTTCTAACCTAAAAAACTTTAACCTTGGATATCTCCATAACCATGGGGTTCCGCGGAGTGGGGATGGTACAGGGGTATGCCCTCTTACGCCCCCTCTCCCCCGCCTCATAAATCGATAAACAATAATGACAATTTTTATTCTAACCTAAAAAACTTTAACCTTGGATATCTCCATAACCATGGGGCTCCGCGGGGTGGGAATGGTACAGAGGGGTAGCCTACCTCCCCCCCCTCCCCCCACCTCCTCACCGTCCCATAAATCTTTGGCCCATAATGGAAATTTTAACCGGTACTATTTACCTACTATTTTTAAGTAATTGTCAATTCAGTTTTTAACATTAATTACAAGAATTGGCACAAATTCAGTAATTTAACATAACAGAGGTATTGTATGTGTAGTAATAATGATGTGCAGTGATGTCTAATGGTACACAAAAGTGAAGTTACAAAGATTATGTACCTACACTGCTTTAATTAAAAAAACTTGATTGACAATACAAGTATAGGACACTTTACAGGTTTAAATAGATAATAAACAAACAATAAGGCCTTATGCGCCTATTTTTGTGTAGTAAATTATGTAGTGTTTACTGTCTGGGCGAATGTTTTAGTCTTCGATTTTGCTTCCACTGGTTGTCAAGCAAAAGGAGTCATAAACCGTGCCAGTGTGTGATGGACGTCGCTCAGAAACCTGAGCAGTATTTTGTGATGTTCTGCGTTATATAAATAATAAGTAGAATAAGTTAAATAAAACAAAATACTCCCCGGGATTGACGAAATTTTGAAATCCGTCACCGTTGGGTTGGTTGAGTTGACAGCCGGTTTATCGTTTTTGTTCTCGCGACAAAACACACTGTATAATCACTGATTACACTAATTAATAACTAGGTACGACTATAATACACTAATTTAACATAATTATACCACTATTTACTAATTTTCTAAATTAATTAACCAAGGGGTCGTTTTTATGACGACCGGCTACCAGTGTTGCCAGTCCAGAAAAAAAAAGATTAATTATTCATCACAATAAACCAGTTTTATGTACACATTGACATTGTTGAAAATTATATTCAAAATGACACGATTACTTTGTTAAGTATTATTTTATTTTAATTATTGTGAATGTGAGGACTATGTGGATATTTTTTTTTTTCCCTTTTCATTTCTTTTTTCTTTCTCAGTTTTAATGATGGTCTGGCAGTTTGAGTAGTTTATGAGGCCTACCCAAATATCCTTTCCTTGGTATTGTTCGTCGAGTTGAGCTCCGCGATTACTGACAAATGGTTGCACTGACTGGACAGGTCCACTCAAATCTGTGTGGTTCTTTCCTCAAAAGACCATTTCAGACACTAATCTATATGGTCCTCACATGGCTTGACCAAGATTATGTCTGGACTTTAAAAGAGGCTGCGACCTCTGAGTTTGTTTTGGCCTTTCTTCTCAAAGTAGTCAGATAGGAAACACCGACCTCACCTAGCTTATTTTTAATATTTTTTTATATGACGTGTAAAAATGATTCCGATATCCTATTTACAGAATAAACAATTTCATTTCATTTCATTTCATTTAATTTCCCAAATTCTACCCTCACATCCACAACAGGACCAGTCTTTAGATTATCAGCTTGTCTAGAGCAATCGACTACAAACAGCGGTGCTAAATCTCTAAATTGTTTCTCGCTTAGTATGGGCTCCGAGCGACGTCCGTAATACGAGTGTTGAAATCTGGTGTATTGCTCATATAATAAAGCAATTCTGTTATTAGCAAAACTCACATTTAAGTTTTCATATGGAAAATATGTTGAATTGTGATACACTCTGACGTCTCGAATATGACAGTGATCGAAGTGCGACATGTCAGAACTTGCATTGTTTTTTCTATTTGTCTGTAGACCAATAATAATATATCTTGGTTTTTGTATTTGAGATGAAGTTTTGATAGACCTGCAGTCTAATTACGCAACACACATGCGGACTCACTGAATAAAAAAGTTCTTAAAAACTATACAAAACTTTATAGGAAAATTATCAAGCTAACACAAAGGGCACAAAATAATCATTTTATAAGCACCGCTGAAAACAAATCGAAGGCTACCTGGCAAATAATAAATAAAACCAAATTGTGTTTGCCACAGGAGTCAATCATGTGCGTAAATAGAGGTAATCTGTCGTTTACACACCCCACAGACATTGCAAACGAATTTAACAATTATTTTATTGACGAAATTGAAAATAATACTAAAACTGACATCACTTTAAATAATATTAATTTAAACAATCAGACATTGAATTCCCTTTTCATGCAACCTGTTGCAACTGATGACATTATAAAAATAATTAATAGCCTAAAAAACACAAACACTGTTGGATATGATCGCGTTTCTACAAAAGTCATAAAATTCAGTAAAGAAGTGATAGCACCTCCATTAGCGCACATAATTAACTTGTGTATTTCTAATGGCATATTCCCAAACAGGCTTAAAATAGTTATAATAAAACCCTTACACAAAAAAGATGACAAAACAGAGTTAAAAAGCTATAGACCTATAGCGAAAATTCCAATTTTTTCCAAAATTTTTGAGAAAGTTATCTACAACTCCCTTTACACTTATTTCGAAAAATTTAAATTATTTTGTCACGAACAAAAGGGATTTCGTAAGAGTACTACCGCTAATATGGCACTCTTCGACCTATTAACAAACATCATGTCATCTGTAGATAGGAGAAATCCAGTCTGTGCTATTTATACTGACATGACCAAGGCCTTTGACTATGTGGACCATAACATTCTGCTACACAAGCTACATAATTACGGCATAAGAGGAAACATCCTTCAGTTACTTTAATCGTACTTAAGCAATAGACTACAATATACGGAAATTTCTAGAATTTGTCCGAAAAGTAAAATAGAAACCATATATACATCTAAACCAAGGCATGTAAAATATGGTGTTCCACAGGGTAGCGTATTGGGGCCACCACTCTTTTTAATATACATTAACGATCTCCCGAAAGTAACATCAAACAAAATGGTTCTCTTTGCGGATGACAGTACAGCTGTAATTGAGTGTACAAATCATAATAATTACGAGCAGGACATAAATACTTGTTTGCATGACATAATTAACTGGTTAAGTAACAATAATTTAGTAATAAACCTAAGTAAGACAAAAATAATGCAATTTCATCAACGCACTGAAAACCCAAATGTTAGTATTGCTTACCAAGGCTGTAATATTGAGGAAGAGAGTCAGGTGAAGTTTTTAGGTATAGTCATTGACAGCAAACTCACTTGGAAACCTCATGTTGAAGTTGTGTGCATAAAACTTAGCAAATCCGCGTATGCTCTCCATCAACTATCTAAGGAAGTCAACCGTCAGGCTCTTTTATCAGCGTACCATGGACTGGTTGCCTCGGTTTTGCGCTATGGCATTATTTTCTGGGGACAGTCTACCGATAAGGAACAGGTATTTAGAATGCAAAAGCGATGTATAAGATCAATGTGCGGTCTTAAAACAACAGATAGCTGTCTTTCCTATTTTCAGTCTTTAAACATTTTAACGTTTCCTTCTTTATACATTTTAGAAACAGCTCTATTTGTAAAAAACAATCCACAATTATTTGAAAAACTGTCAGCAGTTCGAAAAAATCCGATACGGACTCAATTTGTAAACAAACTATGCCAAGTGAAATGTAAAACCGCACTTATGCAGAAAAGTTTTTTTGGTAATGCCCCACGTATTTATAATAAAGTACCCAATGTGATAAAACATACGACTGTAATAAAATTTAAAAGGGCATTAATCCAAATATTAATTGAGAAAAGCTATTACACAATTGACGACTTCCTTACTGATAAATCTCTGCACTGATTGTTACTTAATATTATGATTGACATACATGTTCCTATTCTGACACTTTTTATTCTGATAGACACTTTGACATACTTATTATTTTTTATTTTTTTTTGACATTACTGTAAAAATGTCACTACTTACTGTTATTAGTCTGTTTTTTGTTTTTGGTAATTCTAATGATTTGACATTTATATTTATCCGGTATCAATAGAATTTCTGTTTGTTTTTGGAATTAAATATTATATGCATGCCCATGAGACGGTAGAATATGGAGGACTACTTTTTTAAGAAAACATCTATGTACCAATTTACCCATGTTTGCAATAATAAATGATTTGATTTGATTTGATTTGAACACATTTTATTTCTGTTTACAATTCTGAATCGAAAGCAAGTCCAGTTTTAAACGCCTGCTCTAATTCGAATTACGCTACACATTTTATATCAGTCGACCGAAATTGGATAGGGATGTTCAAACAATTGACTATAATTTATTTGGATGATGTGTTTTGTTACACCGTGTAGGAATGATTAATTTCCAAATTATTGTGCTATAATTTTTTTATTTTTGATTACAACTGATGCTCTACTAGTGCTTATAAATGAAAATGTACAATGATTGCCGAAAAATTAAAAACCAATTTTTAAAACACTTTCTACCAAAAACTACCATAATTGAAATACGTAACAAAACGTTTTTCTTTTCACGTTTTTGTTATCTGTGGCCAATGACAAAATCGTAGAAAAGCAGTGTTGTCAACTTAGTGGGATTTCCACTAACCCTGGGGATTTGGACACCCCTACTGGCGGAGAAGATTTGCTTTCAGTGGCCGGTGGTTTTGTCTAATGGTTAGTTTAATTCAATTTGTAGAAAACAATACAATCAAACTAAAACTTTGACTCGAGAAAATATTTAAATAACACGATAATGGCATATTTTATTGTTTGTTTAAAACCTGTGTCAGTGACTTTTCGATTTATTTTTTTCAGATGCCGAAACCACTGCGGATTCGAACGCTGATTTGGAAAGACTGACACAGCATGACGAATATATTGAAGTCACACAGAGGCTCCGCCCGAGTGGAGATCGAAAAACAACGTCATTTCAAAAAACATATCTCACGGGAGACGGGAACGTACTTACGGGATAAAAAAATCTGCCGATAAGCCGTTTGAAAACGATCATCTTCACTAAGTTTATTTCAATAATTATACTGCGATTGCCACTTGTCATGCCACCAAAACAATAGAAGTTAAAATCGGTTGAACGGACTGTAAAAAAGGTTTATTTAAATATCAAATCTTATTTTATTAATCGAGTATAAAGTTTTTAACCAAACGGTTAAATATCCTATTTCAGTTTTTGAAATCGCTTTCAAAATCCGTTTTTAGAAATCGATTTCAGGAGTGGCTCCGGCTCGCAGTTTCAATCGTCTTTAGTAATATTATTCGGTTGTAAGTGCATCATTATAAACTATTCAAACATAAACAAATACGTACTTACGCAAAGCTACTATTGCCGTGGTTGGTTTTGTGAAATTGGTTTGTCTAGTTCGGATAATCGATACGATTCGATTTATGACTGAAATCTGATTTTAAATTCGTTTTGATGTATCTGACGCATGTCTATGCCGGACTCAGGGAAAAAAATTGGCAGCACTGAGTAAAAGTTGAATAACCTCTTGAACGATCTGCCGACTCATTGTGACGTGTTCAGAGTAAATTTTTTTGCAAAATATTGCCAATTGCCTGTCTTTGCTGCTCTAACTTTATCAGTTTGTAGAGAAAAGAACAGGAAAGGCATATAACCAGGGACCGTACAATCCCGGATAAGAGTTCAGCTTTTCGAAGGGGTAAGCCGTTTATGAGGTTACCTTTATCATAATGTAACCCTTTGAATGAATTCTATGCTTAAAACCCAGTGAAAAGGTTACATGATAACCCATTGAATGGGTTCTATACTTGAAACCCAATGAAAGGGTTACCCATTCATTATGATAACCTATATAACATAAGGGTTTTGATAGGGTTACCATATGGTTATTCAATAAACTAGTGCTAAGTAAGTGGTGGGTGGGGTGGAGCGAGCACCACTCACCATCCACCATCACTGGCGCACGTTGCCCTTATTTCACTAGACATCGTAGACTTGTAGACGAAACACATGCTACCTACATTTTAGATGCCTACACAGTAAGGTGGTGTGTCCTGAGTTTCTGACAATTATTGTCTTGTGACCCGTGTTATCGTAGTCAATTGAATGAGCAAGGGGTAAGTAAGAATTTGGTCTGTCTTTTATTATACTCGTACCTATACTAGTTTATGTCCGCGACTTTGTCCGCGTAGAAGTCGAAAATGGTTCTAATAGGATTTTTTATTGAAACGAAGTTTTAAAACGAAGTTCCTTATCGCGCGTTGCGAAAGGGGGCTAGACGGAAAAAATTAGGACCAAAAGTTGTAACGACACTTTTTGCTATAGTTTGTCTGTCTCTCTCTCAAAGTCAAAGTCAAAGTCGAAGTCAAAGTCGACGTCGGAGTCGAAGTCGAATTCGGAGTCGGAGTCGAAGTCGAAGTCGGGGTCGGAGTCGAAGTCGAAGTCGGAGTCGAAGTCGGAGTCGGAATTGAAGTCGAAGTCGGAGTCGAAGTCGGGAGTCGGAGTCGGAGTCGGAGTCGGAGTCGAAGTCGGAGTCAAAGTCGGAGTCGAAGTCGGAGTCGGAGTCGAAGTCGAAGTCGAAGTCGGAGTCGAAGTCGGAGTCGAAGTCGAAGTCGGAGTCGGAGTCAAAGTCGAAGTCGGAGTCGAAGTCGAAGTCGAGCGAGTGTATAAGTCGAAACGAGTCAAGAGACTTATACTTATACTTATACTTCGAGACCAAAGTTTGTAACGACACTTTTTGCTATAGTTGTAAGCCGTGCGGCGTGCGCGTGTTTCTCTGTCTGTCTGTCTGTCTCTCTCTCTCTCTCTCTCTCTCATAGAAAGAAGAACTTCGTTCCATCCGGGTGTCCCTTGACACCTCTCAAGTTTTTGGTTTTTTACGTTATTAATTTTGTTATCTATCTATACATATAAAATGCTTTGTCCTGAATGACTAACTGACGGATCAACGCACAGCCTAAACCGCTGATCGTAGAGACCTGAAACTTGGAGGGTGAGTTCTATGTATTACGTAGACATCCGATAAGAAAGGATTTTTCTAAATTCTACCCCTAAGGGGGTGAAAAAGGGGGGCAAAGTTTGTATGGGACAACATGATTCCTTGGTCCAATCTACTTCAAATTTTGCATAAACATTTTTTAATAGAATTAATGGAAGACCTGTTTCGTCTTTTGTTGAAATTCATCCCCTAACGGGGTTTAATAGGGGTAGAAAGTTATTTTGGGAGTGATTTGCTTCGAAGTTGATATCAATACTCCTTAGTGCTGTTGATTTAAATTAAATTTTACTTTAACACATGTTTGAAAAGTCAATCCGATTTTATTCAAAAAAGGTTGAACTAACATAAAGGCCTGGTGCTTGCAATGCGAATATTCTTTAAAATTGGAATGTCTCGAAAGTCACCGTACTATATATATTAGTACCGCATTTGAAGGTTTCTAAGCTTTACAAAGGTCTGTATTTATTCCTAGGATTCCCCTAACACCCTCAAATTACCCCTTCGAATTCAAGAGAGTGCAGTTTCCCATAGTATGCTTCGCAATGACTATAAACAAAGCTCAAGGTCAAACTCTTAAGGTAGCGGGAGTAGACTTGAGGGAAAGCTGCTTCTCCCACGGCCAGTTGTATGTGGCATGCTCCAGAGTAAGCGCACAGAGTAGCCTGGTGATTTTAGCACCCGAAAGAAAAACAAAAAACTTGAGAGGTGTCAAGGGACACCCGGACGGAACGAAGTTCCTCTTTCTATGAGAGAGAGAGAGAGAGAGAGAGAGAGAGAGAGAGACAGACAGACAGAGAAACACGCGCACGCCGCACGGCTTACAACTATAGCAAAAAGTGTCGTTACAACTTTTGGTCTCGAAGTATAAGTATAAGTATATAAGTATGTCATGTAAGTCTCTTGACTCGTGTCGACTTATACACTCGCTCGACTTCAACTTTGACTTCGACTTCGACTCAGACTCCGACTTCGACTCCGACTTCGACTCCGACTTCGACTTCGACTCCGACTTCGACTCCGACTTCGACTTCCACTTCGACTCCGACTTCGACTCCGACTCCGACTTCGACTCCGACTTCGACTCTGACTCCGACTTTGACTCCGACTCCAACTTCGACTCCGACTTCGACTCCGACTCCAACTTCGACTTCGACTCCGACTCCGACTTCGACTTTGACTTCGACTTCGACTTAGACTCTGACTTCGACTTTGACTTCGACTTCGACTTCGACTCCGACTTCGACTTTGACTTTGAGAGAGAGACAGATAGAGAAACACGCGCACGCCGATTTAAAAGATATAAGATTTTGAAAGTTACACGGGTGTATTATCTTTTTACAACGAAATCGAAATACTACACCTACCGCAGTATTTCTTTGTAAACAATATTTTTTGTTTTTTGTTTTTCTTTCGGGTGCTAGAATCACCAGGCTACTCTGTGCGCTTACTCTGGAGCATGCCACACACAACTGGCCGTGAGAGAAGCAGCTTTCCCTTAAGTCTACTCCCGCTACCTTAAGAGTTTGACCTTGAGCTTTGTTTGTAGTCATTGCGAAGCATACTTTGATGGGAAACTGCACTCTCTTGAATTCGAAGGGGTAATTTGATGGTGTTAGGGGAATCCTAGGAATCCCCTAACACCATCATCCTAATCCTAGGAATCCTAGGAATGAGGAGCTCGTGGCTAAGTAACAACAGCCGCACTGGTCGATCCATCAGGTTAAGCTACGCTTGCCGGGGTTGGTTAGTGGATGGGTGACCATCTTTACATACCGAGAATCCTCCGTACCTCGGAGAGCACGTTTAGCCGTTGGTCCCGGCTGTCATTCGTGGATCTTTGACAGTCGTTACGGGTCGTCAGAAGCCCGAAAGTCTGACACCAGTCTTACCAAGGGGTATCGTATTACCCAGTTACTGGGTTGTGGAGGTCAGATAGGCAGTCGCTCCATGTAAAATACTGGTATTCAACTGCATCCGGTTAGACTGGAAGCTGACCCCAACATAGTTGGGAAAAGGCTAGGCAGATTGATTGATTTGAGGGGAATCCTAGGAATAAATACAGACCTCTGTAAAGCTTAGAAGCCTTCAAATGCGGTACTAATATGTATAGTACGGTGACTTTCGAGACATTCCAATTTTAAAGAGTATTTGCATTGCAAGCACCAAGCCTTTATGTGAGTTCAACCTTTTTTGAATAAAATCGGATTGAATTTTCAAACATTGTGTCAAAATAAAATGTAATTTAAATCAAAAGCACTAAGGAGTATTGATATCAACTTGGAAGCAAATCACTCCCAAAATAACTTTTTACCCATATTTAACCCCGTTAGGAGATGAATTTCAATAAAATACGAAACAGGTCTTCCATTAATTCTGTTAAAGAATGTTTATGCTAAATTTGAAGTAGATTGGACCAAGGAATCACGTTGTCCCATACAAACTTTGCCCACCTTTTTCACCCCCTTAGGGGTAGAATTTCGAAAAATCCTTTCTTATCGGATGCCTACGTCATACAAAGAACACACCCTCCAAGTTTCAGGTCCCTACGATCAGCGGTTTAGGCTGTGCGTTGATCCGTCAGTCAGTCATTCAGGTCATTGACGACACGGTTGGCGCAGTGGCTGAACGATCGACTGCGGTGCAACGTGTCGCAGGTTCGATCCCCGCACGGAACAAATATTTGTATGATCTGCAAGTAGTTGTTCCGGGTCTGGGTGTTAGTGTATGTGAGTTTCTATGTTTGTAAACGCACCCACGATACAAGAAGAAATTCTTAGTGTGGAGCAACGTTTTTAAAAATAAATAAAAGGACAAAGCATTTTATATGTATAGATAGAAGATGTATTAATAATAGCGATGTACAGCATCTCGTTTTGGTTTAGGCACTTTATAGATTGTTCAAAATTCTGAAATTCGCACTGACTAATAATATCGCAAAAGACGTCCGGATTCAAAAAATCAAACAGCAAGAATTACAATTGTACGGTTCCTGCAAATGCCTGCAATAAAGTAATAAACAAGTACGGACATGAAAAAATCATTATAATACGTAATTTCAATATCCGGCCAGCAAAGCTAAAATGAACTCCATTTTACATGCAATAATGATCAAAGATCCCTGTTTTAGAAGCTGCTCGGTAAGTAAGCACAAAGGCGCCGCCGTGGCCGCTTAACGCGTGCTATTCCATTTTGCAACCTATGCCCATCATCGAGAGAACATATTACATTGCTGCGAGTCGGAATGTTACGCTATTATTGTTTAAAAAAGAGTTGAAAGTATAACCCTTTTGAATGGCTTAATTTAAGCCGTTCAAAAGGGTTACCCACATCGTAAGGGTTTTTTAACTAACTGCTTAGAAAAACCCTATCGAAAACCCTTTCAATGGGTAACCAATATGGTCCCTGCATATAACACATGTTACCTCCCTAGCGGCGTCAGCGTAGTCTGCTACGCTGACGACACGCTGGTCCTGGTGCAGGGGAGGTCGCATGAGGCGGCGGCCGAACTAGCGACACGTTGGGTTGCGACAATCGTCGATAGGATCCGGCAACTGGGACTCGGAGGTGGCCTTGCACAAGTCCGAGGCCATGTGTTTCTATGGTCCTCGGAACGCGCCACTGTCGGGTTCCCAGATAACGGCGGGAGGGGTTCACATCGGTGTCGAGTCGACGATGAAGTACCTGGGACTCGTCCACGACAGCCGGTGGAACTTCGTGGAGCACTTCCGACGTTTGGCTCCCAAACTGCAGAGGGCTGGGGCCGCTTTGAAGCGGCTTCTGCCCAATCTAGGGGGTCCAAACGCCTCCTGCCGGAGGCTCTACGCGGGGATCATGCGGTCCATGGCCCTTTACGGGGCACCGGTGTGGGCGCGTTCATTAAGGCTGCGACCAGCCCAGCGATTGAACGCGTCCAAAGGGTCATGGCCATTAGGCTGGTCAGAGGATACCGCACGGTCTCCCGTGAGGCGGCGAGCCTCCTTGCCGGACTACCGCCATGGGATCTGGAGGCAAAAGTCCTCGCGCACATGTGGGAGTTGCGCGAGGAGGCGAAACGCCGGGGTGTAACTCCGCTGCCGCGAGAAATCACGGCACAGCGGACAGAGCTCCGGCGGGATCTCATGGCGGCATGGAGAGTGCGATTGTCGCAACCCAGCGCTGGGCACGCCACAATTGCGGCGGTAAGGCCCCTCTTTGAGGAGTGGCTAGAGAGGCGCCACGGCGTTCTCACCTTCCGCCTGACGCAGGTCCTCACCGGACACGGTTGTTTCGGGAGGTTCCTGTTCAGGATAAAGCGGGAGGAAACGCCCGGGTGTTACCATTGTGTGGATCGCCCGGAGGACACGGTGGAGCATACGGTGGAGGTCTGCCCGGCTTGGGCGGGGCACCGCCGTGTCCTCACGGAGGCGATCGGCAGCGGCGATCTCTCGCGTCCGGCCCTGGTTCAGGCCATGGTCCGGAGCGAGAGTGCATGGGAAGCCGTCACTTCCTTCTGCGAAGCAGTAATGCTCGCGAAGGAGGAGGCGGAGCGCGCGAGGGAAATGCAAGATGCGCGCCCTTGCGCCCCTAGTCGCCGCAGGAGACGCCCCGGGCGTCGGGAATCGCGAGCCGACTTCCGGCCACCGTAGGCGCGGGCTTGCGGACGGTGGGCAATGGGTAGCTCGCCGTCCGATTAGGACCAGGCCCGGGTCGACGGCGCGTTGTGTTCCACGCGCGCCTCAAAGAGATGTCAGCACCAACTGACGGGGTCCGTAAGGGCCAATGCCTGCCAGGGTTGCGAGTTTGTCCGAAAGGGATATCGCGGCCCCGGCACACAGGCAACGGAAGGAACACGGGTGGGTTTTAGTCAGTAAAAGTCTGACACTCCCTCTCGCTCCGCCCAGAGCGGGAGGAGTCATTTGATGATTTCCCACCCAAAAAAAAAAAAAAAAAAAGGGTGCCCCTTAGTAAAAATTAAAAAAAGTTCACCCTCAGAGTCCGTTAAGGGTTCATTAGCGTCCCATTATGACAATTAAAGTTAAGTATAGCAAAACCTTTACTTAACTTTTTAACGATTGATTTAGACATTTACGTTTGGGGTTTTATTATTATTTTTACCGGTGAATTCGCTTTCACATTAAGCGTTTATTAAAAACACATAATTACTGGTTTGGAAGATATAGATAAGATAGGACTGAGGCGTTATTTACGAGTTTAATTCTGATCCCTTAACAAAAGACTCAATTCAAGAATTCCATGCACAATATATATGAAGATGTAGACAAAATATGAAAATAAAACAAATACCTTTTTTTTATTTTTTTTCACATTGTGTTCGAGTATAATCCAGCATGAAACATAAGTATTAGATGTGCAAATATTATTATCAGAGTAGGTACATGCAATTCAATTTAAATGAGAAAATAACCATTATGTAGAATAAAAAAAAAAAATGCAAATATAAATAAAAAAACCGTATGTCAATAAATTAATACCCAATTAAACACAAACAATAATCAAAAATTAAATTCCCCGGTTTGACATCGACAGTTAGCAGTGATGCCATAGAAAAAAGGTCGTAATCGCTTTATTTTATTTAAATGAAATGAATGTTTCGCTTTGAATTTAGTAAAAACTTACAGTAAAATAACTGCCTGTCATATTTTTTTAAATTTTTGTTAATTAATATCAACACTTTTAAAATTTGGCTACACAAATGCTTTATCGATATGCAATCGATAAGATGCTTCACCCTACGGATACTTAAAACTGTCATTAGTTAATGAACCCTTAAATTATGTCTCTGGGATGTACCGTTGATTAACAGATTTAATGCTAATTAGTTAAGTACGAATTAGGACTAATTTAATGAACCTTTCTGAGTGCGGCTGTAACATGGCGAATTGGCGATGTCTTTGTTTACATTTTAGTTTTCGGTAATATTTTTGATAAGCATTGTTTTGCCTTTAGTGTTTTATATTTTTCAACATACAAGATTATATTTACTATTCTCTTACAGAAACATGGGCCTATGCTCAGCAGTTTTGGAACATTTTTCTTGTGGCTTGTGGAAGTCGGAAAAACTTTGGAAAATTCTCTCGTTCAAGACATTGCGTGCTCTGTTTTCGTTTTCTACTGGCTGCACTAAGACTTACATAGGCTGTTTTGCGCAATAGCGAAAAGTACCTAAGTCGATATTATCACTACAAGTAAGTAAGCCAATATAAATAGGAATAACGTGTGTAAGAGAGTACCTTAGTATCTCATTACATTATTGTGGCTGTAGGTACATTATTGGTCAATCTACCTAATAATGAACAATCATTCCTTTGTTGCGTAGACACAAGCATCTAACTATTTATTGTGGTTAAATATAGTTACTATGTCCGTCAACCTCAAAGTCTAACTGAAATTGTTAATTGATATTTATGTACATAAGTAGATGCTGAAATATACAATTACAACTAGCCAAATAACAACTAACTGCACTAGCCAAATAACAACTAACTACAAAACATATTTATAATATTTTCACAGACCGTGCTAGAGCTGAAAATACAAGAAGAGAACGCTACCCAACATCAATCTTGTTGTTCAAACATGGATTGAATATCCAATCTTCTGTATTAATCATTGAAGGTAAGCTTTTTGACACATAGTTAAGAATAAAGCATAGGAAGTCACATAATTATAAAACTTTGAATATATTTCCTTGGCTGAACTTAGTACATAGACACAACATATATTTTGTGTATACCTAACCTGTTTAATATTATAATTCAGTATTATAAAATATCTGGAGACTGAAATATCAGCCCTAAATTAAGACGAAATTATACAACCAGCACCAATGACTAGGCTGATGGGTTTTGTCCAGCCATGGGCTAATGAAAACCTAGTTGATAAGCCTACTTTACTTTGCCACATAATTTTTAAGTACTTTATTTGAACAAGAAATAATAAGATTTTGTTTTAAAACTATAGAGTTCCTGGGGCGTTTCACCTATGAAGACATGAATGCAGCATGAAGGATGTCGCCCATGCTGCGTTGCCCCGTTGCTCTGCTACTTCAGTTTTCACGCTTCTCAAGAACTAAAGTAAAAACTGATGATTGTTAATGAAAGATAATCTTTTTTTTTTTACTGTTCAGTCTTGTACGACAGCGATATAAATATGTGTTACTATTTTGTTAATGATACAGTATAAACTTAATAAAGTGTTTTTATTTTGAACCTGTACTTGTAATTTTTATTTGTACCTGTAGAGGTGCAAATAAAAATAACTTATAATGAAATATTTTAGAATTGAATACTATGCCTTTTATAAACACAGCCAATTGATTATTATAATGATACTATTTAGAGGTACCTATTTACCTAAATTAACTGTCATTTATTAGGTAACAGTAAATAGAGAGAAATAATTAATTATGGTTAACAAAAACGACTTTTATTAAATGATAAATGATAAATGATAAATGATTTTATTTCTGTAAGTGGGTTTGGACAAAACACTTTTACACGTCAATCATATTTTTTAAACTAGATGAGGTCGGCGTTTCCTATCTGACTACTCCGAGAAGAAAGGCCGAAACAAACTCAGAGGTCACAGTCTCTTTTAAAGTCCAGACATAATCTTGGTCAGATCATGTGAAGATCATGTAGATTGGTGTCTGAGATGGTCTTTTGAGGAAAGAACCACACAGATTGAGAGGACCTGTCCAGTCAGTGCACGCATTTGTCAGTGACCGTGCAGCTCAACTCAGGGTTTAAGGAGCTCAACGATTCGACGAACAATACCAAAGAAAGGACGTTTGGGTAGGCCGCATAAATTACTCAAGCTGCCAGACCGTGATAAAAACTAAATAATAAAATAAAAGGAATGACCCACATAGTCTTCACATTCACAATTATTAAAACAATATAATACTTTAAAAAGTAAATACTCATGTCATTGTATATATAAAATTCATTAATGTCAATGTGTATATAAAACCCAGAAATAGTCTTGGTCAGATCATTGAAGGACCATGTAGATTTGTGTCTCGAATGGTCTTTTGAGGAAAGTATTATACAGATTTGAGTGGACCTGTCCAGTCAGTGCACGCATTTGTCAGTAATCGTGTAGCTCAACTCAGAACTTAAGGAGTTCAACGACTCGACGAACAATACCAAAGAAAGGACATTTGGGTAGGCCACATAAAGTACTCAAATTGCCAGATTATCATTAATAATTACTGAGAAAAAAAAATAAAAAATATAAGATCCACATAGTCCTCACGTTCACAATAATATATTTAAAAAAATATGTATATATTATACTTCACAAAGTAAATATTCATATAGTGGTACAAATGAATGAGAAAAAAAAAAAAAAAAATATTAAAAACCAAATTTCTGACTGTAAAAAAAAAAAAAAATAAAAAAAAAAAATTGGAGCAGCTTAATCCCAGGCCTTTTTGTCCTCAACGTAATCTTTAATGGTATAAAACGCTTTCTGGCACAACTTACGTTTAATGAATGATTTGAATTTATTAAGGCTTAGATCTTGTACGTGGCTTGGGAGTTTATTGTAAAAGCGTATACATTGACATCTGAACGAGCTACCTATTTTCTTGAGCCTTGTTGTAGGTACTACAAATTTGTGTTTGTTCCTAGAATTATATTTATTTATTTATAATAGGTACGCCAACAGCATATATATTTTACATTACATATCAAAGTTAACAAATATGGGCTCTTATATATATACCAATTACAGGTGTACACGACATTTACATATAACAAAGCAACCTTCTTTAATTACACAAAATTATATTAATTAAAATTAAAATGGAAAATAAAATAAAATCATTAACAAAAAAAAAACAGACTTCACAAATATAATCACACATCATCATTATTATATCTTCACATTATTATGAAATATTTGGACATGGGGCAAAAAGAAATTGGAACATATATACTGTAAGGATTAGTGGAATTTGGGATCTAATGTCCTGTGGCAGTCATCATGGAATAAGTATGTACTGCTTGCTAATTCTTGCTGTAAGCGCTCATGAGAGTTAAATTTTTTCCTGAATAATGTAGTTGAGCCTGACACCTGAAATATAAAAAAAAAAGAATTTAAGTAAATCCACAATATATTGATATTCCATTTACCATTACATCCATCCACAAAGTCTAATAGGCCTCTCCCTTAAACAATTACATGCACAATCTATCTACTTAATAGAACAGCAATGTTCTGCTATAAACAACAATTAGGTGCCTACAATTTGACTTTATATATATGTATGGTAAGTTTACGTTTGATGGGGCATTTCGTATTTACCAACAAACAATAAGATTGTGTGTAAAATTGTTGCTATGCTAAACACACAATCAATGTTCAACACTAAGAAAGAAAATAATATTGATATTAAGTAGGTACCATAAACAGACAATGATGTGGAAATAGATCTATTTATGGTTTGGTGAGTATGTTCACTGATGTCCTTACAGAATCCATTGACAGAAAATGCTTCAAACTATATTATAATATTTGTTCTTCCTGTAATAAATTTGCTTTTCCAATGAAGTACAAGCCCGACTGGTTTGCTAAGCTTGTGGCTTATGATAAGTTTGATACGGTACGAGGTACGAATTTGTCTTTCCTTTAAAATGCCACCAAAATACCTCGTTTCTGAAATATCATAATATATATCTTTAGTTTAAGTTGTAAGCACTTGTAACAGAAGAAAACTTTCACAATTATTATTAAAAATCGACCTCGCTGCTTCGGTATTTTACAGACCCTAATACACATCTATCATTGAGGTTTTACACAAAAACACATTCACAATTTATGAAGACGACGTTTACTTACATAATTTTGTAATAAGTAATGAGATTATACGAGTAAATCCCAAAAATATTGCAAAGAAAATCGAATGCGACCAGTAGGGTGCCTTCTCTTTAGATTGATAGCTCAAAGCAATTTCTCGTTGATTTGAAATAAATTTTCAACTGTCAAAATGATTACTTAATTCCACTAATAGCCTTTTAGACGATTATCGTTCACTCTTTAGCGTTTGAAACAGAGTGCAGTTGACAACACAGATTTTAGAGTTACGTAATTCGAAAATTATAAATTGAATGCAATTGTATTCAAAACGAAACAAATTTGACTCAATTGTAAATCAAAAATGTGTTGCGTAATTAGATAGCAGGTATGTTTTATAGTTTAAGGCAAAGCTGGATATTCGTACAGATCCCAATTTCAGTATACCATTTGAAGTGGGCGATCTTTTTCTAATACTTTTAACAAACCAATTTTTTCTTTGTCTGATACTTTAACATGCGGTACGCGCCATACGATTTTGTTGATTTGAACATCATCCACAACTTCACCAGTATTAAGTTTTACTGCGTTCAAATTAGTGTTACTTCGTAACAATATCAGTTCATGTCTACTATTTATCACAACTTTTTTTAAATCCTCAGCAAAACCGAGGAGGTTACGAAGTGGTATAGAAACAGAAAATCTTCCTCCATTGATATTTTTTATGCCATCAATATTCCAGCCCAAGGCATTAGACATTTTTGATTCACTTTCGTTCATTGAAATGAGTGACTTCATGGTTGTTGTTATACCTGCATTTTTTATTTTATCAATCTCCACTCTATTTAGCTCATACCTAATGTCTTGGAACAAGTAGAGTAGACCATTGTTCGTGAAATTGACACTATTAGCTTTGTCCTTCGTATCTTTTTTGCTAACGATAACAGTTCCTTCTAAATATAGGGTGCTAACAGGATGGCAGGGACATCGACGCGAAGCCGGCTACCATGGATTCAGTACATGATTCTAAACCCCCCTTTTTTTTTTTTTTTTGGGTGGGAAATCATCAAATGACTCCTCCCGCTCTGGGCGGAGCGAGAGGAAGTGTCAGACTTTTACTGGCTAAAACCCACCCATGTTCCTTCCGTTGCCTGTGTGCCGGGGCCGCGATATCCCTTTCGGACAAACTCGCAACCCTGGCAGGCATTGGCCCTTACGGACCCAGTCAGTTGGTGCTGACATCGCGTCGCGTCGGGCGTCTCCTGCGGCGACTAGGGGCGCGAGGGCGCACATCTTGCATTTCCCTCGCGAGCTCCGCCTCTTCCTTCGCGAGCATTACTGCTTCGCAGAAGGAAGTCGGCGGAAGACGGCTTCTCATGCACTCTCGCTCCGGACCATGGCCTGAACTAGGGCCGGACGCGAGAGATCGCCTCCGTGAGGACACGGCGGTGCTCCGCCCAAGCAGGGCAGACCTCCACCGTATGCTCCACCGTGTCCTCCGGGCGATCCACACAGTGGTGACACCCGGGCGTTTCCTCCCGCCTTATTCGGAACAGGAACCTCCCGAAACAGCCGTGTCCGATGAGGACCTGCGTCAGGCGGAAGGTGAGGACGCCATGGCGCTGCTCTAGCTATTCCTCAAAGAGGGGACTTATCGCCGCAATTGTGGCGTGCCCAGCGCTGGGTTGCGACAATCGCACTCTCCATGCCGCCATGAGATCCCGCCGGAGCTCTGTCCGCTGTGCCGTGATTTCTCGCGGCAGCGGAGTTACACCCCGGCGTTTCGCCTCCTCGCGCAACTCCCACATATGCGCGAGGACTTTTGCCTCCAGATCCCATGGCGGTAGTCCGGCAAGGAGGCTCGCCGCCTCACGGGAGACCGTGCGGTATCCTCTGACCAGCCTAATGGCCATGGCCCTTTGGGATGCGTTCAATCGCTGGGCTGGTCGCAGCCTTAATGAACGCGTCCACACCGGTGCCCCGTAAAGGGCCATGGACCGCACGATCCCCGCGTAGAGCCTCCGGCAGGAGGCGTTTGGACCCCCTAGATTGGGCAGAAACCGCTTCAAAGCAGCCCCAGCCCTCTGCAGTTTGGGAGCCAAACGTCGGAAGTGCTCCACGAAGTTCCACCGGCTGTCGAGGACGAGTCCCAAGTACTTCATCGTCGACTCGACACCGATGTGAACCCCTCCCGCCGTTATCTGGGAACCCGACAGTGGCGCGTTCCGAGGACCATAGAAACGCATGGCCTCGGACTTGTGCAAGGCCACCTCGAGTCCCAGTTGCCGGATCCTATCGACGATTGTCGCAACCCAACGTGTCGCCAGTTCGGCCGCCGCCTTATGCGACCTCCCCTGCACCAGGACCAGCGTGTCGTCAGCGTAGCAGACTACGCTGACGCCGCTAGGGAGGTCGGCGCGCAGCACCCAGTCGTAGCCGATGTCCCACAAATGCGGCTCCAGGACCGATCCCTGCGGGACACCGCACGACATCTCTCGCCGGTTCCACTCTCCGTGGTGACCGGGGTAGATGACGGCCCTGTCCGTCAAATAGGCCTCGACCACCCGACAGAGGTAGGTCGGCATCCGGTGACCGGAGTGCCTCCCTAATGCAACTCCAGGGCAGGGTATTGAACGCATTGGCGATTTCAAGAGACACTGCCAAGACTACCCCACCCCGGGCAATAGCATCCCCCGCCGTGAGGGCTCGAACGCGCATGATGGCATCTACCGTAGAGCGCCCCTTGCAGAAACCAAACTGGCTGTCCGCCAAATCCGGCCCCACTCGCACCAGCTGCCCGACAAAGCGGTCTGCAATTACTCTTTCAAAGAGCTTGTCCACCTCGTCGAGCAGCACGATGGGCCGGTAAGCGCACGGAGAGTCCGCCGGGCGCCCCGGCTTCTTGATGAGGACCAGTTTCCCCGTCTTCCAACGAAGTGGGCACTGGCCCCTCTCCAAGCATGCGCTAAAGAGCCCTCGAAGTCGAGGCCCGAGAGCCTCTTAGGCCAGAACCCAGGCTTTTCCAGGTAAGCCGTCGGGTCCTGGGGCGGTATTTTTGGCACTCAGCCTACGTACCGCCACTCTCAAATCTACCCCGGTCACCTCCGGAGATTCGTCGTCGTCGTCGCTTGTGTGGTCCGCATCGGGCACCGCAGGAGGCGGAGCCATGGGCGGGGGAGTATGTGCCCCTCGCGAAGGCAACAGAGCGCTCACCACGTCCTCCACGAGCTGGGGCCGGAGACTCTGCGTCAGCGGGGGAGCCCATGGGTGAAGCTTATCTCGCACCCATTTATATGGGCGTCCCCACGGGTCTCTGTTCAGAGTCTCCAGCGACTCCTCGCGGGCCAGTCCTCTGGCCCGCTCGATCCCCGCTTGCAGGGCGGTCTTCGCCGCTCTGTACCCGGCGTACAGCTCCGCCTCAATGGCTTCCGTATCCGGCGTGCGGATACGAAGCCTGCGGTGCCTGGCGTACAAGTGGCGCGCAGCAACGCACGCCGCGCGTAAAGCGGTCAGCTCATGCGACCACCAGTACACCTGGCGCTGAGCACGTCTGGGCTGGACCTGGGGCATTGCCACGTCACATATTTCGGACATGGCCTCCCGGAACCACTCCGCCTCGTCGTTGATGTCGGCAGGCCTGTCCGGTGATGACACCCAGGCCTGCACGATCGAGGCTTCCAGGAGGAGCTCCCGGTCCAGCTGCTTCAGCGCCCACCGTGGACCACTCGGGGTCTGTCTGACCGGCGTGCCCGAGGTCTGGGCGGAGACGTGAAACCGGATGTACCGGTGATCGGAATAGGTCTCCACCCCCTCCATGACGCGCCAGTCGATGACACGCGGCGACAGAACGGGGCTGGCGAACGAAATGTCTACCACTGACTCGCCCCGCATCCGCACACACGTGGGGACAGAACCCCGGTTTAGGACGACCAGGTCCGACTCCAGAGCCCAGTCCTCCACCATCCTGCCCCGTGTGTCCGTTAACCGGGAACCCCAAGCCACGTTATTGGCATTGAAGTCCCCGAGGACGATCACGGGGAGGGGATGGTACCCGACGACGACGACTCTCAACTCCCTAAGGGAGTTGTGGAACTCGGCGAGAGTTCGGTTCGGGGAAAAGTACGCTCCTACCACGACAATCTCCCCGAACCGTGCTGCTACGCATCCCCGTCCCTTCTTGACGGCCTCGAGGGACGGGGTACCGGCGGCGGCCGACGAAATAATGGCCACTGAGCCGCTCAGGTCCTCCACCCGTTAATCCCTGGGCGGGACAAAGTACGGCTCAGCGACCACGGCGATGTTAATCGACCACTGCGCCATGCTCTGGAGCAACAGATCCTGAGCTGCGGCGCAGTGGTTGATGTTCGCCTGGAGGAGGCGTAATGGACCGATTGGCAGTCCATTTTAGCCCCCCCCTGAGCCCCGCGTGAGGGCCCTGCCACGGCGGCAAAGGTTGCGGCGGCAACGGCCGCGGCCGTTGCCGCCGCGAGGTTTCTTCAACAAGGTTTCTACCTCGCGGCCCGGGCGGTTAAGCCAAGACCCTCGACCCCCGTCAAATGCCAGAGACATGACCTTGACACTCTTCGGGGCTACGAGACCAACGGTGGCATGAGAAAAGACTTCCTCCCGCCTGCCCGACGGCAGGGTTAGTGTACGCCGAGCCTGCTCCCACTAGAACGCTGCTCAACGTGTACTCTTTACGAGTACACGTTAGAGCGTTCACTCCTCCGACAGGATATTGGCATACGGTTTTTTTTTAATAACCGACGAAAATTTTCAACGCAGGGGGGTTCAGAATCATGTACTAAATCCATGGTCGCGTCGATGTCCCTGACACCCCGTATACAAGTCCTGTTGGTTGATAGGTATGCGGATTTCATCGTTCCTGTTGAAACTCGTTACATAGGGCTTGTAAGAATGAAATTCGATTTCTTCTATAGTATTATCGTAAGTCGGAGCGGATAAAAAAAAAAAAAAAAGGTGGCACATTAAGTGCAAATTCGTGAATAATATGAACCACCGTGTAAATATATGTGTGTGACTTGGTTCACCATTTACATAAGAACCGCTTACAATATCACATTCAATCCTGACTACGGTCGTAGGTAGAATGTTGACTGGAGACTGTGACACATGCCATTCAAGATTTGTTTGTTAAATCCTAATAGTGTTCTAAAAGAGTCATCTTTGATAAAATTAATATCTTTTGTACAGAATATTGTAGTTTTTAAAGCATATTGCAATGTAGTTTGATCGCTGCATCTTTTATTTCGGATTTTAAATAGTCGCTGATATCTTGCAATTCATAAGTACCTTCTGGTATTTCAATAACTTCATTAGAGCCATAATAGAACTTACTATTACTTTTATCAATGTTTGAAATAGAATTTAATGTTGAAAAGTGTAATAAAGCACACTCATACTCTCCATCTAGTTGCAACGTATTAGGATAGTATGTAGTTGACACTGACGAGTCTCCAGTTATATACAAAGTGAGCGACATCTTGCAAATGATTGAAATGAAAGAAAAGCTTATATTTTATAATACATTTTTATTCCAAAAAGTCCACAAATAATTTAAACATAAATTACCACAATTGACTGCGTAAAATTTTTGATATCTTGTGTAGTTATACAACACATTACAATTTTTAAAATATTGCATTAATTCCATTGGAGGTTTTAAATTTCCATAGCTATCAAAGTATTCACAGTGATTGTATACTTTAGCATAAGCTACCCAATGCGTTCCTTCGTTCTTAGAATCGTCTAAGTTAACGATACCATATTCAATGCGTTTCGACTTCCGAGGTAGTTGAACTTCATGTAGACCCCACGAAAATATGTGGGATGTCTCTTGAATACTTGCGGATGTCTTCGTTAGTTAGAGGGCGATTGGGTAGCTTATTTTTCAGTTTTTTGAAGATGTTATAAACAATCCTTTACCACTTTTATACGGCTTAATGTATAAACCCTTGCCCAACACTAAAGCCTCCATTGCTTTATTATGTCGTTCTGTGTGGGTATGGTGTGTTCTTTGTGTCAGAGGATGATTAATGAATACACGGTCAAAGAGTTCGCTTGGTGTTTTATTTGATTAACCACTAATTACACAATTAACTTTGATTATTACATACAGTCAATTCACTATACGATAACACTGACTCGGATGGGGCTCACGGCGTGACTGGCCCTGCTGGCGTCGTCGCCTGTACATTTCCTATGTTAGTGCTTACATTGCAATTGATGACGCTGTACGGTCGCTACAGTATTCCCCCCTTATTTTTAATTTTTTACAAAATAATATTTTATAAGTATTCTACAGATCCATGTTTAACTTCACGCTCTCTGTTGTAACCCTGCTTTAGTCAGCTTGTTGTTTGGCTCAGCGGAATGTGCTGATGACGTTATCCGAGTCTTGTTACTTGTCGGATGTTGAAAGTAAACATTGGTCTGGAAATTACATTGTGTATAGTTACATTTAATTTTTTACAGTGAATTCTCGTAAGATATAATAATATGCTATTCTTATTCTAGGTCTTATTCTAATTTTATTATTCCATTCTTTCTCTACTTAATGGTGGTTACCATGGTTTTCGTTCTGCCATAAAATTGGAAAATTATCCTCCCTTGGGATCCGCAACGTTCTCCATGGTAACTCCGTGAATTCGTTCATTCTTTGCGACTCGTATTCTTCTTCCTTTCGTACTACGTATTTGGAGATTTAATCAATGTCGTGTTTTTTTTTTATGTTATGACAATGTTGGACATGGGAATTGCTCTTGATATATTGTTACTCTGCTCTTGGGCTAGCGCTGCGTTGAGCATTTGTTTGCCAATCCACTTTTTTGTTCTTGCGTTTCATCTCGTGAACACGAAATATATTCGAGGGGTGAAAGGCTATTTGGTTGAAGCGACATCTTGGGCGATATTGAGTTATATACATATTCGGAATCAGCAATTTTTTCTCCGTCGGATGATGCCGGATTCATTTAAATCTGAGCACTTTTTTGGCGCTTCAAACAACTCTATTTTTGGGTTGTTTCCAAAGTGGCAGTGTATTATCTGACGTCGTTTTTGCATTAATTTATTACTAGTGTACTTGAACTATACAATGATTTAAAGAACCGAGACATAAATCAGTAGGCCTTTCTCAGAAAAAAGATTCAATATCGGTTAAAGCGTTTTTCTTGTTTCTATTTTTTATTAACATGTGACTTAAATCATTTTGATATCCACGATTTACATGTCGCGATGTCGCTTAAATCATTTGTCCGTCAACAAAATACGACATGGAGTGTCGCTTAACCGATTCATTGCCACCTACATTTTCGTGAACATTTCAGACAGGCGCCATTCATTGGTCGGTGGCTCACCATTTGAGTCATCGGCCTCCCTGAAGGATGACTCAACTGATGAGTCATTGGCTCCTTGTAATGATTTAATGCTTTTCGCCATCATTCGAGCCAGTCTGACAACCAGAAACGTGTTACTGTGTTCTCCTATTCGAATTTGTGGATATTAAAAGTGAATATGGCGTTTCAAGGTAGTATTTTTTTATTTTAATGAAATATTGCAGAGGTAGTAAACATTTTAGTAACCTTACCTACATGTATTCAATCATTATTTATTATTGTAATATTATTTGTAGATAGTCAGGACTACGACGATTTTACTGAATGTAGCCAGGCAATGTTTACTGATTTCCATGATCAACAAAATGAAGATAAGGAAAATCAAGGTTTTCCAAGCTGTAGTCAATCGATTTTACAAAAAAGTATACCAAAGAAGCGTCCATTCACTGAATCTCGTAATAGTTGCAATGTAGTTTCTAACAACAGTTCAGATACTAGCATTGAAGAAATTTTGGACTCTGATGAAGACGAAGATATTAAAAGAAAAAAAAATAGTTTTCATATGAATGAAAATAAAATGAATAATGAGGTCTCTATAGAAAAAAAAACAGAACATGTTTGCTGTGCTGCAAAAAAATATTTTAATGCATTATTCTCTAAGGATTTGACAGCAGAATTGAATACACAAGATGAGTTGCCTCCAATTTATGCTCAGTTTGAGCATGATTTAGGCATAATGCTTGCTTTTAGGTTGAGAAATGTACCAGCAGACAAACGTTTAGAGTGTTATGAGAAACTAATTAATACTGTTAGACAATATGAAGGGAAAGAATAAAGAAAGATATTAAACAAGACATTTATTAATAATAATATAATAAGAATAACTAATTACAAGATTCATATTTTTTTAAATCAGGTATGTACAAATTTTTTACATTAATTGGTATATTATAATCATATTCTGATGGCAGTCATATTATGGTGATGACTAATCAACAAAGAATAACTAGTTTAATAACAAATCAAACAAGAAAATATTAATTAGTTTAATAATTGTGATATGATCTAAAACAATTCCCCAGACATAACCCAGGAAAGCCTGGGCAATCTGGGCAACCAAAATAAACTTGCACTCTTTTTTTTGATGTATTATAACACTGTCTACATCTCTTCCTAATTTTTTTTCCACCTGTTTTAGGCAAATGGTCAGGCACATGAACCCTACCTGGCACAGAACATCTTTCTACGCTTGGTTTCTTAGGCAAGAGAAACTCTATAATTTGAAGCCTAAAATCATACAAACTAATCTTTGTTTCTCTGTCTAAATTAAACAGTAAAAAAGCATTAATTATGTTAATTTGAATCACATGAATGATAACTTTTTTATACCACCTTAATGTTTTATGTTCAGCACAATAGTAACTCAACAGTTGATCATGTTTATCAATGGCTCTCATGTATTTATTATATTTGACTTGCACTTTTGGTTTAAAGGAAATATTTCCATATTTATTTTGGGTTGGTATATATTCACTAGTATGCTCTGTACTTACAAAACTAATTTCTCTCTTGTCTTTCCATTTAGTAACCGTAACATTTTTACTATTGTGCATAATGCATGCTTCATTTGGCTGTAATCGGGTATTCATGACTTGTGCAGGATTGCCTTTTCTATTAAATTGTAACGTACCAGTTAAATAAGTATTTTTATTTAACAATTCTTCAGCCATACCTACACTTGAATAATAATTATCCACATATAAAGAGTGGCCTTTATGAACGTAATTGCTCATTAAAACACGCATTACTTTTTTTACATGGTCTCTTCCACCCATGACTTGGTCTTGAGACCCAGCATACAAATGTATTTTCATGCAAATACCGTGCTTATCTGCTAACATATATAATTTTATACCATACTTATGGACTTTATTTTTAAGGTACTGACGGAAAATTAAACGACCGGTCCATAATATCATCGACTCATCTATTGCAACCTCTCTAGCAGGGTAATATAAGTTTTCCATCGTTTTATTAAATAGTTCGATTAAGGTTTTCACTTTATTGAGGCTTAGGTTTCCTGCTTCTGTTTGTACATTAAGTGCTCTCAAAATCATACAAAATCTATTTCTTGACATGTACTTGGAAAACGTTAAATCAAAAAGATAATCACAATAAGACACTTCGTCGTCGGCTCTCGTAGAGTGCAGACGTGCGGACAAATATTTTTCTAACTTTTTTTGCTATTGGTCGGTTTAGACTCTCGGTCCCTCCTGCTCTCGCTTGGGCAAAGCTCCACTTAGGCCCGCGGCCATCTTGGAGTTGGAGTGAGCGCGAGTTACGTGTGGGTGGAGCCAGTATCCGGTGCGCATATTGGTCGGTGCTAGTTGTCGGTCCCTCCTGCTCTCGCGTGGGCAAAGTTCCATTTAGGCCCGCGGCCATTTTGGAATTGGAGGGAGCGCGTGCGACGTGTGGGCGGAGCCTGTGCCAACTGACGTCTTATGTCAGTGTGGTGACAGTGGCAAGTGACAGTGACATTACCCCCCCCCCCCTGTGATATTGTGATAGGGAGTGTGCGACAGTGACGTTTCTTTGCGGCAGTGACGTTTTTACTGGCGGGCCTGTCAAGGCGATCTGTCAAAGTGACATATCTGCGACAGTGACGTTTCTCTTTCTTCTGTGCGAAATTTAGACGCTTTTAAATCAGTGACAGTGACACTTGGCGACAGTGACGTTTTAGTTTGTAAGTGACAGTTCGCGTAGTGACGCTTGTGTTGTTCTTCTCTGGAAGGGAGGAGTTTTCGATTTTCCGGATTTTCCGGTTTTTCCGGATTTTCCGGATTTCCCGGACATTCCGAGGTGCCGTGACTTTCCCTTGTGAGTACTTTTAACTTTTTTGTGCGTGTAGAACAACTTCCAATTTTCCGGATTTTCCGAGGTGCAGACTTTTCCCGGAGAATTTCCCAAGTTTATGCCATCTTGTGTTTGTGCAAGTCCAAATTTTTTGTTTGTAATTTGGACTTAGAATATTTTAGTGTGTCGTCGGTCACCAAACTTTCTTAGAGGTAATCACCTATATATGTTACCAGAACACTAGGTGTGATCGGGGCCTACGTACCAAAAAAAGACAAAAAATTTTTATTTAAAGAAGTGCATCGCGTGACATAGATCGAACAATGGCGGACGAGGAGGAGGCTCAGCGCCTCCAGCTCATGTTGTTGGAGGAGGAAATGGCGAGAAAGGCGGAGGAGCTGAGGGTGCTGGCGGAGATGCGCCAGGAGAGCGGGTTCACCCCACGGGCGACGCTGACGCGTACCCCGCCGCAAGGTTTCAGCACCCCGCCGCAAATGCGGGAGCTGGATTCCCCCCTGGCGCCCCCTGTTGCAACCGTGGAGAGGTCGAAGCGAATGCTGAGCTCGCCGGAGGAGGTCCAAGAAGCAGTGAGACGTCGCGTTGCCAAGAAGGCGCAACGGGTAGAGACGCCGCCTGTTGGAGGGCTGCTAACTGGGAGGCCTAGCCCCCCCCCCCCCCCCCCGCCCCCGGAGAATGAGGAGGAGGAGAGGGTCGATAACGGCGGCGCTCCTGAAGGCGTAGACCAACTAACCACGGCTCCAGTGGAGACGCTAGCGGGGCTAGCTACGGCGTCGACCCGAGGTATCATGGAGGCAGTGCGGGCGAAGACCTCACGCCTAAACAAGGACGAGGTGGCAGCCATTGGCCTCCACACGGAGCGGCTATCGGCGGTGATTGTCCACCTGACATTGCGCCTCGCAGCTGCGGAAACGCGTGTGGGGGCGGCCGAACGACGAGTGGTAGAGAGCCGCGGTAGTGTGCAGCAGGCGGCGGCGGTGGCAGCACCAGTACCAGTACCATCATATGCCTCCGCGCTGCGCCTGCCGCAGCGGACGGTCCCGGTGCTTATAAACAGCGCGCCTGGCCCCACAATGGCGTTTTACCCGGCGGACGAGAATGGCGCGATTAAAACGGCGGAGGAAACCAAGGCGGAATTGAAGAAAGCGATTGACCCGGCCAAAATATGGGTACAAGTATCAAAGGTGCGCAAGGTCGGCAATGCAGGAGTCATCGTGCAGACGACAACGGACGCGGCAGCAACCAGGCTCCGGGCGGCAATCCCGGCCACGCTCAGGGTGGGAGACCCCAGAATGCGGCGGCCTCTAATATGCCTGAACAGGCTGGACGGCGACCCGCCCTTTGCCGAAATCATCGACGCTCTTCATGAGCAAAACTTTAGGGAGGACCCGACATGGCCGCTCGAGCGCCTGCGGAAAGAATGCGCAGGCGCTTTCAAGAAGGAGCGGTCGCGGGGCACGGCCAAGGCAACAGCGGCCGTGCTCTCATGCTCGGCGGCGCTGCGAACGGCGCTACTAGGAAAAGGGCGGGTGTACATAGGGTGGCAGGCCGTAGAAGTGACGGACTACATTGAGGTCTCCTGCTGCACCAAGTGCCAGCAATATGGGCACCCTGAGCGCACCTGCAGGTCTACAGAGGTCACGTGTGGCCGCTGTGGCGTAACTGGCCACCGCGGGCAGGAATGCACGTCGGCCGACACGTGCTGCGCAACGTGCAAGCGCTTGGGAAATAAGGGGGCGGCGGGACACAGAACCGCCTCCAAAGATTGCCCGGCGAGGTTATATGCGGAGCAGAGGGGCGTGGCCATGACCCACTATGGATAGGCCCGCCACTAGAGTTGGGCAGCTGAACCTCGCCGGGTCGGCACTGGCGACGAGGGAGCTCCCTGCAGTGTGCCGCCAGCTGGGGGTCGACGTCGTGCTCCTCCAGGAGCAGTACGCGCAGGCCAACAACATCATCCTGCAGCATAGCCCGTCTGCAAAGGCGGGCTTGTACATCAACAAGGGCAACATGGCCTGCGCGATGCTGCAACACCTGTCCACCGACCACTGCCTTGTTGCCCATCTGGAGGAGTGCGACCTGCACGTGGTGTCGGCCTACTTCCAGTTTGGCGAGCCCATCGACCGCCATCTGCACCACCTGGAGGGTGTAATGAACGCTCTGCGGGGGAGGCGCGTGCTCATTTGCACGGACGCCAATACCCACTCGCCGATGTGGCACAGTGCGCCCCGCCACTACACTGGCCGCGGCCACGCTGCGGAACACAGGCGGGTGGCGTTAGAGGCGTTCATCGCCGCAAATGGACTCACCGTTAATAACGTGGAGGGCCAACCCTTCACTTTCAGCGGCCCAAACGGTGAGTCCAACATTGACTTATCCCTCACCACTAGGAGCGTGGCCCTGTCGCACTGGGAAGTGCGAGACGGGGCCAGCAGCAGCGACCACCGCCTCATCACCTTCCAGGTGGATGCAAGCAGGGAGCGCCATAGCGCTGGACCGGACAAGGAGCCGGTGCGCTTCCGGGACCAAGGGGTGGCCTGGCCGCGCTTCCAGCAGGCTATCCACGAACGTATGGGAAGGCTGGACTTTAGTAAACCAGCGTCCTTTGTTTGCAAGGCTTTTACGAGTGTGATTGTTGATACGGCGTGCCAGACACTGGGAGTGAAAGGGCCACCAAAGGACGCCGGTTATGAATGGTGGAGTCCGAAGCTTGAGAAGCTTCGGAAAGCGAATTGCAAGGCTCGGTGTAAATGGCAAGGTTCAAGAAAGGGTGGGGGACCGAGAGAAGAGCGACTGAAAGACGACTTTCACAGTGTGCGAGCGAGGTACCGGGAGGCAATGGAGGAGGCGGAGCTTGAGCACTTCCGTGCTATTGCGGATTCAGGCAACGCTGACCCGTGGGGGCTGGCCTATCGTGCCGCAAGCGGTAGGCTTAGGCCACCCTCCCGGGTCATTAACGGCACAAGGCTGGCGGAGGGTTTTGCCAGCACCGTGGGCGAGGCGGCGACCGGCCTCCTGCGCGCGCTGTGCCCGGACGACGATCTGTCCAGGGACACGCCTTATCACAGGCAGGTGCGTGTCGTTGCCTCGCTCACCCCGTCAGGCCAGGCTGCGCCTCCTCTGTCACGTGACAGTCTGGGGGGCATTATTAGGAGATTGCCCAACACAGCGCCGGGATTAGACGGAATCAGCGCGCGAATAGTGAGGAATGTTTGGACCGTCGTACCCGCGGAAGTCACCGCGGTGTACGCCAAGTGTGTATGTGATGGAGTGTTTCCGGAGGTGTGGAAGGAGGGCCGGTTGCTCGTCCTGCCGAAGGGAAATGGCAAGCCGCTCACCGACCCTAAGGCCTACAGGCCGATAACGCTACTACCTGTGCTCGGCAAAATTTTAGAACGCGTAATTTTGAAGTGCGCTCCTACGATCGGCAATCAGATCTCTGCCGCTCAGCACGGGTTCTCTACTGGGAAGTCAACCGTCACGGCACTCAATGATATCCTGGGTGCCGCGAGGGAGGGCTCGGGCAAGTACGTGCAGGCCATATTCCTGGACATCGCGGGCGCCTTCGACAACGCCTGGTGGCCGATGATCCTGACGAAAGTCAAGCGGGGAGGGTGTCCGCCCAACATCTTTGAGATGCTGGCGGACTACTTTGTCCGCCGACGAGTCGGGCTTTTCATCGGGAACCGAGTGGAGTGGAAGGTGTCCACCATGGGCTGCCCTCAGGGGTCTGTCCTAGGTCCAGCCTTATGGAACCTGCTCCTGGACGATTTGCTTCGACTGCCACTGCCGTGCGGCGTTCGCACGGTCGCATACGCGGACGACGTGACTATCCTGATCGAGTCCCAATCCCGCTCTGGGATCGAGGCAGCGGCCAAGACAACACTTGAGCTGGTCGTGACTTGGGGTGCTAGGAATAGGCTGGGATTCTCCCCTGCGAAGTCATCTATGATGACGATCAGGGGGAAATTCCAGCGGCCCCCCACAGTCAAGTTGGCCGGGGACTCGGTCAGGAGTGTCGCCTCGACGACGGTGCTGGGCGTGGTGCTCGACGCAAGTCAGTCCTTCGCGCAGCATGCGGTATCGATAGGGGAGCGTGCGGCCAAATGCTTCGGGAAGATGTCACGAGTGTCGGCATCGTCCTGGGGCATTCGATACCCCGGACTGCGCGTCCTCTACAGGGGCACTTTCGTCGCCACGATCACGTATGCTGCTGCTTGTTGGTACAAAAGAGCGACACTCCACGTTGTTCGCAGCGCGTTGCTCAGGTGCCAGAGAACGAGCTTGATACTGCTGACGAAGGCGTACAGGTCTACCAGTACGGCTGCGCTGGCAGTGTTGGCTGGCGTTCTCCCGGCGGATCTGGAGGTAATCCGTGCAGGGCGGTATGATGAGGAGCGCCAGACCGCGGCCGATGCACAGGTCGAGCTGGGCTTGCGGAGACGGGAGCTGGCCCGACGTAGGCGAGAGATTTGGGATGAGACGATGGATGCGTGGCAAAAGAGATGGGTGAGTGAGGAGAAAGGACGGGAGCTGTTCCGTTTCTTCCCGGACGTGGCGGCACGGATCAGGTCACACTGGATCGTGCCAGACCACCAGCTGTCCCAGATTCTCACGGGACATGGGTGCTTTAGGAGAAGACTGCATGATATGATGTTATGTGAGGAGAGCGTATGCTACTGCGGTATGGATGAGGAAGACCTGCACCACGTGTTGTGGGTCTGCCCCCTGTATGAGGAAGCTAGATGCAAGATGATGGACGGGATCAGCCGCGCGGAGGTCGGTCCGATCTATTACGGCGATCTCGTAAGCTCACCGGCGAACTTTGACCGGCTACGGGAGTACGCGCACACGTGGCACGCCGCCCGGAGCAAGCTGGAGCGAGAGTAGAAGGCGAGCGCCAGCCCACAGCTGCTGCCAGCTGCTTGACGGCTACCACTGTCGGTAGTCCATTATTATTATTGTTGCCATTTACTAATTATTATTATTATTGTTTGCATTGTACGTTTCTAATTGTTAATTTATAATTATATAAGATATTATTGTTGTTATTGTTGTTTTAAATTCAATTATTTACTATTGCCTGTTATTGTGAATGTTAATCGTAATTTATTAATTATTAAATACTAGTACTTCTCCTAAATCTGAATTGAATTGAATTAAATTGAATAATGATATGACAAAAGAATAATGAAAGATATTGAAATAAATAGAAATATTATAAACGGCAAAAAAGAGACGCCACCAAGGCGAAAAGAATGGCGCCACCAAAACAAAAACAAAAAAAAAAAAAACGAACAAAAAGACCATAAAGCGAAAAAAAGAGACGCAAATATGCGGAAAAGAAATAACGCTCGTAGTTAGTTTAATATTTATATATGTATTTACTCGAACACTAATAATTTATTACAGGCGCACCGACGACGAAGGCATCTCTTCTGTCTGTGTTTCGTGCATACCCAATTGGGAGAATTGCCTAAGGGACACACATGGTTTGTAAGGGATCAAGAAGCGCCTGCGGACTGATCAGATCGCCAAGGGTGCTATGTCCGCAGCCGCCCCACGATTCGGCCCATATAACGATTCGTTGGAAGGGCCATGGGAAGGTTGGAGGGAGTGTCCCTATCTACTATCTAGCGAAACCACAGCCAAGGGAACGGGCTTGGGAGAATCAGCGGGGAAAGAAGACCCTGTTGAGCTTGACTCTAGTCTGGCATTGTAAGGAGACATGAGAGGTGTAGCATAAGTGGGAGATCGTTTCGGCGATCGTCGCTGAAAAACCACTACTTTCATTGTTTCATTACTTACTCGGTTGGGCGGAAGCGGTGCGCGGTCGATAATATCGGCGGGCGCACGGTGTTTCGTTCCAAGCGTGCAGAGTGGCGACGTGGCGGCAACGCTCGTCGCCGTACAACTCCCGCGTGATCCGGTTCGAGGACACTGCCAGGCGGGTAGTTTGACTGGGGCGGTACATCTGTCAAAGAATAACGCAGGTGTCCTAAGGCCAGCTCAGCGAGGACAGAAACCTCGCGTGGAGCAAAAGGGCAAAAGCTGGCTTGATCCAGATGTTCAGTACGCATAGGGACTGCGAAAGCACGGCCTATCGATCCTTTAGTATAAAGAGTTTTTAGCAAGAGGTGCCAGAAAAGTTACCACAGGGATAACTGGCTTGTGGCAGCCAAGCGTTCATAGCGACGTTGCTTTTTGATCCTTCGATGTCGGCTCTTCCTATCATTGCGAAGCAAAATTCGCCAAGCGTTGGATTGTTCACCCATCAAAAGGGAACGTGAGCTGGGTTTAGACCGTCGTGAGACAGGTTAGTTTTACCCTACTGATGGCTTGTCGTTGCGATAGTAATACTGCTCAGTACGAGAGGAACCGCAGTTTCGGACATTTGGTTCATGCACTCGGCCGAGCGGCCGGTGGTGCGAAGCTACCATCCGCGGGATTATGCCTGAACGCCTCTAAGGCCGAAGCCAGCCTAGCCGAATCCGGCAAGGATATGCTCACTGTGGAGCCCCGAGAGTCGGGAGGCTCTAAACAATGTGACTTTACTAGTCGCGCTTCACCACGTGAGGTGCGACGTCGAAGCCCATTTGGATCGCGGAGATCGATGCTGTCCGCTTAACGCGTGCGTCACGGCTCCGAAGGTCCGAATCTACCTCAGTTCGATGTCGGGGCTCGGAATAGTCTGTAGACGACTTCCGTTCCTGGCGGGGTGTTGTGCTCGGTAGAGCAGCGTCGTGCTGCGATCTGTTGAGACTCAGCCCTACGCCAGGTGATTCGTCCGAGGACGATGATAGTTGTTGATGTAGTTGTTTTTTTTTTATTTTAAGTAAAGATTAATACACGAACGGAATCACTACATTAACTTTTCGACTAAATTTGCTCTTAAAAATTATTTAATACACGAACGCTTATTACCTTTCATTTTAATACACGAACACGGTGCGCGTTTAATACACGAACACACCACTCGGCGGCTACTGCAACGATACAATTATTATTTAAAACATGTGAAAATTAAAAGAAATTTAAAGAGAAAAAAATCCCCACGCACCTATTACCAAATTCCCAACATTTTTTTTCTCCTTTTTTTTACCCTCGGGTTGGGAGAGGGGATTGTTTGGGAGGGGGTGGGGGGTGGTTTTGTATACACCTTTTGGGTAGTTATTTTTTTATAGTTGGTTGTTTTTATTTTTTTTTATTATAAGCCAAGATTAATACACGAACGGAATCACCTATATATTTCATTTCATCTCTTACAATTTAATACACGAACAGAATCACTTTAACTTTTCGACTACATTTGCTCTTAAAAAAATTTTAATACACGAACAGAACCCGATTTCATACGAGAACATTATATCACATGTACCGTAAAATTGATCTGTACAGGAACTCACTAATTATTGCCTAGTGGGGTGGCTACTATAAAATTAAAAGAGAAAAAAATCACATTATAAATATACCATACAATTTAATTAATGCGCAAACGTCTTAGCCGACACTTTAGATATGTGTCATATAAACGCATTGTGTCACCCCAAGTGAAAATAATAATTATAGGCACAAGGAGGTCGTCGATATAACAGGTGTTTACCCACGCACCTTTTACCAAATTCCCAACATTTTTTTTCTCCTTTTTTTTACCCTCGGGTTGGGAGAGGGGGGTTGTTTGGGAGGGGGTGGGGGGTGGTTTTGTATACACCTTTTGGGTAGTTATTTTTTCCCAAGTCACTAATATCGGCAATAAAAAATCAAAAACGTAAGGGGGGGCGGAGGAGCGGGGGAGAGGGGGGAAGGGAAAGAGGGGGAGGGGGGGGGCGGTCCGTCACCTACCCCGTGCTCTAGAGTCGCGGAAAAAATTAATAAAATTACAATGATTAATTAAACACTCTATCGGACCCACGGGACACTACTAATTGTTTTCGCAGACGAGAGCCGCCCGCCCGATCGCATCTACATCACGATTCACATATCTGTCATGCGACGCGTCCTCCGAGTAAAGACGGAGCGCGCGGGCCATGACGAAGATTGTTCGTGTGTTGCTGTGTGGAGTTCAAGTAAGTGTATATAGTGTTTTTGTAGTTAGAAAAAGTTGTCTAGTAGTAGATTTTGTGAACTGCGCCGCCGAAGTGTGTGTGTTGTGTTGGTTGGTTGGTTGTTTAACGAGAAGCTGTCTTGTTGTCTATATGCGCGCATCATATTGCGTCGGCGATTGATTGATTCTTTCGTGCGGCGTTTGCGTGTGTTAACGATGAGACGCGACTGACTTCGTTACATACAGCTAGCTAGCTATACAGTGCACGACGACGGTGTGTTTAGATTCCTCTGTCTCTGCAGGACGGACTATTTACTACACTACTACTACTACGCTATTATGCACTGCTTGTTGCTCCACACAGTTGAGAGACGGATCAACTGTGTGGACCGACGGACCGTATTTTATGCGTGTCCGTATACAAGGTAGCGGTCGTAGTATGAAATAGTTTGATGGACGCGACGGCGACCGGCGCTCGGACGCGTCTAGCGTCGTCGCGTCCGATGAGTTATGCTCTTTTATGATTTTCAACGTGAGGCGCTCTATAGATTCCGGGCGGAATCGTATATGATGTCGCGAATGTGTTAACAAACTTTACACACGTGGACTCGTCTCGATACGAACGTTCCAAATGGGGGCTTGTCTGTTCATGCGCGTCACAGTTCATGAACGTCGACGCCCTTAAGCACGCGCTGACGCGTCTGGCGCGTTGAGATACATGCGACCAGAGGTGCGCGCGTGCGACCCAAAATTTATTTTTGTTTAAAAATCACAGAGCTCGCCCGTCGGCGCTCGCGTCTCTAAGACCGCGAGCGCTCGGGAATGAGGATTCACCGCGCGCCTGGCCGGCGACGCTCTCGCGGCGTCCGCCTGCCGACGCGCGCGGCGGTCTCTTGTATCGAAGCTCCCTGGTTGATCCTGCCAGTAGTTATATGCTTGTCTCAAAGATTAAGCCATGCATGTCTCAGTGCAAGCCGTATTAAGGCGATACCGCGAATGGCTCAATATATCAGTTTTGGTTCCTTAGATCTTACTCAGTTACTTGGATAACTGTGGTAATTCTAGAGCTAATACATGCAATCAGAACTCTGACCAGTGATGGGATGAGTGCTTTTATTAGATCAAAACCAATCGACGGAGGGCCTCGCGTCCGAAGTCGTTAACTTTGATGAATCTGGATAACTTTTGCCGATCGCACGGTCCCGTACCGGCGACGCATCTTTCAAATGTCTGCCTTATCAACTTTCGATGGTAGTTTCTGCGACTACCATGGTTGTCACGGGTAACGGGGAATCAGGGTTCGATTCCGGAGAGGGAGCCTGAGAAACGGCTACCACATCCAAGGAAGGCAGCAGGCGCGCAAATTACCCACTCCCGGCACGGGGAGGTAGTGACGAAAAATAACGATACGGGACTCTTACGAGGCCTCGTAATCGGAATGAGTACACTTTAAATATTTTAACGAGGAACAATTGGAGGGCAAGTCTGGTGCCAGCAGCCGCGGTAATTCCAGCTCCAATAGCGTATACTAAAATTGTTGCGGTTAAAAAGCTCGTAGTTGCATTTGTGCGCCGCGCTGTCGGTGCACCGCATCCGCGGTGATACTGACACGTCTGCGGAGCATATCGTCGGTGAGCCGTCGGTCAAACGTCGGTTCAATATCAAAATCCTATCGCGGTGCTCTTCAATGAGTGTCGAGGTGGGCCGACAATTTTACTTTGAACAAATTAGAGTGCTCAAAGCGGGCTCAAAATGCTGCTTGAATATTTCGTGCATGGAATAATAGAATATGATCTCGGTTCTATTTTGTTGGTTTTCAGAACTCCGAGGTAATGATTAATAGGGATAACTGGGGGCATTCGTATTGCGACGTTAGAGGTGAAATTCTTGGATCGTCGCAAGACGAACATCAGCGAAAGCATTTGCCAAAGGTGTTTTCATCAATCAAGAACGAAAGTTAGAGGTTCGAAGGCGATTAGATACCGCCCTAGTTCTAACCGTAAATATGTCATCTAGCGATCCGCCGACGTTACTACAATGGCTCGGCGGGCAGCTTCCGGGAAACCAAAGATTTTGGACTCCGGGGGGAGTATGGTTGCAAAGCTGAAACTTAAAGGAATTGACGGAAGGGCACCACCAGGAGTGGAGCCTGCGGCTTAATTTGACTCAACACGGGAAATCTCACCAGGCCCGGACACCGGAAGGATTGACAGATTAACAGCTCTTTCTTGATTCGGTGGGTGGTGGTGCATGGCCGTTCTTAGTTGGTGGAGCGATTTGTCTGGTTAATTCCGGTAACGAACGAGACTCTAGCCTGCTAAATAGGCGTCGTCATTTAGGTGTGCGTGGCTCCGTCACGCAACTCACTGGCGACGTATTAAAATTCTTCTTAGAGGGACCGGCGGCTTCGAGCCGCACGAGATTGAGCAATAACAGGTCTGTGATGCCCTTAGATGTCCTGGGCCGCACGCGCGCTACACTGAAGGAATCAGCATGTTCTCCCTGGCCTAGAGGCCCGGGCAACCCGCTGAAACTCCTTCGTGCTGGGGATTGGGGTTTGCAATTATCCCCCATAAACGAGGAATTCCTAGTAAGCGCGAGTCATAAGCTCGCGTTGATTACGTCCCTGCCCTTTGTACACACCGCCCGTCGCTACTACCGATTGAATGATTTAGTGAGGTCTTCGGACCGACACGCGGTGGCTTCACGGCCGTCGGCGTTGCTGGGAAGTTGACCAAACTTGATCATTTAGAGGAAGTAAAAGTCGTAACAAGGTTTCCGTAGGGGAACCTGCGGAAGGATCATTAACGTTTTTATTATTATTATTATATTATTAGCGTGATATATAATCCAAACATCCAACTATAACAACTATAATAGAGAACTTTTGTTCTCGCGTCGCGTCCTCTCACGGTATGTAGACTGGTTTAAAAACCCGCACCACGAGTACCGTTGGACGTGTTCGTCAACACACAAATTCGTCCCTCATACTGCGGTGGGATAAACATTTTATTATTATTTAAAAAAATAATACATTCCATCAGTTCATGTAACAAACATATGTGTAATATAAACTATTACCCTGGACGGTGGATCACTTGGCTCGCGGGTCGATGAAGAACGCAGTTAACTGCGCGTCGTAGTGTGAACTGCAGGACACATTTGAACATCGACATTTCGAACGCACATTGCGGTCCGTGGAGACACATCCAGGACCACTCCTGTCTGAGGGCCGGCTGTATAAAATACAAATGCCACATTGCGCGTCACTCGATACGCATTTGACGGTTCTGCGCGAACGCTCGCTTGCGGGCGCTTCGCGTTGTCCGTTCAAATATAACGATATTATATACAATATAAGACATTTGTCGAACGACGTCGTCGCGCTCGATGTTGCTACGTGGAGTACACGAGCATCGTGCGCGTTCGCGTGCGGACGTACAAAGGAAAGCGGCGGTCGTGTGAAAACACGCGCGCTCGCGACTCTTCGGTAGCGAGGGGGTTGCGATGCGTCAGTCGCATTTCTTGTCCGTAACGCGTTACGCGCGCGCTATTGCCGTGCGCTTCGTTTCGTACTCGTCGTTATGGGCGTGCGCGACGTCGGATTCGGCGTTAAGATGATGTTTTATGACGTATAGTCACACAGTAGGCGGACTCGACGTCCGAAGAGCGCATCGACGCCGTCGTCGTTCTCTCTCTCTCTCTCTCGGGAGAAGAGTAGTTCGGTTGCGTCGTCGTAACGCTGACGGATATCGCGTCTGCCTCATTCTTTTATCGTTGGCCTCAGATCAGGGAGGATCACCCGCCGAATTTAAGCATATTAGTAAGCGGAGGAAAAGAAACTAACTAGGATTTCCTTAGTAGCGGCGAGCGAACAGGAAAGAAGCCCAGCACTGAATCCCGCCGTCGTTCAGGCGGCGGGAGATGTGGTGTTCGGGAGGTTCCGCTTTCTCGTCGCGATCACTCCTGTCCAAGTTCGTCTTGAACGGGGCCGTTTTCCCGTAGAGGGTGCCAGGCCCGTAGCGACGGAGGATTGCGGCGAGAGGGACTCTCCTTAGAGTCGGGTTGCTTGAGAGTGCAGCCCTAAGTGGGTGGTAAACTCCATCTAAGGCTAAATATTACCGCGAGACCGATAGCGAACAAGTACCGTGAGGGAAAGTTGAAAAGAACTTTGAAGAGAGAGTTCAAGAGTACGTGAAACCGTTCAGGGGTAAACCTGCGAAACTCGAATGAACGAACGGAGAGATTCATCGTCATTCCGCGGCGTACGGACGCGCGCCTCGATGCCGTCGGCTTCGGCCGGTAGGCACGGGTCGCGTCCGTCGACGTCCGTGGACGGCGTGCACTTCTCTCTTAGTAAATACATCGCGACCCGTTCGATGTCGGTCTAAGCGCCGTACGGGAGCCCCGTTGCCCCTTCGCGGGGGTAGTGGGACCGCGACGGTGGCCGACCGGCCGTCGGACGGTAGTTTTGACGAATCGCGCACGCGTTTAGGCGCGTCCGGCCCGACGCAAGTCAACGTCGTATCCCGTGTCTTCGCCCAAGTGCGGACGCGGGTGCGGCGCGTCTGTCGTCGCAGCCGTGCTGTCTCGGACTGTGCGCGTCTCTGTCTGCGATGATTCAGTTTCGGGCACTCGCAGGACCCGTCTTGAAACACGGACCAAGGAGTCTAGCATGTATGCGAGTCATTGAGATAATGAAACTGAAAGGCGCAACGAAAGTGAAGGCGCGCGCTAGCCGCGTGCTCAGGGAGGATGGAGCGTCGATCTCGGTCGATCTCTCGCACTCCCGAGGCGTCTCGTTTCCAATCTGTGAATGCAGGCGCGCTCTGAGCATAAATGCTGGGACCCGAAAGATGGTGAACTATGCCTGGTCAGGTCGAAGTCAGGGGAAACCCTGATGGAGGACCGTAGCGATTCTGACGTGCAAATCGATCGTCGGAACTGGGTATAGGGGCGAAAGACTAATCGAACCATCTAGTAGCTGGTTCCGTCCGAAGTTTCCCTCAGGATAGCTGGCGTCGATTTGAACAGTCTCATCCGGTAAAGCGAATGATTAGAGGCATTGGGGCCGAAACGACCTCAACCTATTCTCAAACTTTAAATGGGTGAGTACTCCGGCTTACTCGAACGATGAAGCCGGAGATCTGATGACGGTGCCAAGTGGGCCAATTTTGGTAAGCAGAACTGGCGCTGTGGGATGAACCAAACGTAGTGTTAAGGCGCCTAAAAAACGCTCATGGGACACCATGAAAGGCGTTGGTCGCTCATGACAGCAGGACGGTGGCCATGGAAGTCGGAATCCGCTAAGGAGTGTGCAACGACTCACCTGCCGAAGCAACCAGCCCTGAAAATGGATGGCGCTGAAGCGTTTTGCCTATACACTACCGTTACGGGCATGTGCGACGTTCTTAGTGACGTCATTAAGCCGTAACGAGTAGGACGTGCGCGGCGGTGAGCGCAGAAGGGTCTGGGCGTGAGCCCGCCTGGAGCCTCCGTCGGTGCAGATCTTGGTGGTAGTAGCAAATACTCCAGCGAGGCCCTGGAGGACTGACGTGGAGAAGGGTTTCGCGTGAACAGTAGTTGCTCGTGAGTCAGTCGATCCTAAGCTCAAGGAGAAATCTTATGTCGATGTGGCGTGTTTTTTTCACAAAGTGTTCTTTTCGTTAAGTTCATAATGAGATAAATAACGCCCTTTGAGCGAAAGGGAATCCGGTTCCTATTCCGGAACCCGGCAGCGGAACCGTTTCAATAATCGTTCCCTCGTTTTTACAGCGAGTGTTCGACGGGGTAACCCAAAGTG